>CM023457.1:26498941-26682308 GCA_013339765.2 Haemaphysalis longicornis
CTACAAGACAACCGCAACTCCCTATATGTAATCCGCTGTTCTGCACAGTTTCCTGCTCTCATGTGCTCTGAATAGTGGCGTTCCCACGCACGAAACAGCATTGGGCAACGATAAGACGGCCAACACACATAGTCGTACGTGTTTATCACAAATTCAAACAGAATTATAAATGAACTGAACAGAACAATTATAAATGAACAGAAACGGAACAGATGCAAAAAAAAATCACGCCATACACACGGAATGAATCATGATAAGTGGGGCGAAGCTCGAGAGGGGAGATCATCGGTAACCGTAAACTCTCCCGTGAAAAGTTCGCCCATTACATTAAGAAAGAGTAAGACTGTGTGCGTACATTGTACAAATCAACTTTTATTTCGGAGTCAATGCTCCCAGGCCCAGCCGGTGAAAGACCCCGCGCCATCGAGGACTACCCCGCACCTCCACCACAATTTGTCACGTAGATGGGACACAACGGTAAAGAAAGAACTTTTATTTAGGGCGAACTTGTGCCCGAACAAGACGAGAGGAAACGAGCAAAGGTCTTAGCGTCTCGTTCGATCTCGAGAACGACTGCCGCGTTCGTGAAGTGATTTCTTGCGTGATCTCCCCTCGCAGTGCACGTGCGATCGCGCCTCCGTTGGCGAAACACAGACAAGCTCGCATCCCGGTGCCGAGTGCGCTGCGGTTGCAGCCGTTCTTGCGCGTGAACGCGGCCCACTTTGCGACATCTCCGAAAGCATGCGGGCGGTCACGTACACGAGAAACAAAGGATGGACAGACTATGAACTAAGAGCTTCGCCCCTAATACGAAAGTGCGAGTTGTTACCTTACACTGCGAGTGCACATGCGTGCATGTATATGGGTTGAACGGTGATTTTCAAAGCTTCAGAACTTTCCGTGAGAGGGGTTTCGCGCAATATATATCCTTCCCACGGCAATCTTGTCGGTCAAATTAAAATGTGTGGTTGGTCAGCAGCGGCTTAATAAACTTTCTACAAACTCTCGACGATGACAAGAATTCGTGGGATTTTCAGCTGGCATTGATGTGCTCTGGGCATTGATGTGCACACCATAGTGACCATGACTGGATGATGAGCTCAACGCAGTGTTTTAAGCATGCTTCCACGGGCTTCGCAAGCTGCCGACGGTCCGAAATCATCGCGTCAGAAAACTTCTTCAAGGCAAGCAGCAGTCGCACTAGCTTCTGCATTGGATACCTTGCCGATCTTGCCGGTTTCTTTTCTTTTTTTTTTTGAAGCTGACATCGCTTCTTGCTTCTCTTTTCCATGCAGGCCTTATGTACGAAAAGTAGTGCGGGAAAACACTAGGCACAGCATTTTACGACTTTTCGTGTCACTCCGGAAGACTTCCAGCCGAAAGCGCAGGGATACCCAGTTCTTTCTATAAATGTTCTTTGCCCAATGTGTTTTCAGGGCTTCGCTCACTGGGAACTCATGGCAGGCGACATCGGGATCTTTTTTTCGCACGCTGCAGAATGGGACACAAAAACACCGCATTCTTCGGTTTTAAATTTCACGAGCAAAACATCGTCGCTCAATTAGTGGGCCGGTATTACACGAATTTAGCGGTAGGTATGCTCGCAGATATTCTAAAAGATATGTAACATGAAGAGCCGTTCACTGGCAAAAAAGCTGGAATGCTCAGTGCGTGGTTTGCCCACGGATCGTCTGCTACCATGCGACCTAGCGGGAGAGTAGAACAAACGTTGCGGAGAGTATCGGTGGGTGGCGCCACCACACGGAATTAAGACGCTGTGGGAGAGGGCAAGGCGGGCACGTTTTGGAGTGACGCCGCAGGCATTGAAATGGTAAGGGTGGCGATGGACTCCGTCAGGCAAAGCTCTCATGGAAAAAAGAAACAAAACAACGGAGTATCCAGACAGAACGATAAGAAGTGCTGAGGTTCTGTCCAGACGGAATGAAGCGCTGCAGGTAACCTTCCGCCCAGACTGAATCCACACGAGAGAACGCTAGCCACAGCCATAAAAATAAAACACTCTAACCTCATACTCATGTCGACGCTGACGTTTCGCACGTCTCGAAGCGTCAGGAGGGCGTAGGTGCTAATCACATCGACAAGGCTCGCAGAGAAGCTTCCTTGCATGGTTCCGAGCCGGTTGAGGACATTTTCGTTGATCGTGACTTCAGCCGTACACTTCCCGTCGCCAGCCGAAACTATGTTCACCTGGTTGTTTCAAAGAGAAAACGTGAAGTTGGACAAAACTCTAGCGTGAGGACATAGCGGTAACATTTCAGTCGCGACCGGCAATACGTACAGTGCGGAATACCGTAATCACGGGGAAATAAGAAAGGAAATCACCGCATCGAAATGCCTCGTGAACGTTCCACTGCTGACGACTCGTTGTAACAACTGGCGAATTCGGTCCACCGTGTACGCGGCCATGTCGTTTATTTCACGCTGAATCGGTCGCTCGGTTGAATGATTTGTTGACAACGGGTGGCGAAGTAGAAACGGAGTTGAAACAGCCCCCTTCTAGTGTCGGGTTAGATGAAAACAGGAAACAGCTGAGATGATGGTAACTGCAGCAATTTCACGCTAGGGGCGCTATTCGGTTTCGGTTAGGGTTAACTAAATTTAATTAAATGATTAAGATAGGCTAGATGGCGCATGCCGTCACCCCAATTCAAATAAGAAACAATTCATTATCATCATCATAATTATTTTTAAGCAAAAGTAGAAAAAAGATATAAAAAATATAAATATTCATATAATTTCTTTGTAATGGTACTAAACTCTAGGTTTTTAACTACAGAGGACGAAATCAACGCATTTTTTTACATGGCGATCGAGCGTTCCATATGCGAATGTTTTGATTTGGACCATTTGGGCCAACCATGGGACCATGGTTCGCACCTGGTGTCCTGCCGTCGCAGACGACCAGGTCCAGTTCGGAGCTGTAGTTTAGTAGATAACAGTTCTTGCCAAAGAAACATATTTGAAGCGCACAGAAAAATAAACCAAAGGCTGCACCAATGCACATCAGTAATGTAGCGACGCACACCGGCGGATTTTACAACCGAACGGGTCTTCATGCCAGAAGGCCCGCCGCTGTCCGTCTTCGAGAGCACTACACGTGTTTTTCAGTAAACAATGTCGCCCCGCTGAGCGCCTCTCGGGGATACAGCCACTTTTTCAAGACACAAGCGCTAGTGGAGTCGAGCTGAAGGCGCGCGTCGCCTTCGCATTTTCCTTCAAGCGCGAACTGCGACGTCTGGCCTATCCGGTAAGGCCGGGAGCGTTGCCTCCTTCGCGCCCGGTGTTACACGAACTCATGACGTGCACGCGTTCTCACATTACTACCTCACAGACTGTGGTTTCAATTGTGCCATTCAGTCCTGACAGGGCCTTCTGTGTCCCTTTCAATCCCGCCTACAGCTTAGTCTCTGCAACGCTTGTGTTACGTAACGTCGAAAATTGCATGTGCTTCTCCGCTGTCCATCCGTCTGTACGTAACCGTCCGGTATGATTATTTTTCCGTCTATTTTAGGTCAACCGATGGGGCATTGTATTAGCAGGTAATTAGTTCATATTTTGCGTATGTGTGTGGGTATGTGTAGCTAGTAGCTGCGACTGAGTACTAATTTTTCACGTTTTGTTGTGCCGGCGAGTCATGTCGGCCATGTGATTTTTCCCGCCCCTTTAAATTTGAAGGAGTAACGATGCCGACCTGCCTCGCCAGTCAGTGAGATTCACTGCGCAGCAGCGAAGCCAGGTAGCGGATGAATGAACTGTTCGCGTTTTTTTCTTTTTTAATTGGCTGCCAACGTGTGCGCGGCCAACTCGATTGCCTCATTCATTGCCTTGTTTCGCAGACAACGCACCTCCTTAATTAACAAGTTTAGCATTAATTATTCCCGTAATCGTTTGGTAGCGCGCCAATCGATGCTTGCTCCGCTTTAATTGGGACAAACTTTTCTGCTATCTAACGACGTTTCACATGGGCTCGGGACTCAAAATACGCAGTGCGCAGTTGCGATCGGGTCGTAGCACTGACTTCCCTTGGTTTCTGTGCCTTTACGTGCGCGAATATTTCAGATTGCACTGACTGCGCAGGAGCTGCCTTGCTGAGCACGCATCCATGGAGTCCGAGCCGGAACGAAGATGTGCGCGCCTTGTACTAGAGGACGGGACGGAGTACAAGGGCACTGCATTCGGGCGCCCCGAGTGCATATCTGGCGAAGTCGGTGGGTTCACAGATTCCCTTTCTTGAATCCAGTGCGCGCTTGTAACCAGTGAATACTTATTTCAGGACTGAGACACTGGCAAGTTATGGTGAAATCAGTGTCATGTCGAAGCCTGCTTTCATTCATTTTTTTTAAAAATTATTTATTTATTTATTTAAAAAAGTATTGCCAATCTCTAGTACAAGGTCCTTGGCAGGAGGGGGCAGTTAAAAGACCAAAAATAAACGCAACATGAACGAGAAAACGGAAAAAGAGAAATGCGGCCATAGGCCACACCTAGACATTTATACGTGCAGTAATATCACCAAAAGAAAATACTAATAGCACAAATAATAGCACAAAGTAATAATACTTATGGTCACTAAAAGAGTCCGAAAAAAAAAGACAAAGCAAGACAAAAGCAAGAATGCAGCATAGCACACACACGCATAAAAAGTTAGCGTTGCACAAAAGTAACAACGTACTACAATGCGGCAAGATACAAGGCATCTTTTGAGCAGTGAAAGCGACCAAGCACAACGCAGCAAAGTGAGCAAAAGTATATACTGCCATACGACAACTTAAAAGAAAAAAAAACGTTATTGAGCAAACCAAAAAAAATCCTACAAGGGAGCCACAAAGCACAACTGTAGTACACAGAGAGCACCAGGGGACAACTGCAGATGAAGACACTACAAGATGTGCAACGGGAAAGTAGTTTGACAGGGGAAATGTACCGAAGGTGCTGTTTTTTTAGCGCAGTAAGGAATGATTAAACTGCCCTCCAGTCTACAATGTTGTCTTGAAGTCAGCGTTACTCGCGCATGCTATGTGGAACTAATGAATTTTAAAGCTATCAGTTTGGAAGAAAATTTTAGTTTTTTAGGGTGTATTTTCCTTTAGGTGTACCTTACCCCAGCACCGCCAACTTCATTTCTGTGCCAGCTTTGCTTTCATTTCTGCCGAAGTTTTTTAACAGCCTTGCGCCTAAAGTAAGTTAGTCTCCGACCTTCAATGAAGGAGCACGTTTTTTTTTTGTCTCCTATGTTATGTTAACTTACGGGGGAAGCCTGGCATTCTGTTATATAACGTGTGTTTAATACATTTTAGCTATATCTCGATAGACATGTGTGCATGGCCTCCAAGGTATTTTTTTTGTTGTAGGACTCAGAGCCCTAAAAAAAGAGTGGAACTTTTTAAGCTTTATTTTATTTATTATTCATTTTGTCTCCACTTGTGCAGTGTTCCAGACGGGCATGGTTGGATACGTGGAGTCATTGACGGACCCATCCTACTGCCGCCAAATTCTCGTACTGACGTACCCGCTCATTGGCAACTATGGGGTCCCTGATAGCTCGGAGAAAGATGCGCATGGCATTCCCGTCAACTTCGAGTCGCATCGTATTTGGGCTGCCGGCCTGGTGGTTGACGAGTGCGTCGACAAGTACAGCCACTGGAGCGCCAAACGGTCCCTGTCGGACTGGCTGGACGAGTCTGGTGTGCCAGGGATATCAGGTGAGGCAGTGAGCTTGATCCGTTGGAGTTTGCGTGTTTTAGTAGCTCGGGGCAAAACAGTGCAGCTCATGTCTGATAACTTTTTGACCAGGGGAGGGGAAGTGCCGCAAAGTTCCGAGAGAACGCCCTCTCCCGAAACATTGCTCACTCCTCTTTAGGGGTGAAATATTCAGTTTACTAAAAGACCCCAAAGATCAATTGTCCGGCCCCTAAAATCGATGGCTTCAGCACCGATGAGTGAACAAAATAAACGTGAATCATATTCGTGGGTTAATTCGGTCACTTATTTGTCCTTCTCGCACTTGACCCCAAGTCAAGGTCAAGAGGTCCCATCTCATATTTTTACTTGATATCTCCGCAGTTTTGGTTGGCGGTGTGGCCACCTTTTTGCTATTTTTTGCACCTGACCGGAAGTTCGCCCATCCCGTATTTTTGCACTTGATATCTCTGTACTTTGGGTGGGCGTTCTTTCAGAACTTTAAGTATATTTGTCTTTACCAAAAGCAGGGGGGAGGGGGGGGTGGGGGGAAACAAAACAACACCAGTGTGTGTACATGAAGATAATTGCACAACCAGAGGTGGTTCAGATCAACTGTCCTTGACTTTCCTTGGACTTGGAGGGTCCACAAAACACCCAAGGGCTCTGCGAAGCCTTCACCGGAACCTCCTCCCCATTGTTTCCTTGCCAAATATTGGTGGCAATCAAAAAAAAATTGTCTTCCAAATACTCCAAAGTAGGAATTGTTAGATAATGCATAAGTGTGCACCGACGGCCTCATATGTAATGAGCTCCTTTAAAGCTGGCTTTGCTACTTTACACAAATGCATTGCTGAGAAAACCTTTCTTTAGGGGGTGGGAGATACAATATAAGGAGTTAATAATACCGCATTAAGTCCCCATGTAACACTGTAGAGCAACAGTTATTAAGCCCCATTAAAGCCGGCTTCACTACTGAGTACAAACGTAATGCTGGAAAGCCGCTTTTTCAGGGGAAGATTAGCAGCTTTAGGTGAAAATAATAGCATTTTTTTGTGCAGGGAAAGTATGACGCGTCAAGCGTAACAGACAAATAGACGAGTTTCCCCATGGGTTCCACATATAAATGCTTACGCACTCAAACTTTCACCTTGCCGTGAGGCATGTGCGTTCTTTCTGCCCTGATGGGGCACAGTGTACAATGTACCCTGTTTCAGTGCACCAAGTCTGTGTGGGAAAGCCAGACACACAGAAGGCCCATGTAAAAGCGAATGTGTGAGTGACTTTAGCCACAAGAGCAAACTGTATTGGCAGCATGTCAACCGATAGCAGTGTGTCAATCCGCCATGCTTGTACCGCGCCATGCTGTTGCCACTGTTGGACTTTGCTGTAAAAGCCGCAGAAGCAGAATAACCTTGCGGCAGCTATTTAAAAATCTGCCGCAACGTGCAAGAGTTTAGATGGAGGCCAGATAAAAAATGCTTTCATCAGCTGAGAAGAAAGGGGAAAAAAAAATAGTGTGCGCATTCCGTTAACACTTGCATGAGTAAATTTACACGACACATTTGCAGTTGAAAGGAAAAAATGTTGAACCTAATATTCATTTCATTGCAGGCATTGACACTCGGGACCTCACCAAAAAGATTCGGGAGGCCGGCACCATGCTTGGCAAGGTCAGGATCACTTTCTGCTTGCCTGACGTTTCTACCTTTCACTTCCTACTTTCACTTTCTACCTTGGTCGCTTTCCACCTTACTTCCTACCTTGCCTTCTTGGTCGCTTTCTACCTCGCCTAACGTTTTTCACATCTCATGCATGTCTGGCTTGGTCGCTGCAATTGTGGCAGCTTTGTATTTCTATTTGGCCTAAATGGAAGAAAAGAAAACAGCCACTTTAATTGGGCTTGAAAACAGGCCCGGAGACCCTAGGTTGCAGATTATTCTTTTGCTTCTGACGCCGCATGTTTTTTATTGGGACTGCATCGAGCTGCTGTGTATTATGCACAGTCATGGACAAGTGAATGCAGACACAAAAATATGAACCAGAATGCAGACAATCTATAAATATACTTCATGGAGATCTCTTAATGGTGCGATTGTGGTACATTTGGAAAGTCCCTTCCCGAACTTGTTACTGTTATCAAGCCATGTGACAGTTTTACTTGCATGGAGTGAATCGTACAATTTGTGTGTTCCGGTTTGTATTTCTGGGTTCTCGTTTCATTTGTTTATGGCTGTACATGCTTCCCTAACTGGCTGTACACTGTTCAAGGGAGCCCTTGTGTTACATTTCACCTGTTAGGTGCAGGTAATGAAAGGACACTACTAAGGGTGGAAGCAGCGTGTGATACAGTTAAACCTCGATATAACGAAGTCGTACTTGTGCGCGAAAATTTCGTTAAATCGAGAATTTCGTAAAATCGAGGTTTCGATTTTACAGTTAATTTAACCAGTTATTGAGGTTTCAAAACCTTGCCCATCGCACAGAAACAACTGCTATGTAGTTACCTCTCAACTTAAGGCGAAATTTGTACTAAAACTGGCCGCGAAAATTGTGTGAATTAAGTAAGAGCTTCAACACTTAGGCAATGGAATTCGGATAGCCGACAGTAGTTCGTGTCGTCGTAAAACCGGTGCTTTTTCCGAAACGCCTCATTAAATATGATAGCACAGTAGGTTTCCACTTTTTCTTTTTTTCATTTGTCACTACTAAACGCCGCTGTTAGTCAATTGAACCCGCGTCCATGCCCAGTGAACTTCACCCTGGCGAGGTGCTGGTTCGTTACGACTCTTTTCGTTCGTTAGGCGCGGCGTTGAGGGGTGCGGCGGGCCAACAGAAAAAGGGTGCTATAAAACTTTTTCATGCACAAAGGCTCTGCAGTATGGGCGCGTGATGCAACCACGACACTCGAGATGCAGCCACGATTGAGAGTTGAGCGGAGTACACGCGGACCGCTTCACTTAGTGGAGCAGCCCTTGCGTGCTCCCGCTAAAGCGGAAAGCTTACATTAAGTACCTTCTGGCCAAATTCGATTGAGGAATTACTTTTATGCTCGCTGAGCCCTAAGGAAACCGATTTCTCCGCATCGCAGCTGTCTAATGAACACTTTTTGACCACGTTCGGAGAGCAATTTATTGCCACCAGTACTCGATGTTCAAGCCGTAGTGAAGAAGTCTGTAAGCAGTGCTTGGCGTTTCTTGACCAAAGTGGGCTTTACGTGACACTCGTATGCTGACAGCACTAACAAGGCTTGCTCTCGAACATTCGCGTGCGCCTGCGTGCCTCCGCAGAACGTCGATGGCATCCATCACTTCGGTGGCCTTCGGTTTCACCCACACTTCCTCAGGCTCTTGTTCGGAACACTTTTCGTTCCCTTGGAGTACTCAGTAGGTTTCGGCAGACTAAGCATAGAGGGCACTGGCGTAGGCAACGATAGAGACGTCAAAATGGTGGCCGCACTATTAAACTGTCCATGAGCGCTAGCGATTTTTGAGCAGCTTCTTTCATCGCTTTTAATTTTGTCAACCGCATAATTCACCGCTTTTCTTTCATTTTAGCCTTTTAAGAGTTAATGTGAGTACTGAATGTTTTCAATGTAGGCTCTGAGAGGCAAAATAAAACGTGCCTCGACCGGAGTTTCGTTCTTCCTTTCTCGCCATGACTTCGTTAAATCGGAAGCGCCGCACAAAATTACTTCGTAAAATCGAGATAAAAATACATGGATTTAGCAAAATTTTGATAGAGAACTTGAAAAAATTCGTTATGTCGCGAATTTCGTTAAATCGAGGTTCGTTATATCGAGGTTCAACTGTATTCTTTTTTTTTTTTTTTTTCTGGTTATTCCATAAGGAGATTCTTTGAGAACAGAAATCAGTGTTGTCTGTGTTGTGGCCAGTCCATGTAGATTGAACATGAATAGAAATGGAAGAGTGGCACGACAATAATTTTTTCGTGAGCGAACTGCTGCTTGGTTCGCGCTCAAACTTAACACGAAGATCGCATTTTGTGGTCTATTTTGTTTGACACCAGGAACGGTAACGGTACTTCCCTGTTTTTTCTTAAAATAAATAACAATTTTCGCCTATGGGAAAATGGTGGCTGGTTTGGACGTGCAGGCCAGTGCAAGCTGATCTTGGAAAGATGGCACCATCTGGGGTATGCAGAGCAAAACGAACAATGGGCATTCACGGTAGAAAGGAGCCAAATAAGGTAGCAGACAATCAGAAAATCTCTTTCGTCCCTAGTTTGCAATGATCATAAATAGTTGTATAACAGCCGATACCAATCATGATAAAATATTGCCACGGTTCATCGTTGCCAATAAACGTTGGATTTGTTTGCTCACCTGCTTTCACATTTTCTGATTGTCTGCTACCTCATTTGGCTCCTTACTACTGTGAAGGAGCCAAATGAAGTAGCAGGTGATCAGAAAACCTGCTTTCGCATTTTCTGATCGTCTGCTACACCATTTGGCCTTTTCCTGCTGGGGAAGGAGTGCGAATCCCCATCGTCAGTTTCGCGCTGCGTACCCCAGGTGGCGCCGTCGTTCCAAGAACAGCTTGCACTGGTCCCCACGTCCAAACCAGCCGCCATTTTCCCATAGGCGAAAATCGTTTTTATATTTACTTTCAGAATAAACAGGTAAGTACCGTCATTGCTCCAGGTGAGAAACAAAATAGACCACAAAATGCGACCTTCGGGTGAAGTTTGAGTGCGAACTGAACAGCGGTTCGCACAGGAAAAAATTTCGAAGTGTTCCAATTATTATCGTAACACCCTGTACAATGTGTTTCTTTTCTTTCTTCCTCTCCAGATTATTGTAGAAGGCAAAGATGACTCTTCTCTCACTTTTGAAAATCCAAACTTATTGAACCTCGTGAAAGAAGTATCTCTAAAGGTGAGTGGTGAAGTTACATTTGTACATGTTCATTTTTTTATTTACAATATACTGCAGGCCCTTTCTGAGGCTCAAGCAGGGGTGTGGTACAGAATTCAGTTTCGTGGGATCTTTGTTAACAAGGCAAGGAAAGCAAAAAGGAATGCATAAAAGCAGTTCAAGAAACGAAAAAAAACTAAAGGCGAGGTCTGGTACAGAAAACAGACATTAACCAACACGTGCTGCAAGAAAGCAAACCATCTATAGAGCAATAGTACAACAAACCATTGAAATGGGGACAAGAACAGCAGGCAGCCGAAATTCTACGCGTTGAAAAAGTTTTCAACGGGTCGGTGTACATTTTTTGACAGAAATATGTGGCTGGAAAGGCATTTCAACCTGCTATTGTTCTTGGACAGAATGAATGTTTATATTTCTCCTCAGTTCATGCGGAAATGGGAGTGGTTCTGCTAGGCAATGCTGATGGGTGAGTGGCTAAGTTTGGGTGCTGAGCATAAGGACGTGGGTTCGATCCTGGCCATGGTGGCTGTTTCTGTGGTGAATGGATTGCCGGGAAGTAGAACTGAATTTTCAGTCGCTACATTCAGTCTCTGTCGGAATCTACTGCAAATGGTCGTACTGCCTGCATACCCTTAGTAGCAAAGCCGCACAAATGAGGAAGGGGGCTTTTGACATTTTGTGCCTCTGTCTTTCTTTTTCTATTGTTTTGTGTATGGTCGTTGCCGTCCCAACTTCGCTGCGCACTACTTGTGGCGTGCACTGTCTGATCCCGGGCATCATCATTGCAGGAGCCCATGGTGTACAACGAGGGTGGCAGTCCGTCAATCACCATGGTGGACGTCGGCATGAAGTATAATCAGCTGCGCTGCCTCATCTCTCGGGGTGCACGTGTCACCGTGGTGCCCTGGGACCACCCTGTCAACCTGCAGGGTGAGCGTAGTGTCCCTGTGTATGTACAGTCGGGAGGGCTATTTTGCGAGCCACGAGTGCAGCTAATTTAGAAAATTGATTGCCCGCGAGTCTGCCCAACAGCTAATGTATGTACCTTTTTAAGGCAATTTAGGACCTAAATTTTCACTCACTGGTGTAAAAAAGTTCTGTCGGCTGAAGAGGAATTTGCAGAAATTTGTGATTTCGTGCTCTGTAAATTTTTGCTCACGCTGTACATCATCGTTGCAGTTTGCTCATCTCGTGTTTCTGATTTGCCCGAGACCGAATCAATACTAGCTCGTGCCGTCTAGTAGCATGCTTTGAACGTTCAGTCTTTTTGGCATTGTTCATTTCTCTGGTGTTATTGCACTGTAGGCATTTTTTAACCGCCTTGTCATCACAGGATATAGTGTTATTGTTTTTATTTGAAGCATTATGAGTTCCAGCCGTAAACCTGCAAAATTATTTTGATATTGGGTTAATTTGGTTCGCATCATCCTGTTGCGAAAATTTGAGTTGTGTCACAAGTTGAGTGCAGGAAAGTAGCTGGTAAGTTTCCACCCTTTCTTCGGTTTTCCTTGTTACTTTAAGCTGATCTGATTGAAATTCGTGTTAAAATTGCCGTGTGTGTCATTTTGACGACGCAATCTTTCCACTGAAATGCACTTGTGTGGTATCTTCATGCCTCCTCTAGATTTTTTCTCAGTTGTGGGCAATTTGCTCCAGCTGCCTGCCGTGGCTGGAGTTTGAACTGCATTCTTATTTTGCTCCACCCTGGTCTTTGCAGACTGCGACGGGCTCTTCTTGAGCAATGGTCCAGGAGACCCGATCCAGTGTAAGGAGACTATCAAGATGCTCCAGGGGTTCCTCTCCTCCAGCCAAGCCAATCCGAAGCCGATCTTTGGCATCTGCCTGGGCCACCAGCTCATGTCCCTGGCCATTGGGGCCTCCACCTACAAGATGAAGTGGGTGCATTTCAGCGGGCGGTTTGGCCCTGCCTGTTGATCACCTATCTGATCAGTTTGTGGTGATGTCTATTATCTGGACAGTCTCCAAGAAAAAGAAACTGGCACCTGTCGTGAACTTTAGGAATTTGTGGGTGCATGCTTCACACCTGTTATGGGTGAACTTTAAATGTTGCTAGATGGAAGCATTGATTTTAACTTATATTTCTGGCATTCAGAGTTTAGAGGTATTTGTAACACTTAATTTCAGCATTGACCCTGGATTCTATGCTGTGTGAACTCTGTAATTCTATTTGCAATTCCCGTTTACACACATATAGATCTCGGACTGTTTCGTTGGTCCAGTAGAAGGGGTACAACCGATACATATTCTTTCACCATGGTGCACTGGTGCATTCAGAATTAAGTGGCCAGAGTGCTAAAAACGATGTCAAGCACTGGCTTCCTTTTATTTATTTTCTTTTCCTCACCCACCCACCCTTTTCATTAACTCTAAAGTTCTGAAATAGCGGCTAAAATGTCTTGTATGGCTTGACACAGTTTCACCGGAGTGTTGAAATTGCCGTCCTGTGGAAAACTGACGCAAGTGCTACCATGCGTCCTTGCCCTCTCCCGTCTATTTCACCACTTTGTGCCACGATAAAGCGCCTACAAACCAGCCAGTTGACTCTCCCACGATGTTGTACGAAATAGTCAGCCAGCCATACCGCCCAGCTCACCATGTTTTGCAAATTGTTCGCCTCAAACCAATGCGCATTGTGCCCCGCTTCCAGGTACGGTAACCGCGGCCACAACCAGCCGTGCCTGTTTGGCGACAGTGGCCGCTGCTGCATCACGGCGCAGAACCACGGTTTCGCGGTGGATGCCATGACGCTTCCGGCCGAGTGGTCGGCGCTCTTCACCAACGCTAACGACCACACCAACGAGGGCATTGTCCACAAGAGCCTTCCCTTCTTCAGGTCAGTCCGACGCACCATGCGCGCTCTCCGTTAGAAGTGGGGTATGTGACGGCTCATTCAATGTTGTGTGGTTTAATGTTTGTGGAATGTCATTACATACGGCATTGCTGAATGCACTTTAGTATTAATGCCTCACACCCAAAATGCGAGACGGTCCAAGGCTTGCTGAGAGAGCTAGTGAAGAATTTTGGATCAGTCAGTGAACTAGTTTTAACAAAACAATAATTTCCGTCATATTATTAGTTAATGCTGACGTTCACAGCTCTCTCTCTGTTGTTTTTCCTCCAATTTCTTTTCAAGCCTTCCTTTTTATCAAGCCTAATGGCCTGTATTGTTGCTGAGCATGTTGTCTTCTCTTATCGTTTTACAGCGAAGCTAGTTAGCCTCTCAATTTCGTGTCGTAAACAAAAAACCCAGGCAGAACCCAGCAATTCTTGCCCAAGATGCCGAGTGTGTGTGTTAGGCTAATCAGGTGTGCAGTATAGAGCTCAGTATTCATGTAAAGAAGAAAAAAAAAACCACAAAACAAGCATGGAAACTGCATGATGGATGATAAGGTGCTGGTGAACAATGGGAACACCCCTGTGTGTTCTGTAAAGATTAGGTTTGCAGCTGTTCTCGAAAGGGGAGGGCAGTTGACGTCATTTGAGGACTGGCGCATGCATCAGGATAGGCAGGACCGAGCATTTGCCACCAGAGAAGCCAATTGCAAGCGACAAGCCCACTGAGATGACAAGGAACATTTCGTACCCTCCCCCCATCAGCATGTGTGGTGGTTTACAATAGCTGCACTGGACATCCACTTTTTCAGGGCAGGATGGCATCTGTTTGTTTTTAAGCCTGCACCACTGGGAGCGGACACCTCTCGGCATAATTTATCTACTAACACTCAGGACTCTGCTCACATTTTCAGCAATCCCAAACGTTTATAGCAGAGTAAGATGAATTGAGTTTCATAAACTATTGACCCCTCAAAGGTGCTCCTGGCATTGCACTGTCCAAATTGCCTGTAACAACCTAAAGAGTGGTCGTTTTATGCCGCGGGTTTTCTAAGCGTATCCTTGATACCCCACACTGGTGTTTTTCATAGCCCCAATTTGAAGATTGGCCCTGCATGCTAACGATGCACTGCTCACACTCGCTGTTCTGTGCGGACTTTCAGCGTCCAGTTCCACCCGGAGCACATGGCTGGTCCGGCTGACCTGGAGTTTCTGTTCGACGTCTTCCTCGATTCTGTCAGGGACTCTCTGGCTGGCTCAGCTTGGTGAGTGACGTAGGGGTTGAGTGAATTTATAGTTAGATTACTCTTCTCATTTTTGCTTGCCGTAGTTGAGGCGCATTTTTTCTCCTAATGTTTAGCAGCGGAAACTAGGCACCTTATTAGACACCTCGAAAAACAAAGGGTTGTAGGAGTAATGCTAGGCGAAAGGAAATCAGTATCTTGAATCAGGGAACAAGCTTGGTGGGAAGATATTGTAGTCTAAATGACAACTAGTGAACCCAGAGGGTTGCAGAGTACTTAGATACCGAGAGGTGGGAATATAAGTAGGGGAATGCCATTAACTTTGAGGGATGAATTAGGGAAATTTGGGGCAAAGAATGGACTCTGGCTGCACAGGGCAGGAGTGGTTAGAAGTTGTTGGAGACACCTTCATCCTGCAGTGGACTTAAATAGGATGATGATGGTGGTGGTGGCGGTTAATTCAAATCAAAGCGTTTGGATCCCGCGTCAGCTGAGCCAGCATACACAACTTTGTTGGATTTCCCCTGAACACGAGGTCGCGGGTTCGATTCCCGGCCGCGGCGGCCGCTTTTCTGATGGAGGCGAAGAGCAAAAATGCCTGTGTGTTCAAGATTTCGACGCACTTTAAAAATCCCCAGGTGGTCAAAATTATTCTGGAGCCGTCCACTACGACGCGCCTCATCACCTGTGAAGCGGCGGCACATTAAACCCCACAATGAATCAATCAGTCAATCTTTCGTGCATGCCCTGTTCATCCTAGATAGCAAGCGAAATTTGACTGCCGTATTAATGAACGAATGCTAGTACTGTTTGGGCTTGCAAAGCATGTTGTGACGCTCCTATTTTTTGGCCATGAATACGGAGAAAATTTCTCGCCAAACGCATCTGAAATGTCCTCGTGAACCCTGCTTTCCCCTCGGGCAGCGTGCCCATAGAGCAGCGCATTGCGGCCAAGTTTGAGGCCCTGGCCCCACCGACACCCTGCTGTCCAAGCGGCCACGCAAGGTCCTCTCCTTGGCTCGGAGGGCTCTCCATTGGCCAGGCCGGCGAGTTCGACTACTCGGGTTCTCAGGTGAGCCACCTCCTCCCTCCCGCCGAGTGCGTATGGCTGTTTGTGTATGTTGTCACAGTGAAGATTTTGTTGTTGCTTTGATTGCTTGTCGGTTGAGGCTCCGTTCCACTCCAATAGTACTTTGTTAAAATATCCTCCTTGGAGTAGTCACGTGTAATAACTTCTCTGGAATGAAATCTTCTTTTGTCTCCTGCACGTAATTCATTTGAAGTGCATCTGCGTTTTAAATCTCTGTGCAGCAAAAGACTGGGATGTTTGTTGTTCGAGTGAGCGTGCCATTGTTAAAAACGCATCCACCCAATGGTGCTTATTGTTAGCGTTGAGCACGTCAGTATAGGTCTCTCTGTTTTCAATTAACTGATTCAGTAGTGTTCAGCCACCAGTGGCAGCGGTAAGAGGGCTCCGTGAAAGGATACTGTAAGTCTGTGAGTTACATCAGTGGAAGTACCACAAACGCTTGTGTTACTTCCAGCAGGGAGCACATCAGCAGTTACATCCTGATTGAGCCTGTTGGTATGGGTAGCAAAGAGAGCACCGGAGGCGTGCGGGACAGTGTGTGGGGAGTGTGGTGGGGTGTGGTGCTGCAGGAGTGTGAGTGAACAGCCATGCTGTGGGGACTATGAAGTGCCAGAGTAGTAAGAGGCAACCTGTACTTCCCTTGGCAATACTGTACTTTATTAACACTCATTGTACAGACAATAAAATACATCGCAACAGGCTGAAAAGCCAAGCAGTGTTAATGTGGAAACCGAACTTCTGTATTCAGCAGATAGAACAAGACGAAAATGTACCTCAAGCAAGCTGGGTTGAAATGAAAACGAACTACCATGTAGGTTTAACTTAAACCTTGGAAAGGCCATTTAAATTTGACAACGGAGCAGGAGATTGTGAGGTTTGAAACGGGCTTACGTCAGGACACAAAGGCAGCAACGCATAATTTCCTCAGAGGCGTTCAGCTGTTCACCTCTGAACAGCTGAACAGCCGTAGAGAGCAAGTCGGAACATTTACAGGGCCAGCTAACCTCGCCAGGCATGCATGTCTGCAGGGCTAGCTAGTGTGTCCGTTAGGGAAAAAATCGCCCATGTAGGGTGTGTGATCAGGTGGGAGGGGGACAAGACGACCCTCTTCCTCTTCACCCCTTTGTACTATAGAGGGTGTAAGGAGTTCATCGCCCATACCACTTCACCTTGGCCCCTCTCTTAGCAACACAGGGCCAGCTAACCAGCGAGTCTGTATGTGCCCTGCTGTGAGGTAATTGACAAAAGAGTAGCCCTTAATCAGTTAGGGCAAGGAGGGGAAGGTGAGTGAGCTCTTCCTCCTCTCTTTCAGCACATGATAGGGAGTGTTGTCCCCTAACATGTCGCCTCTGCCCCTATAATTACAACGACCATGGTTCATTTGCTGCGGTTGTGAGTGCATCATGGCATCCATGTCTCTCCTGCAGGCCATCAAGGCGCTGCGAGAGGAGAAGATCCAGACGATCCTGATCAACCCCAACATAGCGACGGTGCAGACCTCCCCCGGCCTCGCAGACCAAGGTCTACTTCCTGCCGATCACGCCGTACTACGTGGCCGAGGTGATCAAGTCCGAGCGGCCCGACGGCGTGCTGCTCACCTTTGGTGGCCAGACGGCGCTAAACTGTGGCGTGGAGCTGCAGAAGAACGGCACGCTGGACCAGTACAAGGTGGCCGTGCTGGGCACGCCCATCGAGTCCATCATCCACTCCGAGGACCGCAAGCTCTTCGCCGAGCTGGTCGAGGAGATCGGCGAGCAGGTCGTGCCCAACTGCGCCGTCTACACTGTCGAGGAGGCAAGTCTTGCTGCTTCTGCTGTTGGGATGCGCTGGGTGATGCGGAAAGTGTTGAGCTGGATTGGCTGCCTGTGATGTCGCTGTATTAGTACTGCAAGCCAACAAGCTCGTCTACAGCAACAAGTCGTCTGCTTAGCTGGCCTATCTGAGAAGCACTGTTGGAAACTCATCGTGCAGACTGCTGGCTGAAGTGTTGGGCTTAGACTTCAGAGCAGTGCAGTAATTTTCTCTAAACGGTGTTGTGCTAGGACAACAAAAGGCAATAAGTTCAAAAAGCAGTGTAATAAGCTAGTCTGTCGACTGCTTTGCATAATGATCTGTTTGTGTGACGGTCAGTTATGCTACGTTACCACAAGGAAGAACTTGTCAACAAACAAGCTCCAAGGTAGCACATTAAAATTTGTTCATTGGTACTGAGATTGCCAATTCAGCACAGGGTCAGTGCATGGTTTGTTTTGTTTCATAGTCAAATGGCACCAAGCTGGAACCAGATTTTTTAGAGAGAAGCTTTAGTGTCCTCGCTGATGTCGTTGTATGCCAATAAACCCTGCAGGAAAGCCAGCTTTCTATGACGATGATGATTAATGGTCGTGGGTGAAGTGAGAGAAAAAACTCTTCTTGTGGCCAGAATCGAACCTGGGTCCTTCGCGTTATGAAGCCGGTGTCTATCCAATTGCTCCACTTCAAAATGGTCGAAGTGAACGCCAAGCAGCAGGTACCGATTCACGTTGTACACCCCAAATGTTAGGCCTACGGAGTGCACACCCGAGAGTCACGAGGCTGTCGTCGGTAGTTCCCTGTGTAGTACAGTCGGGAGGGCGATTTTGCGGGCCACGAGTGCAGCTAATTTAGAAAATTTATTCCCCGCGAGTCTGCCTGACAGCTAATATATGTATCTTTTTAAGAAGATCTAGGACCTAAATTTTCACTCACTGGTGTAAAACAATCTGTCGGCTGAAGAGGAATTTGCAGAAATTTGCGATTTCGTGGTCTGTAAATTTTTGCTCGCACTGTACATCATCGTCGCAGTTCGCTCATCTCATCCTTCTGATTTGTTTGAGAGACCGAGTCTATAGAATGCGCCATCTAGCAGTGTGCTTTGAACGTTCAGTCTTTTTGGCATTGTTCATTTCTCCAGTGTTATGACACTGTAGCCATTTTTTAATCACCTTGTCATCACACAATAGTGTTATTGTTTTTATTTGAAGCATTATGAGTTCCAGCCGTAAACCTGCAACATTATTTTGTGCATGATTTTTCGAAGAGCTGATTGAAGTGGCTAAGGATGGTCTAGATGAGAATTCAGAATCTTGCAAAATAGGTAGAGATGTGTCACTTGCATACTCAGGTGGAAGATATGATACTTCAAATTACGAAACAGAAGTGTACTTGTGCTGGCTATACAAGGAAACAATCACATGTGGTGGACTGCCAGGGTAACAGAGTGGCGGCCGATAGATGGGACTAGAAAGAAGCAAGGGAAGAACTCGATGGAGTATGAAATAAGCAAATTTGGAGCCAGCGAATGGACTCGGCAGCCCAGGACAGAAAGGTTGGAGATAGGCTGTGATAGGCAGATGACTGACGACGACGATGATGATGATGATGGTGACTGACCAGCTCTCGTCTAATTGCGCACAGGCCATGATCGCTGCGGAGAAGCTGGGCTTCCCGATCCTGGTGCGGGGCGCCTTCTGCCTGGGCGGCCTGGGCTCGGGCTTTGCCCACAACCCGGAGGAGCTGCGCGCCCTGGTGACCCAGGCCCTGGTGCGCTCCAGCCAGGTGCTGCTCGACAAGAGCCTCAAGGGCTGGAAGGAGGTCGAGTACGAGGTGGTCCGCGACGCCCTCGACAACTGCATCACGGTCAGTGGCCTCGTTCACGTGCACCACCACGGCTGTTTATATTGCAGCGTCTTGCTGGGGGGAACAGCCCTGCATTTTGATCCCAAGGTGCCACCTGCTGAAAGTCTAGGTGTACAGATAGGCTATGCCGAGGGTTGGATTCCAATTTGCGAGAGGCATAGGAACAGTCTTCTTGGATGGTGGATCTCTTGCACAATTGGAAAATGGGGGGTTGTCTCCATCTGTCATGTCAGCCCAGTTTGATACGCATGGTTTTAGACCGACCGGGTGATGAAAAAATCTTGTGTAGCAGATAAAGTGCCTTTAAAACATAGTGTGTTATGTAGTATGTTGTTGCAGTCAAAACTAGTGCTTGTTCTTCTTCTTTTGTTTTTTAAAAGTTGCAGATAGTGTTTTTTAATGTAGTATGCAGCTGCAGTTAAAAGCAGCTCTGACGCGGGTCTTAAATATAGTGAGCATAGGGCACAGGAAAAAGCTTGCCTTGCAAAGGAATTTCTGTGGTTGCTTTCGCTGTAACAACCTTGACACGTTACCAGATTGCGTAGGTTGTTGCACAAGCTACCAATAAGCTAGCTTGCGCAACAGTGCCGGGATGTGGCAAAGGGCTGGGAATTGCCGAGTGTCTGGTCTCGCCGTCCACCCAGTACGGTTTGCTGACCTGCCCTCAGTTGCAACGAAGAAGGTGTACGGAGCCATATCTGCCGGAGCACCGACTTCTTCCCTCCTGACAGGTGTGCAACATGGAGAACCTGGACCCCCTGGGCATCCACACGGGCGAGTCCATTGTGGTGGCGCCCAGCCAGACGCTGACCAATGAGGAGTACAACCGGCTACGCACCACGGCCATCCGCGTGGTCCGAAGGCTGGGCATTGTGGGAGAGTGCAACGTCCAGTACGCCCTCAGCCCGCACTCCTTCGAGGTGGGCTGCGCACTTAGTCGGAAGAACTGTTTCTTTTACTTGCACTGGCTGCACTGGTGCAAGCAGTGCAGCATACGCTCTCTTTTTTGTACGGTGAAGTTGTATACGGCTAGGTTCCAACCAAACCTGCATCCATCGACAGAGCCGTGTAGAATACGAATTTCCTTCTCCAAAGCTATTGTAAAGTGCTCTATAGCTCCCAGTCTGACCTTCTGAATCGTACTCTAGCTCCCAGGTATCTTGGAAAAAATTGCGCTGAAATTTACCCCGCGAAGACGATTCTATCATCA
This sequence comes from Haemaphysalis longicornis, assembly GCA_013339765.2. Taxonomy (NCBI): domain Eukaryota; kingdom Metazoa; phylum Arthropoda; class Arachnida; order Ixodida; family Ixodidae; genus Haemaphysalis; species Haemaphysalis longicornis. The sequence goes on from CM023457.1 coordinate 26,519,593, forward strand.
CACCCGAGTTTTATTTTACCTGTCATGTTACACAATTGTCTGCTGTCAATACATGGCGGGCTACGGAGGTGAAACAGACAGTCCCATGTTTTTCCCCCAGACTAATACTCTAGTCTTTCAAAGTTTCATTCAGCTAGTTAGCTAGGAAGTATGCTCTATTGCAAATTACAAACAATTGTGTCTTGTTTCGTCCACTCCTTGTACTGTGCCCAAATCATTCTTCTTCGCTGAATGGAAGGGCGCCCAATTTTGTTTCACTTGCCCATTTCTTTTTACTAGTGTAAAAAAAAATATAGTTCCAATAGCCCTCTGCACTTGTCTGCATGACACTGACCCTCAATTCAGGTTAAAAAGGACGTCTCTAGTGTACAGGTGGAGTTTGGCGCTTGAATGAAGGAGGAACGCACTGCTTGTCGTTGTCTCGTCTTTCCCCCGCAGTACTACATAGTGGAGGTGAACGCGCGCCTGTCGCGGAGCTCTGCGCTGGCGAGCAAGGCGACGGGCTACCCGCTGGCCTACATTGCGGCCAAGCTGTCCCTGGGCATCCCGCTGCCGACACTGCGCAACACGGTCACCTGCCAGACCACCGCCTGCTTCGAGCCCAGCCTGGACTACTGTGTCGTCAAGATCCCCCGCTGGGACCTGGGCAAGTTCCCACACGTCAGCAACAAGGCAGGTCTTCCATGGAGCATTGGTGGAACGGGGAGAGGAGCGGTGGGGAGGTGTGGTTCCGTGGGTTCCGTCTCTTTTGTCTTTTTTGAAGACTATAGTCTTTCTTGGGCTACTTAAACCCAGAAATTTTGGTCTGTCTGTATGTCTGTCTGTGACTCGATTCGGCCACCGGGCCAAAGTGAAACGAAGTCTGCGCAATAGTCTTATATACTCACAGCCAAATCTAAACGTCTGAGTCCGGTGTCAACGTTCATACTTGTCAACATTGTTGAACAAGAACAAGACATTTTGCAAATATAAGACAGAAATTAATACACAAAGGGATATTTACAGTGTTTCTTTAAAAAAAAAATCATGGATGCTTGATTTTTGCGAAATGAAATACAGTACTGCATCCACTGCAGAAAAAGAATTCACACTCTTGCCCGCACCACTAAAGCAAGCTTCTGGTGGCATTTTAAGAAATCAAGCGGCAACAGTTACGAAAGGTTCCACTATATATGTTCCACATTTTGCTTCGAACGCACGTGGACTAGGGCAACGCGGTTCTATAAACATTGAAGTAGGGCGCCTCGATTCAGGCGTATCTCCGTCGTACGGCAGCACTGGCATCGAGGCACCCGGCCTGGAGCCTTGGAAGAAGTCGGTAAATTTAAATTGACTTGAGCAAACCTTTAGCGTGTTTCCCTTGGGAGAGGAGCATGACGGAAGAGGAACAGCATGAGAGGTGAGTGGGAAAACGAAGGGAGGCATTTACTTGGCCAATGTCGACAAAGACGATCGTCTTTCGTGGACATTTGCAACGAAAGGAGCAGATATGCGGCCAATATTTTTTTTTTATTTGGAAGAAGTAGTTGTTCGTGTGCATATAATGCCTCTGGAGTGTTTTTTTTCCCCCTTCTTTGTTGCTCTGCTTGTTTTATATTGGTTGTTGTATTTTGAGGCGTTACCCTTCTCCCTCTCTTGATGCACTGTGTGTTTGATTTGGTTCATTTTAATATGAAAGCACCCTTGCACGCTACTGGCATCACCAGTAGCATATCCTTTCTCTCTCCCCCCCCTTTTTTTTTCACTAGTGTCTATTACGAATATCGGTAAGGATTACGTTTTCCTTGTGGAATGCCTTTATGATGATTGCAGAGGGCCAAGTTCGCTGTCTCGTTTAGCACTTCTTGCGGGTTGATGTAAGTGCAAATGCCGAGACAAATACTGTAGATCCCCGTTGATATAGTTCTGTCTGCAACATTTTCCTGGCAGTTACAATGTGGCCGCTCAAACCCGCTGTAGTTCAGTTTTGTCAGGCCATTTGTTTTTACAGAATAAAATTTTTCTGGTCCCCCACAGTTTCAAAAAATGTGCCAATGATGTTTTACCATGTTTAGGATTCGGTGCTCACTAATCCATAAAACAACTGCACGAAATGTAGCAACAGTCATGGCTTTTCTGATTGCAGCGGTGATGTTGTTTAATCCCTCTACCCCGCTGGAACAGATTGGCAGCTCCATGAAGAGTGTGGGCGAGGTGATGTCCATAGGACGCTCGTTTGAGGAGGCCTTCCAGAAGGCAATCCGAATGGTGGACGAACACGTGTCAGGCCTGGATCCTTATCTCAAGCCCGTCAGCGACCGGGTAAGAGTCGGCCAGTTTTATATCAATTGTTTTTCATTCCTGCTGGTTGATGGCACCCGGTATCTTCGAACTACACTATATGACGCACCGCGGATGGTCCGCGGTTATTCAGAGGATTCCTCATGACAAAGAAATGTGAAAAACAATTAGGGGATTGCTTCTCAGGGAGTTTGCAGTGAGCCCGGGACTGATCATTGTAAAGCCATAATGTTTTCCAGCGTACAGGAAAGATGTTGGGACAGTGTCGGTGTCGGCAAGATGTTGCTGCGCAAATCCCTGAAATTAACCTTCCATGTTGTACTAAGAGATTGTAAGCGTTGTGGTTGAAAGGTAAAAATGCAATTAACCCAGGTCAGAGTTGAAATAACGGAAAAATTGCACCATCTTCCCGTAGGGAACCATGAGGAGGATGCGAAACATCATGGGGTTCCGTGTAGGTTCCATTGTGTTGCCGTATGTTGTTTTCATTTATTGGAGCACGAATGGGAACGTAGTGTGAACCCTCCTGTAGAGACAGAGAAATGTAGAGACAGCAAGAGACCGGCACCTGCATTACCTGATCGAACACCTCCTGGTTCTCGTCTTTCTTTATTGTGTGCTAACGCTCCTACCCCGCTGCTCGCCCCGCCCCCTTCGTCCTCTTCTCTGGTTGAGCTGCAAGGCGCGTGGCGCTTCCAGCCACAGCTTTCCCACGGGAAATTCAACGTCCTCCTCTAAAGTTTTTCAGTTCGTCGTTTCCGTTGACGTTCAGCTTCGCGTGCCTTCGTTGTATCAGTAGCTGCTTGACGTAGTTTGAATGAGTGAAGGGACATAAGGCGCGTTCGTAGCACGTGCTCCCGTCTCGGTTTGTAGCGCAGTGGGAAGAGCGCCACGTACTCCCGTTGCGGCCACAGAGTCGTGGGATCGAAACCGGGTGCCACCCTAACTATTTCTTCTTATAGTGGACTGTCGCTGACGTCAGCCCAACGCTGACGGGGCTGAAGAGACGCGCATGCGCAGTAGAGTGCGGACAGCGGACAACAACGACAACAAGGGAGAGAGGGGCACAGCCCCGAGCATAAGATGCTTTCGCATCTAATAAATCGAATTAACGGAGGCAGAATTAACAAGTGTCTAATGTGTGCCCTCCTCTCGCGTGGTGCGACTATTGTTTTGCGTCGCTGCGCCCCTCGCAGGAGCTGGCGTGCCCGACGGACAAGCGGATGTTCCACCTTGCGTCGGCCATCAAGGCCGGCTACACGGTGAAGCAGCTCAACGAGCTCACTCAGATCGACCCGTGGTTCCTGAGCAAGATTGTCAACATCATCGAGTACCACACCTTCCTCGAGGGACTGCACAGCAAGGTGCAGGGTGTTTCCGTTCGTCCTTCGTAAAAACGCATGCGCTGTTCCTACCTTTGTACCTCACCACCAACTAGCCCAGCGTGGTACCCTTTTGGGAGGTGAAGTGTGGCACTTCGCTGAAAAGGGCCACACGTGTTGCATTTTCTTGTGCACACCAGTGTGTGGTTTGTTTCATTGATGTGCAGCTTTTATCGTAAAACATGACTGGCAGCGAGCAGAAATTTGATCGTCTGCTTTTCAGACTGAGGTGAAAAGCAAAATCGTTTGTGTTGAAATTACGGCACTTGTTAAAGATTCGCAGGTGGTCGAAAATAATTTGGAGCCCACCACTACGGTGCGCCTCAGAGTCCACGTGTAGCTTTTCTGCGTTAAACAGACAAAATTTAAATTTTGGAAAATAAAACTTGTCTGTATCTTATCGCATACCCATTGTTGTCAGTATCATGACCCGCTAATCTCTTACCTGAGGAGCCGAAATGAGCAGTACAGTGGAACACTGTCTATATGACTTTCTGAAGACTGCACGAAAATGTATGACTGATATTGCCTTAGTACATGCTCACATGCAATAGATGGGCTGGGAACTTATGTGGGCTTAAAATTTGAACTTTTGTAAGAGGTTTGATGTGTTTAATTTGCAGCCGGCACTGCTCACACACGACGTTCTCCTGCGGGCCAAGCGTCTTGGGTTCTCGGACAAGCAAATCGCCCAGTGTGTGGGGAGGTCAGTTTTTATTATTATTTTTTTTTATCTGTTCTTCGAAATTTTCTGCTCATGTGAGCTTAAATGCCGGGTTTTGTATTTCATCATTAACCAGAACACACTGTACTTCTAGCTTTGTTTATTTCGCATGCCGCCAAATGTAGAAGTGCCTTTACCGGGCCTGCTCTGAAGATTGAAAAGTAAGGGGGGTGGGGAAAGGATGTATGATAAGTAAGTCATCCCCAAATTATGAAGTGATGCAGTGATTCATTGTTGACATATATTTAAGTTCCCGTTTTTTTTTAATGTAATGAGCTTGTGCAATCACTTTTACGACCCTTTCTGCAATCCAGCACTGAGTAGTTTTTTGAGACTGAGCCGTTTCTTTTCTTTTTTTGTGTGTGTATTCTACAATCCTTTCTATAAACCAGCACTGTAGTAATGTGGAATCCCTTTTGCAATCTCTTCTGCAACCTCTTCCACAATGTTCCCAGCACGGAGTTGGTTGTGCGCAAGATCCGCGAGGAGCTGGGCATAGTGCCCCGTGTGAAGCAGGTGGACACGGTGGCGGCGGAGTGGCCCGCGGCCACCAACTACCTCTACCTGACGTACAACGCCGCCACGGATGACATGGAGTTTGAGCACCAGAGCGCCATCATGGTGCTGGGCTCGGGCGTCTACCGCATCGGCAGCTCGGTCGAGTTCGACTGGTGCGCGGTCAGCTGCGTCCAGGAGCTCCGCAAGGTTGGTCTCTAGCCCCTCCGCTGTTTATTCCACCATGCAACCGTTGTTTCGAAGCCTTTTGAGGTTGGTAGTTTTGTCGTAGTTACTCATGCAAGCGTTGATCCCGTTCACTTCTCCTTTGTCAATAGCCACAGAATGTCATTGTCGTCGTCATCATCATCATCATCACAATCATCATCCTCCTCTGTAGGTCCACTACAGGTTGAGGGCCTCCCCCTTAGATCTCCATTCGGGCCTTTCGTGCTCTGCCCGAGCCCATTCTTTGCCCCCTAGTTTCGTTATTCCCTCCATTGAGTTAATGGTCTTTCCCTACGTAGAGTCACGCCTCTCGGTGGCCGCTCGATTGCCCTGGTGGTCTACCTGTTGTCATTTCGTCGCATTACATGTTGTGGGCTACGGTGGGACTGAGAGGGCCGATGGGGGATACAGGGGGTTTCACCACGCCCGCAAAATGACCCATCCAAAATGGCCCATAGAGGTTCGCGGCGTCCACGAGGGAGACGATGCGACGGGTTCGACTCACCGACAAAGGCGACGACAGGCTCCAAAGGGCCAGGATGAACCAGGAGATTTATTGGCCAAATGATACAGCGCATACTCAATGCCAAGACAGGGCTAAGAACTACACTGTACTGACGCGCGTCTTAAGACCCCACCCGAATCCCACCCGGCTACGGCTGAGGTTGCAAGTGGGCCGCTTGCAAGGTAGGAATAGGCCTACCTTGCACGTCCGGTCAGGGTCAAAAGCAGGCCTCGACCGAATGTCTCAGCGGAGAGGAGACGAGCCAACGTTAGGATGAGCAGCGTCCCGGTTCTCCAGCTCCGATCTCCTCAATCCCCATCTCCGCTACCCAAGAGACCAGCGAAGTTCGCACACCGCGCTTATAAGGCGGGGGGAAAGGAGGCAGGCTCCTGGGCAAGGAGGAGCGACAGCGGCAGCGGGGCGGTTGGTGCCGGCCGGCATGTCGGCCTGCGAGTCGACGCAGGGTGGGACGTAGGTCGTGGGCGTACGCGCGCGCGGCTAAAGGTTGTGTTTGCGGGGAGGGGAAAAGGGGATCTAAAGGATCGCCACAATGTCTAGCCCAAGTCCATTTCTTCCGCTTAGTTGAAATTAACGTAATATTGTTGTCTATATCCGACCATTCCCATTTCGCCGTTCACGATCTGTGAGTCACGAAATGTCGCACGGGAAAATGTATGGAGTGGCGATGCCTGTGTTTTTCACGCTTTTTTTTTTGCTTTAATAACTGACTACTGTGCTTTGAGTTGATATTTGTATTCACACACACTTTTAATCTACCGATAAAGGCTGCCTTGCTTTTGCACTTTCATGTCCTTTTAAATGCACACAGTCATGGTTGAGAGTATCAAGATCACTAGTGCTTCCATCGTTAGCTCTAGTAGTATCCAAAGGCATAGAAGAACGAAAACATGGCGCACATGTTCTTTGCTCATCGGGACCATCATTTACGCAGCTGGGCAAGGGGACCATCATGGTCAACTGCAATCCCGAGACCGTCAGCACGGACTACGACATGTGCGACCGCCTGTACTTTGACGAGATCAGCTTCGAGGTGAGGCCTGTTGGTTCAGTTCTTGTCTCAATAAGAGGACCCGTTGCGTGCTGCCTGTGCTAACCTCTTCTCCCTCTTCCCTTTGATTGCAGACGGTGATGGACATATACACTCGGGAGCAGCCGGAGGGCATCATTCTCAACATGGGTGGCCAGCTGCCCAATAACATTGCCATGGACCTGCACAGGCAGAAGGTGAGGAGGTGGCGGTGCAACACTCAACTTAATATTGCATTTGTGTGTGATAGCTGCTATCGTGGATAGTCTGTTTTAATCGGCCTAATACACGTAACCTATTAATAACTTGCCAACAGAGGGGCAAAGGGTACTAGGAAAGCAAAGAGACAGGGAAAGACATGGCTTAGTGAGACGAAAGCTTGGGGCAGATAATTGCAGACTACGGACTAATTAGCGGAGTGTAAGACAGATTACAATGCACAGTGTATATAGGGGATCATGTTGCAGAGCACTGCATTTCTGTTGTCTGTGCCATCTGTTTGAAGATTTTCGTACGTCTGGCTGAAAGTGAATCGGACAGTTTTGGTGCATTCCAGGGCCGACTTCACAAATTCATAGTAGCTTCACAGCTTTATTTCAAGAAGCACTTGTTGCTAGTATTTCCTACAAAGCTGCCGTCGTAAAGTGGCTGCTGTGAAGTAGTTTATAGTGAATCCTCGCCAGAGATTAGGGACCATCATTGAGCAAGGTATTAATGCTGAGTAATTCTCATACAAACAGTAACATATTTCTTTTTCTTTGCTGTGGTCAAAGCAGTAGACTCGCCCATCACCTGTGAGGTGCACAAAGTAGATGCGTTCTCTGGGGCTGTGGATTGTTGTGTAGCTGATGTTACGAGTATTTACAGTAGTGAGCTCTGCCTTTCTCGCGCGATCACCAGGCCCGCATCCTGGGAACGTCCCCCGAGTCAATTGACTGTGCCGAGAACCGGTTCAAGTTCTCGCGCATGCTGGACTCCATCGGCATCTCTCAGCCTCGCTGGAAGGAGCTCACAAACTTGGAGGTAAGCTGGCCTGAGAACTTGGTCCCCGAAAGCATGGGCACCGTAGTGTGTCGTCTAGCATCTTCCCACAAAAGTTAACCCTTTTAAGTGCGTGGTTGTTATAGGGCTGTGGGTTCACGTTTTGCGAGCTATTGTCTGCAGGTATTCCTGTGCTCAGACGGAAAAGTCGACTGTGGTGTGATGCACGTAGTTTCTGAATGCATTTTTGAGATTCGTATTTCCAGGTTGCTTGTGCTTGCTGCTTCCCAGAGCCTTTCTCTTCTACGGTTGTCTTCTTTTTCCCAGTGTCCTGAAATGGCTTGCACAAATGTTTGCACGCTTTTGACACGATTGGCGGAAACAGTTGGCGGAAACTCCGACGCACGATGGGCGGAACTTGGCAGCCAGAGCCAAATGGTTACCAACATCATCAGCCTTGTTCACTGGCTAAAACTTGGTTCTAAAGCAAAAAGATTATGGCTATTTTGTCGCTTAGTAGTTTCTGAAGAGACCTTGGCAAAGGGTTGTTGACACCAAGAAGCGTACTGAGAAGCGTTCCTGAAAACTGAGCTCTCTTGACCGATAACTTTCTTTTTCTTTTGGCTTGTCTGGTCAAAATTATTGCGACCTTTACAGGCGCGCCTCATCGTCTGCATTGCGTCCTGGCGTTAAACGGTGCCAGCTTCACATCAATAATTTTTTCCCTTTGGGCTTGTCGGTGGCGTGCAGAACATCAAGTCGTTCTGCGAGGAGGTTGGCTACCCCTGCCTGGTGCGGCCCAGCTACGTGCTCAGTGGCGCAGCCATGAATGTCGCCTACTCGCACCGCGACCTCGAGGGCTACCTCAGCGAGGCCAGCGCAGTCTCCAAGGAGCACCCCGTCGTCATCTCCAAGTTCATCTGTGAAGCCAAGGTACCGGGTAGCGAGCATCTCGTGCAGCATGGGAACATTAGGTGCGGCGGCATTAGCCAGTGAAGGCAGCTCGTGCTCTCGGATACTTCCCTCTGTGTCGTGCTCGCAGAAGTAGGAAGCAGGCGGACTAGATTTACAGCAAATGCCCTACTATGCTAGATCTTTCAAGGTCATTCACTGTGTCACAAGTGGCCTTCAGCCACCCGCTTGCAAGCTGTGCCTTTTGCTCTTATCGCTTCGCTCGCTCGGAGCCTCGCCACTGTGGTACCCAATGTCACTAGGCGACGGTGAAACAGCTGCTTTGCCAGTGCTTGGTCCCCCGGTCTTGCCATCGATGGCGCGTGCCGGCTGGGCCCTTGAACGCAAGCGAAATGGTGAATCCAGTCATCCAGTAGATATAGCTGAACTGCAGGCTGCGAAATCTCAAGCAAAAGGGCAAACTTTCACGAAACACTGTGTGCATATCCTTTGCTTTCGCTGCAATAACTAGGTTTCTAAGCGTAAAACGCGAGCCTTTTTTTTTTCTTCAGAAGCCGTTGTGCTTGCAGGCAGTGCTAATCTAGTGAGGAAGCTGGGTTGAACAATGGTTGCAGGAAATCGATGTCGACGCTGTGGCCAGGGATGGCATCCTGATGGCCATGGCAGTCTCGGAGCACGTTGAGAACGCCGGCGTTCACTCGGGCGACGCCACGCTGGTGACGCCACCCCAGGATCTCAACTCTGAGACGCTCGCCAAGATCCGCGCCATCTGCCAGGCTATCGGCGAGGCGCTCATTGTCAGCGGACCCTACAACATGCAGCTGATCGCCAAGGTGCATTTCCGTGCCTTCTTTCCTTGCCTGCGTGTGTCCAACTTCAGTGGATGCAAACGTAAACCTGCACTTTTGTCACACAGAAGGGGGATGTGGTCAGGTTAGGTTAAGTGTTTTTCTCAGAGGCAAGGAATTTTACAATAACAATTATAGGAAATTGTCAAATAAGAGCAAATAAGAGCACTTCCGGCATATATAGTGAGCCGTATTGAAGGTGCAGCCTCACTAACTGCACGGCATGTGCATTGCTTGAAGTTTTTCTAGGGGGGCGGACATACAGATGCCACTTAATGAAGATACGAGGGAAGCCCTGGTGCTTTATATCGTAATACTTTGATAAAAACCACTGTTCACTGTTGTATGAACAGCTGCATATTAACGGTGCCGAGAAACGTGGAGGCTCAACTTTTTTAAAAGGGGTCAACTTAAATTGAGGATCGACTCAAGCGAGCAATGGAATGAAAGATATGTGTAGACATTAATGGACCAAAAAGAGAGTAGAGTGGATCAGGGAGCAAACGCGTGTTAAGGACAAATTAGTGGAACTTAAGAAGAAAAAATGGGCGTGGGCAGGGCATGTAATGTGAAGGCAAGGTAACCGTTGGTCATTAAGGCCAACAGAGTGGATCCCTAGAGAAGGCAAGCATGGCAGGGGGCGGCAGAAGGTTAGGTGGGCAGATGAGATCAAGAAATTTGCGGGGATAAACTGGTCGCAATTAGCACAGGACCGGGATAATTGGAGATCTATGGGAGAAGCCTTTGCCCTGCCGTGGGCGTAGACATGATGATGATGATGACTGTTCACTGACCCCCTTTAAAGTCAGCTTCAATGCGATGATATGTCTTCAGGGGCAGTATAAGAGGTGACGTGTGAAGGCTCTAGGGCCTTTTACGACAGCATTTTTTGTATGTGGCCAAAAGTGGGACACATCAAGCCAGGTAGGTGAGCAGACGAGTTTCCATTTTGAGTGCGTGTAGACATGCTTAAAGGGACCCTGCAGCACTTGCCATCGACTACTCGGAATGTATTTTAAGGTGAAGTCTATTGTCCCAGCAATCTCCTCCCACAAAAATGATGAAAATCCATTCACTATCACCGAAACTATGCGCGATGAGAAATCGCGTATAATCGTTCCCTCTCAACTCGACCGCGGACAACGCGACCAAAGCTGCACGCTCTCTGCCGAGAGGGGGGCGGCTCGCAGCGTTCTCTTCGGCGGCCTTCGATATATCGCAGGCTGGGGAGTTTTCTCCTTTTCTCTCCGCAACGTGGAGGGGTCTATTTCCGGTCTGGTGCCACAAAAAAGCAGGCATGGCTGCCTGCTCGCAAGCGTGCGCTCAGGCTGGTAGGGCGTTTTTGAAGCAATAAACGTTTGTTGTAGAGCGGTCTCATTGAAAGGAGAGTGTTGAGTTCGTCACTCAAACTCAGCATGCACTCAAAACACGAAAGAAACGCCAAAACTGTGCGTACAGGTTCAGGCATAGAAGAGGTTGGTACACAGCACCGACGACAGTGGATCGTCTCAGGAAATGTGAGAAATAAGCCGCCAAGTTGGCCAGCGACAGCCAGTAGGACAGCCATGGCTGCAATGACGTGGTTTAGGCCATGCCAGGAATGCATAATGAGGAACATTGAAGAGAGCGTGGTTGGTTTTTCCGCGTCTTTCACAGCATTTGCGCGCTCACTGCTTCACGTGCACGTGTAATATTTGACTCAGCTATTCCTGGCAATGTAATCTAAATGTCACGCAGGTTTACTTGCACTGCTCAAAGAGTGTTGCAGGGTCCCTTCAAGCTTTCAAAAATGCCAACACGCCCCAACCCAAACTTTTAAGCAGCCGTGCATTCTTGTGTTTCGGCCTCGCCTTCTCGCTTTTAGGACAACCAGCTGAAGGTGATCGAGTGCAACCTCCGGGTGTCCCGCTCCTTCCCCTTCGTCTCGAAGACGCTCAACTGCGACTTCGTCGCCTTGGCCACCCAAGTCATCCTCAAGCGTCCCGTCGAGCCCCGAGATCGGGACGTCACGTTTGGGCTGGGGCCAGAGTCGGGGTCAAGGTTGGTCAAACTATGGTGCATGTAGTTGTCTCTTGGCCTGCAACTGTGTAAGACACGGTCACCACTGCCATTGCAATGTGGCAGCAGATTGCTCTTGCTTTTCATTGCTTTCCATTGTTTTGCAGACCACTTTTGTAGCCTAGAGATTTAGGGAAAAGCGAAAAGCAGCTAGGCATTTTCACAATCCATGCTTTGTAAAAAGCGCCACTGCTGTCAGTTGATGTAACTTTTGTTGGCAATGGGTGCTTGTGGAGTGAGCCTTATGTGCTAGTGGGTTGTAAAAAAGCAGTGCCTTGTTTACAGTTGCAATCTGACCAACTTTCATGCTGCGAAACTTTGTGAAACAACCATGCAGTGCCTTACTGCTTTCATGTAGTGGCATGGCTCACTTGTATTCTTAATTTTTGTATATATCTTGCCTATAGTGTGCCACTTTGGAGGTGGAGGTGTAAGGCACTCCTCTGGACTCTTGTATCATTTGTACGCTCGCAACGCAGGTGCCTCTGTTCTCGTACTCTCGCCTGGCGGGCGCCGATATCCGGCTCGGAGTGGAGATGGCGTCGACGGGTGAGGTGGCCTGCTTCGGAGAGAACCGCTACGAGGCGTACCTGAAGGCACTCCTCAGCACGGGGTTCTGCATTCCCGAGAAGAAGATCTTCCTCTCCATCGGAAGCTACAAGGTGACTGCCTGCCAGTGCATGTTGGGAGCCCGGCATAGAGCCATTAGTTGAGCCGAGGCGTTGATGCTGAAATCGTCCCACTCGCTGGATCCGTGTAAACAGAATTTTCACTCACTTTTTCCTCTAGTTACAACTCGGTTCTCAACCGCAGCTTTATGCTAACAATTTTGTGCCAGATAACGGCTTTCTGCCAGATAGCGGCTCTGTGCCAGATAATGGTTTTGTGCCAGATGGCAGCTTCGTCCGAAAAATCTTTCCTCTTACATATGTCTTGGTCGGCCGCTGTCGCACTTCTGTTCCGACACAGCACAAGGCGGAGTTCCTGCCCAGTGTCCGAACCCTGGAGAAGATGGGCTTTCAACTGTATGGGAGCCTCGGCACCTCGGACTTTTATATGGAGCACGGCATCAAGGTAAGCGTCTCTGTACAATAGTAGGCAACCACGCTTACAAGAACAGTTTAGGAAGCGTAAGGTAAAAAGTTGTGCTACTACCTTGATTGCATTTAAAGCAATGCTCACCGTCCTAACATAAAAGGAAGCTTTTGATTTCAAGGCCCCGATTTACTGCAAATTTGGCAGTGGATGTAAGTGTGGCCCTTGGATTTTACAAATTTGTGATAGAAATTTTTAGCTTAGATTGGAACGCAAGCGACAGCAATTCAACATTTGCAATCTTTACAAATGTGTGGGCAGCCAATTTTGCAGCCAACAACAGCCAATGTTGTTGCCGCGTTAAGTATTTTTGCAATATCAAAGAAATAAATTGCTGATGTCTCCTAAATGTATCAAAATAACTAGTACCACTGGCTGTGCGGTCGGGAGGTCGGGAGGTCAGTATTAAGCATAAGGATGGTGCTGGCTTCATTTTAACGTGGTTCAAAGTAGCCTGCATTGTTGTAGGCGTATGTAGTTGCCTATTTTCGCAAAAAAGGTTGTGGGTTTGATCCCTGTATGTTTCAAATGTGTTGTTGGTGGAGGAGAAAACAAAAGTTCCCACGCTTTCAGGTGTACGCCGGAGAACATCAAATGAGCTAAATTAAACTGCAGCCTTTCGTAGTATCTCCTCTCGTTGCCAAAATGTAGCTTTGGTGCATAAAACCCAGATTTTGTATCCCAGATGTGGATTTGTGACCCAGGTGTGGATTTGTGACCCAGGTGTGGATTTGCAGCCAAGGTGTGGATTTGTAGTCGATGTGTAGATTTGTAGCCGGGGCCTGGCTTTGTAGCCGAGGTGTAAATTTGTAGCCCAGGTGTAGACTTGTAACCAATTTGTGACCCTGTAGCCAAGGTATGGTTCTGTAGCTAAAGTATCGCTTTGTAGCCGAGGCACGGCTTGGTGGCAAAACTAGAGGTTCGGCGCATAGGGCCCCCAGTTCGAGCAGCCCCGTTCATGGAGAAGGGCACGAGACATAGATGGCTTCATTGTGAGTAGTGGGACCTTAGTGGGACGTCTGTGGGACCTCTTGCAGATTGAGCCGATGACGTGGCCCTTCCACGACCACGACGTGGACGACGAGGCGGCCAACGGGGGCTCGGAGAACAACGGCAGCGCGTCCTCGCAGCAGCAGGGGCTCAGCATCGCCGACTTCCTGGAGCAGAAGGAGTTCGACCTGGTGGTGAACCTGCCCATGTGCAGCAGCGGGGCCCGCCGCATCTCCACCATGTTCACCCAGGGGTACCGGACGCGCCGCATGGCCGTCGACTACGCCGTGCCCCTCGTCACCGACGTCAAGTGCGCCAAGCTGCTGGTCGAGGCGAGTGGTGGTAGCAACCGCAGAGAGTTTGTAGCTGAATGAGTTGGCACGGTCGTCCACAAGCCTTGCTAGAACATCAGTTTTCGACTTTAGCGTAGATTGTCTAAAAATTGTGACTAAAAACTGTTCAAATGGATGTGGAGGACTTAAGTGTCCCCATACCCATCAGAGAAATGCAGCAGTTGTAACTACATTACCTTACGCAAAGGCAGGAGGAGACGATAATTGTGTAAAGCGTTGCTATGGCGGGTGCCTTGAAGCGCTTGGGGATGCCGGCTGGCCCCGCCAGAGACGATTAAGCTTTTCACCACGAAGGATATTTGATGGGCGCTTTCCTAAGTGGCGCGGATGCCGTTTTGCAGTGCAAATTTGGCCCACATTAACAGCTTCTTGCCCGCATGAACAACTTCATTTGCCGCTTTGTGTAGCGTTTAAGCAGGCGGTTCGAAGCAGTTGCTGGAGCTAGCTGAAACGTGCGAGTAGTAGTCTCCTTCCCGGCTGCGTCAGCGCACCTGTGGCTCGTGAGGCACGTTTTTGCGTGCAGAAAACACTCCATGCGGTTCACGCTGATGCCCGCGTAGACAATTAAGCTCCGACAGAAACAGTGTGCCAGCCGTGTATGCGCGCCATGTTTTTGCTTGTGGGAACTGCTTCATGCGGTCAACACTTCACTTTAACCGCGAATTTCAATGCAACAAAGTAAATTACGAATTTTACCGACTTCGTTACATCGAGGGATGACTGTATAATATATACTGGAGGGAAAATCTGGCGCCAACGTTGAGGCGAGCCACGACTTCAGCAAGCATGCTGTCTGTAGTCATGTACCGGGCAGGAATGTTCCACTTGTCCTTGGCATGGCTCATGAACAAGCCGTAGAGTTTGCCTGTGGCTGCATAAAAGCAATTGTGGGAAGATTATTTACAGTTACTTGTTAAAAGATTGTGTAAAGTTGTATGGTCAACAGAAAAGTGGAGCTGCAAAAGATTAGTTCGTGAGTGATTATTTAGAAGCTTCATACCTAGAGTTGCCTGTGGCTGCATAAAAGCAACTGTGGGAAGATTATTTACAGTTACTTGTTAAAAGATTGTGGTAAAGTTGTATGTTCAACAGAAAAGTGGAGCTGCAAAGGATTAGTTTGTGAGTGATTATTTAGAAGCTTCATGCATGTTACCCTCTCTTGTTCATTTTGTCTCAATACTGAAGAGGAACATTGCTAGCTGCTAGGCTGATGGTTATGTCAGGCTCCACTAGATGCCAGTACTTGTTCGTGCTAAAAGCACACAACGGTGTTTGATGTTCCAAACTGTCCCCCACCGAACGCAAAGTAATGCCTCGACCCTAGTGTGAGTGCGATTAATAACATCTCGTTTGACACCACTACCAAGAATTGGGTTGAAACAGGACAGACAACGCACGCCCTTTTTTTTTTTTTTCTTTTGCGAGGGTGCGTGGGTGGAGTGGCACAAGCTGCGCCATGTCTGTGCTGAAGCGGCACAGACATGGCTGTTTCCAGAGTTGCCAAGGGAAGAGATTGACCACTACACTTTTCAGTGAGTACCATCTATATATATCGCCCCTTCTCGTCGTTCATGGCAGGCCCTGCGACTGGTCCACAAGGCGCCGCCAGTCAAGACCCACATCGACTGCCTGACGTCGCGCAACATTGTGCGCCTGCCGGGGCTCATCGACGTGCACGTCCACATGCGTGAGCCCGGCGCCACCGAGAAGGAGGACTACGCCTCGGGCACAGCGGCAGCGCTGGCCGGGGGCTTCACCCTCGTCTGTGCCATGCCCAACACCCGGCCCCCGCTCTGCGACGCCGAGTCTCTGCACACTTGCCAGGAGGTGAGAGGACACCCTGTCCGTGCATCGGAGCGATGCATGTATTGTCAACAGCCTCTGTACTGCTATTTCACAGTGTCTTTGATGCTTAAAACATTTGCGGAAGGGTGAACGAAAGGTTCTGCTATTCAATTTTAGCGTTTTCTTGTTACTGTGTTTCGTTTGTTGGGCAGGAAACGACTGCTGCAACTGCACTTTGTGTATTGGGGGTAGCCTTCATTTCAGCCATTCCCTAATTTATGCCTACAGAGCTTGGATGTCTCAAGCCAGAAATGCCCCCACACAGTGCATACGTGTTGTGTACGGCACTTCTAGGTGGAAAAAAGGGTATGTGCAGGGCTGAGTCTACAAAAATGGTACGTCCCTCAAAAAAGTGCGAAGGAAAAGTCACAACTGCGCTGATTGAGTAAAGCCAGCGGGAAGCATAGGAAAAAAAAAGGGGGGGAACTAGGAGATGGCCGCCAGTGAGCACAATTCGCACCACCCGCCTCGGATGCAAAGTGTCAAATCCATGCTGCTTGGTGTCTGGCATGTGAACAACGTTGGGCCACCCGTGAGGCAACGTGCATTGTGACGGCCTCATTAACTCTTTCGTTACCGCGGGAAATTGACCAATTTTGAAGGGTCTAACAAAACATTTTTCTTGTGCTATACATATTGGTTAGGCACACATTGCAGTGACATAAAATGCAGACTATTCCACGCGCTTTCCAACGACACCAGTTTTAATAATGTTTTCCTAAATTATGATTGCGAAAAAAATTATCAAATTCGAAATTTTTGTCCACGCGTTGAAGAAAATAAGAAAAAAGTAAGTTGTGTATAATAAACCACCAGTAGTAGAAAAAATTTAGAACATGCATTTTGTAGGTAAACATTTCAAAAACCCAATCTAGAAAAAAAATTGAGTTGCGCAGTACAATTTGTCAGATATAAAAGAAAATGTTAGCCCGCGTGGTGCCCGTGCCATGTGGTGAAGCCCAACCACTATTTCAAATTTTGCTATTTTGGATGGTTCTCTAGAAGAAATCTGGTGGTCTGATGTTATTAAAGGCCCAAATTAGCTTCCACGTGATGTAAAAACACCTTGTCAATGATAATTACCGGCACAATATTGAAGGCAAGCAAGCGATGTGAAGAAATCTGCTCAGAGTTGAGAACCAAACTTGTTGACGTTCTGATGATCACTTATCAGTCAGAACTTTCATTTGCGGTTTATTATCATGTTCTGACTCACTATGGTAGCCCTGCTTGCAGGAATAAGGTACGATGCGCTAGAATCATGCCCAGCAAGCTTTCACCAAGCCGCCGTCGGGCTGTGAAGCGAGTTCAGCACTACGAGCCTAGTACATTGTAGCGCCACCTAACCATTTCCAAAAGAAACAAATACAAGGCTGTTGGAGACTTTGTCAGAATAGACAGTACTACTAAGAAGCGACACTAGACCTCCGGAAATACCCTCGTATGAAACGGAAACTGGCCGGTGAACAGCTGGCGGTGTTCAAGGCCAATTGGAAGCGTTCTCCTCGTCTGGACGGATACCTGACGACTTGGTGTTATCGTTTGACTTTCAGCGGAAGCTCTCCTATCGCAGAAGCAAGGAGTAAATAAAGTGGAAGTGCGAGCCGCATGCTTGTTTTGAGGAGGCAGTAGCGGGCAACGGAGGCGCCATGGCAAAATGAGCTTGTAGTTGGGTAACTGCGTAGTAGCGCCAATATGAATTTCGCAATGCAAAAAACGAAACCGAAAACTGCTGGAAACTGGTTGAAAATGGCAAGGCACACTTGCTAGACATGCGGGGGACCATCAGAAATAAGCTTTGAAGAAATAAATGCTGCCCTTTGTCCGAAACCAAAGATCATTAGTGAATAGCTGGGGCCATTTTCAAGTAATTATCACCTCTCAACGCTGTCGGAATACAAAGCTGACCGCCATTATTCGGTATTTGAACTTGCCAGGAGCATTTGACAAAAAAACTATTATGGTAATGCAGCTAACCACGATCTGCATCCTTTTTTCTCAAGTGCAGCAGCCACGCCCCCTTCCTCAAAAACACACGCACCTCAGCTCGCAAAATACGCCGCCAGAAATCTCAATGTCGCCGGAGCGGGAAAATTTAAACTGATTCTAAAAGGGCAGTGCCTAGACTCACCACGGGCCGCATTAGGTGTATGAGAAACGACTACAACATGTCAAAATAGGCAATATAAATCGTCGATCACCGGTGATCGATTTGAATAGGCGTGGTAACGAAAGAGTTAAAGGTATTGTACGCACGCTGCTTTCAGTGCCTTCTGCAACACTGCTGACGGAAATTAGATTGTGCATTTGCATATTATGTCTTCATACAATTCACACAATAAACTCGTGTTACGACGAAGTTTTCAGGACAGAAAACTGGATTTGTTATAAGCAATCATTCAGTAAAATCGTGTGTGACCTTTGATTTGCTGTCTATGCACTGTAAGCTGAACTGTGAAACACTTTGAATGAAGTGAGATTTTGAATAAAGTAATTTGATTATAGCGGGTGGTTATTGTACATGGTTTGTTGTTATGTTATTACTTGTCATTACTGTTTGGGGGTTACAAGTGCCATCCGTGTGCTGGAATGCCGAATTTCGGGTGTCGTTGACGCGCAGGCAGCCAAGTCGGGTGCTCGGTGTGACTACGCCCTCTTTGCGGGTGCCAACCAGACCAACGCGGAGACCGTGGTGTCGCTGGCATCCTCGGTGGCTGGTCTCAAGATGTACCTAAACGACACCTACGGCCCCCTCTGCATGAGCACTGTCACCGACTGGCTCAAGGCAAGTCTCCCGGGGTGTTCGGAAGCCTAGGTGCTACGCGTATCTTCCAGCAGTTGTTCTTCTGTGGACTTCTCACCTTTGGCCAGATTAGTCTGGAGACCTCCACTACGGCGCGCCTCATTGCCCGTGAAGCGTCGGCGCGTTAAACCCTACAATCAATCAATCAATCGGCATCTTGGGCCAGTGTGTCAGCTGGGAATTGGAAACAAGCTTTGGGCAGGGATCTTGTTCAAAGTAAAAAACCAAAGCCCCTTTGTTAAGAGAAAGGTGGTCAGAACACGAAGCTTTTTCTCGTGCAATCCGAGTCAAAGTCAAAGTCCAAAATTCAAACGGCTTCGGCGCATTCGGGTAGGCGTTGGCTTCGTAACGTGAGGGAGCACGTTTGATCACAACCGTGGCAAGCGTTTTTCTTGAGGCGCTTGTGCCTTTGTGGAAACTTACTGTGTAAGTTGGTTTTCCTGCAGTGCGTTTTGGGTGTAACGATTTGGATTTCGGACTGTGACTCGGAACTTGAAGACATTGGCTTTCGAACAGAGAAAGCCTCGCGTTTTGACCCGTCACCCACGATGATCGCCATTGTCTGAGAAGGTTGGCTTTCCTGCAGTGAGTTTTTGGGCAGTGTCGCCATCAGTGAGGCATAGAGAGCTTCGCTTTAAAAAGGTTTGTGTTAGCGCTGGTTGTACTTTGAAAACAGCACTGCTTAGGGATTGCACAAACGGTAAAAGAGAAGATGCCTCCCGTCTCCCCACTTTAAGCACTTTTTCGCATGTTAATTCACAGATTTAAGTGTAGAACTTGAAGACTGACTAAGACTCCTCCCATACTATAGAAAATATGGCAGGATTTCTCTGAAACTGTTACACTAAAAATCTCTCTAAACCATAGACATCTTTGTTAGCAATGTTAGGCATGAATAGGCAAATGATAGTTCTGAAGGTTTAATCTAAGTAGCAATGCAATTTTATGCAGCAAATACTAATTTCAGCAACGATTTTGGTAAAACCTGTAAAACTGCTCCAGTGTCTTAAAAGAGATCTTTTTTTAATATGCAAGCACATGTTTTGCTGTTCAGTGCCAAACAGTGTGGTGAAAATGAAAGCCCTAGCTACAAAAAGAAATTCTGCCGTACCTTGCAACCCGGGGTCATTAAAAGTGATAGTGAATGCTAGGAGTCTGTTCCGTTATCTGTCGAAACTCCCCTTTCATTGGGCTGGTGGCAACTACTGAAGCAGACACCTTGTAGATAAGGCATGTGGCATTGCAAATGTGAGGGACATACGGGAAAATGTGTTTTAAGGTTTTCTCATGCAAGGGACCCTCCATTTGTTGGACATTGGGCGTCACGGATAGTCGTCCCACGGGCGTGAACCTTAACCACCTGTGTGCTTTGCGAACCAAACACTGCAGCACTTTGAGAAGTGGCCGAGGAACGTACCACTGTGCTGCCACGCCGAAAGTGTGACGACGGCTGCCGTGATCCTGCTCGCCAAGTTGCATCAGCGACCAGTGCACATTTGCCACGTCGCCAGGAGGAAGAGGTGTGAGCTCACGCCTGCTCCTACAGATTTTTATTATTATTATTTGTTATATTATTTTGGGGGCGAAGTTCGCTGAGGGCTGGGAGCTGTTAGGCGTGTCTCCTGTCGTCGTCGTAATCGTCATTTCATGTGTGGAACTAAAACACCAGGGAAACCTTCAGTTTAGCGCCTCAGCGCTAGAACGTAACACCTACTAAAAACCGGGCAACTCGTTTACACCTCGCTCTAGAACGTAACGCCTACTAGAAAACACCAGGACACTCATTTACTCCTCGCGCTAGAATGTAATGTGTGCTAAAAAAACGCCGGGAAGCTCATATGCACCTCGCGCTGGAGCGCTTCAAAACTCGTGCTAAAAAAACACCGGGACACTCGTTTACACCTCGTGCTAGAGAGCTTGTTTTGTGCTTCAAAGACAAGAGATCTTTAAAGCAAAGGTGTATACCTCCACCCCCCAACGGTTTCATCTCCGTTGGCAAAAACGTTGAGGCACCAAGAATACACTTACCCGCTGCATGCCTCGCCCCTCCCCAGGTTTCACGTTAGTGGAGATGGCCCGGGATTTTTTTTATCCATCTAGGGACGGTGTTGCCCAATTCTTTGGGGCTGAATGTCGGACCTTTGACAGTTCCGCACGACAATTGATGGATACAGGTTGTGTGATTGATGGTGATCTCTTCTCCCCCACCCGTGCAGATAGCGATAATCAAGGCGGCCAAGGCCCAGGGCCACCCGGTGACCTGCGAGGTGACCCCGCACCACCTGTTCCTCACGGTGGACGACATCGAGCGGCTGGGCCCCAACGTGTCCAAAGTGAAGCCCCCGCTCATGACCGCCAGGGACCAGCAGGCACTGTGGGACAACATCGACATCATCGACTGCATCGCCACCGACCACGGTGAGGGCTCCGATTCGTCGCCGCCGTCCGGCTGTTAGTCTGGCTGTTGAAGGGGCTGTGAAGGCAAGACCCAGCCTTGTTCAGTTTGAAGGAACTGGCCTCTGGTAACTCACTCAGCCTCATTACAGCAGTGAAGGGCTTTCTACTTGGCCAGAAAAATGCAAGGAATATTGAAAACTCAAATTTAACGCTTGTGGGGACCAGGGTTGTTACGGCGACCTAGCTCACACTCGAGACTCCGCTGCAAGGCTAGCTACACTGAACTTCGCCGCGGACTGCCAACTGGCGTAGTGGCAACAAACAGCAGGGATACACAAGACAGAGAAATCGCCAAGTAAAGAGAAAGTGATTATTTTTTCTCACAGAATGAAGACGCCTACTGCATGCAAGTTTCCATTTCCTTCACAGCGCCTCACACCTATTCTGAGAAGAACCAAGACAATGCCCCTCCTGGTTTCCCTGGCCTTGAGACGTCTCTGCCGCTCATGCTTACGGCGGTGGCAGAGGGAAGGATAACCATGGAGGTGAGGTGGAGGGGCTTGCTGTCGGACAACTGATCGGATCGTGCGAGCACAAGGAAGCTGGTTCTGGTAGGGAGTTATGTGGGGAGTCATTTGACACCTCTGGTAGGGGGTTTAGATGTAAGAGTCATTTGACACCTCTGGGAGGGAGTTTTGTATAGGAGTCATTTGACACTTCTGGTAGGGATGGTGTGTGGGAGTCACTTGACACCTCCGGTAGTGGTTATGTGTAGAAGTCATTTGCCTCCTCTGATTTGGGGGTTAGGTCTAGGAGTCATTTGACGCCTCTGGTAGAAGGTTATGTGTAGGAGTCATTTGGCACAGTTGTTGCCTTTGCTCTGTTGCCCAACACCAGGCCCTGGTCAAGAAGATGTACCACAACCCGAGGCAGATCTTCAACCTTCCCATCCAGCCGGACACCTACATTGAGGTGGACCTTGACGAAGAGTGGACAATCCCCGAAAAGCCCGCGTACAGCCGTGCTGGTTGGACACCCTTTGCAGGCCGCAAGGTTCGCGGCCAAGTTCGTCGGGTGGTCATCCGTGGCGAGGTGGCCTTTGTCGACGGACAGGTGCGTGTGTCGTCTCAAATCGCTTCGCTTGGTCACTGGAACACTTTTTCAGATAACACCATACCTGTGGACAAGCTGGTAGTTGCCTCTGCGTGGGGTTGAAGTGACCTTGTGTGCAGCAAACTAGTGTGTCACGGTGTCGTGAACTAGCGTTGTGTCACCTTCAGAGGCTACTTGTGTGTCATGCCCATAAATGCTAGCTTGGTTGCGCTATTTCGACCATGTATAGCTGCTTATCATGGGTAAAATGGATTACAGTACTTGAAAATGTCCTTGCGACTGTAGAGTGTAAGCCTAACTTTGGCCTATCATGGAGTGGATCGGAATGTTGAGCCATTAACTTACCAAGCAAAGTAAGACACAAGGAAAAACAGCAAGCAGTCTTTGTCTTTTTTTCTTTTTTTGCTCTGGTGTGTTTTTAAGCTTTAAGCCGTAACTTGTAACTTTATTAATAAAGTTCATAAAATTATTTGAAACAGATGCTGCATTCATAAAGTGAGAACTAATTCCCTTAAACTAATGACCGTACGATCTTAAACAACAAACAGGGCTTAAATGAAATTTCTTGCCATGTGTTGCAGTTTAAAGGCCAAATGAATGGAATAGCACCTGTTGTCAAGTTCAGCACATGCCTTCCTGGTCTGAGTTTCTCATTATTCGGCATAAACACAGAATAGGCATTTTTGCGGTCTTCGTACTAAACTTCTTTTTAAGAAAAAAAAGTTTAAAAATCACTAGATATCAGTAGGAAACACTGCTGCCTAATTTAGCTGTCAAACTGCCACCAGTAGTTATCACAAACTAGCAAACTAGCACAGCCACCATTTCTGCAAGGGTCTGCACGTTACAGGGCACTTGAGCTTTGTATTTTCTTTAACAGCAGAAGCTTCTTTAAGTTTTTTTTTTTTTTTTTTTTTTGTACAAAAATAAATATACCCCAGATAAGCAATAATGGAGCCATTCTCACAGTCTGTGCATTTCCCCAGTTTTTCCTTCTTTTTTTTCTTTTTTTCATGCGCCATTTATGGGCATTATGTAGCTGAATTTCTCATGGGATTACCTTGTGCCTGTGAACCGTGCCTAGTTACTGCTTGAGCGTGGCCGAAGCCCTCGTGTGACCTAGTTACCTTCTTGTTCTTGTTCTTTGCAGGTTCTTGTAGACCCTGGCTTTGGTCAGGATGTCATGGCTGCTGCAGACCTCGAGCGCTGTACAAGCCTCCAGAGTTTGACACAGGTTTGTCAAGCCCTTTTTGTGAAGAAAAGGGTGCATGGAACAGCGTGTGTGCGAGAGGGAAGTCTTGGCAGAGGCTTGAAGGAATGGCTTGAGTTGAAGACCTCTGGTCGGCTACTTTGAGCTGGCAAAAGCCAAGTACTACAGCAAAACCTGAATTACGCAACCCTGATTTATTTCTTTTGTTTATTTATTATTGCGGTGTTTGTTGAAAGCTTTTGCGTGTCGTCTAATGGTGGTGTACAGCAGATAAGCTCGAGAACTTTCCGCTGGACAATAGAACGCTGTCAAGCCTTACCTAATAGGGCGGGAAAATTACTAGTATGTGCAGAACCCCTGTCCTGCACACCTGTCTCACGGCAGATCGACAATCGGTTTGGCCGTACGGGTCTGCATGGCGAAACAAATGTCATTTGATAGTGATAGACGTGACGATTAGCGAGCTCGCAAAATTGGATAGTTATAGTTCGAGTGCTTCTGGAATGTTTCATGCATATTAGTTTTTTTTTTAACAAATAATTCTTTGTTTAAATTAAAAAAAAAGAACATTGCTGTTTTAAGTGACATCAGTAAACATTGCAAGCCGAGACAAGTCCGCAAAAAATCCGTGTCAGGGTTAGGGACGAGATTTTTTTTTTAAGTACTTATCTGTCTTTCTTTATTTGAAAAACAATATGAAGGGGGAAATATAAGCAAGCTAACAGTCTTTAGGAACAATATTCTCTAGTTTATTACTGAACTTCTTTTTCTTGTCTAGTGACGCGCCACTGCTGTCGAGACTACTCATTTGGCCGCTGAATGAGCTCCCCAACCTCATTTAGCTGCTAAATGCCATTCGCCTCGAATATCATTTTGTATTCTCGCGCAGCACCAAACTAACGACATTTAGAGCGAATGACATTTGCTCTAAATGTCATTAGGTCTGCTGTGTGATGGGTACTAGTTTGGCTGGTCGCACCAACATTGAAAATGCCGGCAGGATGTTCAGTGTAACGGTTTTTTAGCGTTAAACTATGGTGTGGCTCAAGTGCATCCGTGCTAGTGGGGTTTTAAAGTAAACGCTCGAGGCCACGGCCTGAGCCTTGCTGCGGAAAAGAAGAAAAAAAAGATATTGGGGACGGAAATGAGCTTCACTCTCCACTGGTGCGGAATCCCAAGAGTGCTACCTGCTGTCTCCCGATTGCAGGGCAGTCCCGAAAAGGCTGGCTCTGCTGTTTCGGAGACGTCGTTCTCCGTGTCGGGTTCGAGGGTCACCAAAAAGGCCCACTGGCGCAACTCTGTCAAGTCTCTGACCACGGGTGAGTCTGAAAAAGAGAAAGGGGAAAAAAAAGTTAAAGCCGTTTCACTCAGTGTGAACACTGTCGGAAGTGCAGAGCAGTGATTCGCCATAATGGGCTGCACCGCCGTTACCTGCTCACTGCTACCACCCAATACAATTCGAATTTCCCGCCTTCGCAGTGCTCGCGCGCCACCTGCCTGAAAAAGCGCCAGCGGTAGTTCTCTTCTTTTTGTGCTTGCTTTAATTTCTTATGCTTTAGCTGTTTTGCATCATTTCGAATGCGTAATTTTGTTCTTGCGCGGCTGGAGCCTTTCTGCATCATTTCGAACGTGCCATTTTGTTCTTGTGCGGCTGGAGCCTTTCTGCGCCATTTCGAACATGCCATTTTCTGACTGCGCGTGGGGCTAGCCTTTCGGCGTCATTTCGAACGTGCCATTTTTTTTTTCTTGCACTGCCACTTTTTTTTTGCTTACTAGTATAAAACCCAACCCAATGAGCGTTCCTAACTAAATTAATGCGGGCGCTCACAGTTAATTACGTATATTTTGCCTCAAATTACTTGCACTTTTCTTTGCGCTAAATGGGGAGATGTAGGACAAGCGCCAGCGGCTCACAAGTTTCAAATGTTAGTGACTATGTAAACCGCTTGGCTTTTGAAGCCTCTGGGGTACGCTGCAATTACAGCGCTATAACGGAATGCCCTGTTTCTCAACTTGGGTCCCGCGAGCGAGCTACGACGACAAGGCGAGCGCATAAAGTGCTCATGAAAAAAGTGGGCATGAAAAAATCGCTCTCGCATTGCCGATATGCATGAATTGCATGCAATAATGCATCTTGCGGTTCACGCCTTAAAGGAGCCATGAAGACAAAACACAGGTTGGGTTTATTAGAAAGACTGCTTAGTCCCGATAACAATGATACCTATATCATCGCAATCTTTGAACAAATAACGGAGATATTGAAGGAAACGTGCGAAACAGTCGCGACCCCCTAGCCAATTTCCCGCAACTTTTCTATGACGTCACGGAACCTTGTTTGTGCGATTGGCGGCCGCCTAACTGACCTGTCGCGACGACACATGACTGGACGCCTGTAATGGGGCCTCTAGTTCCATTTGACCGCATCACTTGAATGCTAACGTGCAGCTAATGCACTGAAAATTATGTTTTATTTTTGGCCTGTATGACGTAATTCTTGCTCATAACACGCCACTGTGGCGCAAAATTTGAAAGTTCTTAAATACTTCTTGATTTTTTTTTTTCGTTACAAAAAGCATCTTTTGTGGCTGTAATGGAGCTGAGTGAGATACTGAATCCTAGTTCTTTCAAATTACACGAAGTTGTATTTTCTCTTCATGGCTCCTTTAACTGTTGCGGCGTGTAGCGAGTTTAGGCAACCATGAGTGAGGAGGCGAGTGTGAAGTTTTACGAACTCCAGAAACAACTTCTTCGCGACATGGAGGTTTAAGAAAAACAATAAAGCATCACAGTTTTTTTCACGTGGAAGTGAGAAGAGAAATAAACAAACTTTTAGTGCTCAATTTCTTGGTCTGTGTTGGCTCATACGAATTTGGGATGATATGAATATTTTTCGCAGTCCCATGAGATTCGTATCATAGAGATTCTACTGTACTGTGCCAGTTTTCATCAAACTCTACAAAGAAATAAGAAAGTTGATTTCAAACACCCTGTCTCCCCTAGACTCTTTTGTAATGGCGGAAAAATGGCCGATTTTGGGTGCTTCCACAAAAAAAAATTTTCCCACTTGCCAAGTTATTGAATGTCGCCAATAACTTGCACATGTTGGGGCATGGTCCCAATTGAAACGTCCTTTGGCCAAATGGAGGATCAATCATTGAAAATTAACCGTGCATTGAAACATGGACAAAAAAGGGAGACAAGTCTCCCTTTCTTGTCCATGTTTCAGTGCTCAATTTTCAACTATGAATGCCTGCCAGCTAGGTTGTCTCTCCACTTTAATTCCAAGCAGAGGAGTGCCGACGGAATGCAAACAGTGTTCCTGTGTGCCCTCACCTTGCAGAGATGTACAACAAGATGTTCCAAGAACTGGGCCTTCCGGACCGCCTGCTGATGCCGACCGGTGGGGCGGTGCGGGGAGTTCGTCGGAAGAGCCGGCAGCCGCGACGGTGCGGCCCGGCGTCGGGGCAACGGTGCAGGGTCTCAGCGGAGCGTGAGCCCGCTGGCAGGCCGGAGGCGGCGCCAGCACAGTGGCCCTTCCGGCTGGTGGCGGAGGGGGAAGTGCAGGTGCCCCCGTGCTGTGGAGCCTTCCGGACGTGCCCAACGTGCTGCAGGGGCGGCACATCCTGTCGGCCAACATGTTCCACAAGGACCAGATGCACGCCCTGTTCAACCTGGCACACTCCTTCAGCGTCTTCGTCCAGAAGGACCGGCCACTCGACCACGTGCTAAAGGTGCGGGTCTCCTCCTCCTCCTCCTCCTCCTCCTCCTATGTATTCGTATGACTTTCCACGCTGTATAACTTCCCAAAAGTTGTGTTTCTGCTCGCTAGTTCTTTTGTAGTTCACATTCCCCCCCCCCCCCCCCCCCTCTCCGACCTGCAATACAAGTTTTACGCTCCGGGCACATGATGAAAGTACTGAAGTAATATCCAAAAAACCTTTCTCAGTGTTTAATAAGGGTAGATGTTTTGGTGTGAATTTTTCGTGGTGCTTAAACAGCCTAAAAAACGGGCATTAGTTTTTCCAAACTGCTCCAAAATTGGCTTTTGGCTGCTCCAAATTGTTGAACATGAGTAGCATCACTGGACAGCAAGCCACCAGCAAGCCACTCTTGCTGGTGGCGCCCCTAGCAGCCCATCACGGTTTTCATTACTGCGGTGACCTTGCTGCCTCCATTGTTCCGCCCTGCGGATGACATACCTGCCAATATTCGCCTCGTTCAGTATGGCATGGTGATGCCCCGTTTTTCCCCCCGTCCAGGGCAAGGTGATGGCGTCTGTTTTCTACGAGGTGAGCACGCGGACGTCGTGCAGCTTTGCGGCCGCCATGCAGAGGCTCGGGGGCTCCGTCATCCACATGGACCAGGCCACCTCCTCTACGCAGAAGGGCGAGACCCTCGAAGGTAGTACGCTCCGCCTGCTTACCCCAGCAAGCGTGATGACTCTCCAGCAGCGATGTCGGTTCGTCAGATTTTAGTTGTGAAGACAGTCGCATTTAAAGACCAACTGCACTCGAAATTTCAACCTCTTGAAAACACTATTTTCATATAGCCTGCCTAAAAAAAAAAGCAAGATGCAAAATACAGCAGCTGAAATACGTGCATGGATGCCGCAAGCGGCCAGCAAAGATCAGCGATTTTGAAACCGAAATCGAGAGGAGTGTGGCCATTGAAGGGACATTGCAGCCGTCCAGCGAGCGGCCGGACAGTAAGCAGCTCGGGAGCAAGCCTGCACGCAAGCTCTACACGCGCAAGGGGCAGCAAATGGGTGAAGCGTTCGCAGCAGAGCTTGACCGGTTCTCCAGCTGCGTGGCTGGTCAGAGGAAGAAGCCTCGGAAAGCAGGAGCGTCGCAGGCACGTCATGGCTGTCTACGCGATCCACCGGCAGGTGCAGCGTGATCTGCAGCGGAGCTTTATTAAACGCTTCAGACTGATTAACGAGGTGTTTCACGGGGCTACCACTCGTGTCCCAGCTGATGTGGTGGTACTTACTACACATTAAAAATAAATTTGGGCAAGTTGAAATTTGAGTGCAGTTGGCCTTTAACGGCCTCAGACTTCGACAAGGGCTGGGCGTAAGGTTCGTTTTTGACTGTGCGCTGCATTTATAATCAAAACGTTGTTCTTATCTGAGACTGCAGTTTTGCTTTCATACTTTCATGTGTGAAGTCTGGACAACGAGCTGCAGGGATGGGATGTTTTGCCAAATACACCGTGCCATATTGCGTTACAGTAAAACCTCGTTACAAGAGACACTGTTACACGAGACACTTGGTTATAAGAGACATTTGAATGAAAGCGGTTTGGTTGGTTTTCCTATGTCCGCCATGTTAGCAACATTGCATACAAGAGACCTTGTTTACAAGAGTCACGTTTTTTGGTTCCCTTGAGTGTCTCTTGTAATGAGGTTTTACTGTACCACCTTCAAGATAGCCTGACGCTCATGTCGGAGTAGCGCTGCAGAGCACCGCGCGCCGCTTCTCAAGAGCGCAGGATTTTTTTTTTTTCTTGTTTTTTAGCACTGCAGTGATTAGGATTTTGTGTGAGAACACAAACAAGTATGCTTGGATGCATATTTTTAGAGAGACCAATTTAATCTCAAGTGGTTTCGCGGAGTGGCACAGCCGCCAGGACCCCTAGGTTGATGGGCCTGCAACAGTCCAAAACTTGGTGTACAGCATTGATCTATATATTGAATCACAGCTTATTAAGAACGTAGAAGCAACTTGTATATCTTAGAATTTCTAAAACAATTTTTAGGCTCAGTACAATCACCGCGATGTATTGTGTGTATACATTTTTGTGCCATTTTTTTGTTTTGTTCACCAATAAACTGTCCATAATTGTACCTTTCACAAAACTGCTGTTATGTGTTTGAAAGAGCAATTTGTAAGCTACAATTTCTTGCATAGCACTGCTAAATGTTCCCAGTAGCTCAAGAGAAAAAAAAAATTTGTGAAAGCACTCAAAATTGGCTATTTTTTGGCCATAACGAAAGAGTCAAGGGCCGTCTATCTCTCTCTCTCGCTCTCTCTCTCTCTCTCTCTCTCTCTCTCTCTCTCTCTCTTTTTATGAGCAAAGTTCCAATGAGTTGTTAATAAAGGACTCTCTTGTCCTTGGTCCGCAGACACCATTACTGTCATGTCCAACTACAGCGATGTCGTCGTGTTGCGGCATCCAGAGCCTGGCGCTGTCATGGTGAGGACAACACTTGTGGACCTTCGAGTCTCTTGTTTAACTAAGGCTGTTAGGGCTATCGCTTTTAGAATCTTTCGGGTCCATTATTGACGTAGACCAAAAGCTCAGGCGCCATAAATGTTGTCCCACTTGTCACTGACGTCAGGGTTGGGGGTGACACCCTGCAGTTCGCCAAGGATAGAAGGAATGTAGTTAGGAGTAGAATGGCCGTCGCTGCCTCCTAGATTTGCACATTGAACTGTTGGGATTTTGTGATCAAAATCAGCGGTCACTTTCGTGAGACCGTCGATCCATTGCAGATTAGTGGGCACCATTTTTCTATAGGACGACTGATTATGTTGGGACAATTGTAGCGAGTGAAGAATGAAATGCGTGACTCAAGATCTCTTTTACTAGTTGCAATTCTTCATGTATGCACAAGTCCAGTTCTTTTTTGCTGCTCCCTGACATGCCCTGCCCTGCGTAAAATCGCCAGATGCAGTTACTATGGCTAGTAGGCCACACGTGATATTACGACTTGTTTTCCTGGTATTCAAGATTGGGTGCTCTGCAGACATTTGTTTTTTCATCAAAGTAGTGGTGTGGGGTGACTGAAACTAATCACACTGGCGGGTGTTTACGAGAATTGTTCCGTTTCTGCAACGCACACGGCAATAGACGTGGGCCTGCCCTCTGTTTTTCAGCGAGCCTCAAAGCACTGCCGTAAGCCCGTCATCAATGCGGGCGATGGCATCGGCGAGCATCCGACACAGGCACTTCTGGACATCTACACCATCCGCGAAGAGATCGGCACTGTCAACAACCTGACGGTACGGGGGTGATACTCAAAAGTGCGCTTATCTCTACTGTCTCGGTGCAGTGATTAGGTTTGACGTTCAGCTCAAGAGAAGGAAAGTGTGTAGGCTTGTTGCTTTTTTGTTAACACACAGCCCATTCTTGATGCAAGTTGTGGTGTGATTGGGAGCATTGTTTTTACTGTGCTTGCCGCCTTAAACTGACAGCAATGAGGCCCAGGGGATGACCTAGTACAGTGGTAATCTCGATGATACGAATTTCGGGATGATACGAATTTCTGATAAGTCCCGGCGAAATTGCATTGTTTGCAATGGGAGAAATTTCGGCTCTTACAAGCGGACCTGTGCGGCCCGGCGGATGATACGAACAAGCTGGCGAGGCGCCCGACTGTCGAGCGGGGAAGCGACGGCGATGTACGGCTCTCTCTCCCCTCTTTGTCACTCTTTCTCCAGGAACGGCCGGGCTGTTGTTTTCTGCTTGCGAAAACGCGCCGCGCACTCCACAGGCACGCTGACGCCGCTGCAAAACCACCTGCATGCTGCGCGGGATGCGGCCAGCTGCGGCAACATTGCGGCAGCTTCGGTCGCGAAGTGGTGCGGGGGCGCTCAAGCGACCGCTTCTAACCGCTATTTAAAATGCCGCTCAAAGCACACACAAGTTTCTTGTGCGGTAAATAAGCTAATAATGTGGGCGAAAACGGTGCTATAAAACATCATCTGCGCCGCTAGTGAAAGCGCCCATGAAATATCTGCCGGGGTGCTAAGCCTAACCATCTCCGGCGGGGCCAGCTGGCTGTCTCGAGCGCTTCGAAACTGCCGCCCTGAGGTGCACGCCTTCCCATTGGCGCAAGTCGTCAGGCTCCTTCCACTCCCGCGCAATTTGCACGTCATTTTCTGACCAAGGCACAAGCGGTTGTGGGCGCAGAATCACCGATGTGGGCGTGAAAATATCTCGCGCGCAACACCGACGCGCACGAATCGCGTGCAAAAACGCTCCTGTAGTGAGCTTGGGCACTGCGAGTGAGGAGACGAAAATCCAGAAAGGACCACTCGGCGACATGGAGGTTTAAAAAAAAAGCAGGAAAACGTCACGGATTTCTTCATGCGAAAGTAAGAAACAGAAATAAATGGAAACAACTTCCTTTAGTGCTCAATTTTTTGGTCTGTGTTGGTTCATATAAATTTCGAATGATACAAATATTTTTCGCGGTCCCGCGATGTTTGTATCATCGAGATTTTACTGTTTATATGCTTACATTCTTTATTGAATTTTTTTTTTCAAGTACTCATTGGTTATCATCGAGATTTTACTGTTTATATGCTTACATTCTTTATTGAATTTCCTTTTTTTTTTTTTCCACAGCACCTCTCATTCGTTATCTACTGCTCATTCATTTGTGAACCTATGTGAACACCATCCAAATGATTAGTCAAGAAATTTTTTTACTCTCGTATATACAAAGTTCGTGGATTAAAATCATGGCTTATGGTGTAACAACATTTTTGATAGCTTTGGGACAGACAGCACAACTGTGGCAGATATATTTTCTGCGTATCGACCTTTTTTTCCCAGGAAGATTTTTTTTTTTAATTTGAAGTAAGGCTAGTAATATCCAGTATTGAATTTGGTATTCGAATTGTTTCCACTAATTGCTCAAAACCATCCTATTTGAAATTGATTCAAGCCAAACCTCTGCTGAAATAGAAGCCATGATTATATTCTTGCGTGAAACGCAGAGAAAGGCCTGCTTT
This sequence comes from Haemaphysalis longicornis, assembly GCA_013339765.2. Taxonomy (NCBI): domain Eukaryota; kingdom Metazoa; phylum Arthropoda; class Arachnida; order Ixodida; family Ixodidae; genus Haemaphysalis; species Haemaphysalis longicornis. The sequence continues at coordinate 26,551,601 of CM023457.1, forward strand.
CGGCATTGTTACGTCTAGTGAATGGCTTTCAGGGTGTGTGTGTTTTCGGCATCTTGAATGAAACGCGATGCCTTTTCCTGCTTTTGTACCCTGAATTTACGTTCAACTCTAATCATACCCCATTAAAGGCAGACAAGTACCCAGCGCCAGAGAAACTTTTAATTCAGCGCTAACAAAATTTCGTGGATGTTAGCGAGACACCATGTTATGTGCTGCATCTCACTGGACATTTACGAACCAGAAACATGTATTCATTCTGTTGCAAAAGCAGGAATTTTTAAGGAAAGTTTCGGCTGCAAAGCACCTTATCGACTGCGGTTCATTTTACCTCAAGGAGCAGGTTGCAAGGTGACTTGATGTCCTGGTCTCTAAATTTCTCTTTGTGGGGAAACTGTGCAGGTGACTTTGGTGGGTGACTTGAAGCACGGTCGGACGGTGCATTCCCTGGCGCGACTGCTGACCCACTATGACGTCCACCTTCGCTACGTGGCGCCGGCTAACCTGGGCATGCCGGAGTCGGTGCGGCAGTTTGTGGCCTCCCAGGGCCTGGTGCAGGTGAGTTGGGGATAGTGGTGACGTTGAAAGTTGTGTCGGCAAGTGTGCTGAGAATGTCGCACTGAGACAGGTATTACTATGACGCCCTTATCATGGGGCTCACAGTAACGTAGCAACTTGGACATTTTGGCGCGCTGTGAATGCGTTGTTTGAAACGAACCTGTGGTGGATGCCGTTTTTCCGATCGAGGTGAATCGTGCGAGGAGGGTGGTGAAGTGGGAACGGCCACTTTTGAACCCAGAAAAATGCCTCTGAATTGTTCAAAATTAACCTGAAACACCGGCAGCCCACTCTAAATCTTCACTCTTTATAAAGTGATTTGACATCTTGAAATCGAATATTGCAGCCATTTTTACCAGTGCTGAAGTCGGGAAGTGCAGTACCCAGATGCCATGAATGTGGCTTCATTGTTTGTAGTTTGAAAAGCAAATTCATCACTGTAGATTAGTTTAAAAAATTAAGAAGTTTCTTTTTTATCTTATACGATTGTTTCAGTTTCTTGCTTACAAGTGCCAGAAACAGCGGAATTATTAGATCAGATCAGTTGGGCGCAACTGCAAGGATACAGGAAGGCTAGCACCTGTTTGTCCGCGTTGTGTTGTGTTATTAAAAATAGTGCTGAGACAGGGTTTGCCTAATAAGGCTGCTTGCGCTCTTCCTTTGTGAAACTGGTTTCTCATTTATCACTTACGTACATCCTTTGCTGAACCTCGCAAACAAAGATACGACATTGGCCAGCATGCGCGCACTCCCCTTCTGTTGTGTGTGCGACCAACAAAATCGTTGGAGCGCTTGTACATAACGAGAGCTGAACGTGGCCTTTGAAGATGGATGCAGGGCCTCCGATAGACAGGCGTAGTACAGTTTTGCATTTGTGGTGACACCATGCTAGCCCTGTTTACCACTCTGCACTGCTAATCTTTTTGTTTTCGCCTACTATCGAGGAAGTACGAATGTTGGCGACAATCAAAGCAGACTCCGAGTCGGACTCCGTGTGGTTGGAGTCCATTTTAATTGCTGCCATGTGTTTTCTCGGTGTGACGAGCTTCTGTTCAACTCCTAATTTCAGACACTGATGTTGTGGGAAATGTTCCGCAGGCGTGAAGGTCCAATTTCTCTGCATGGTCCAATGCAGAGAAATTGGACCATGCACAGAAATGAAGTTTCAATTTTTTAAAATTTTAATTGATGCCTGCGTGTACAGTACTCTTGATAAACGGAACTTCAAGGAACCAAAAAAATTCGTTCCATTTAACAGGAGTTCCGTTTACTGCGAGAGATGTGCAAAAGTGCAAATTTGTGTCCGTACACTCTCTTAATACCATTTCATGGAACTCTGAGCACTAGAAGGTGAATGTAGCTGATAGATATCAGAAAGCAAGAAAACTACGAGAGATTTAGGCACAGCATTCACAAAGTTTGTTTGGGAACAATTAGCCACTGTGCCCTAAAAATGCATCAGTTTGTTTTGTTTGAGATCTTACAACTGCATCTTGAAGACCACGATCTTCAGCAGCTGATGCTCATGGCAATGGGCCTGACGAAAGTTCCATTTTCGGTTTCGTTTACGCGATGATGCGGAAATTTTTAGTTCCGATTACCGAAAGTTTCTTTACGTTATCTGAATACAAAACCAACCAACTTACAGGCTACTGTTCCGTTTAAGCGATTTACGTTTTCCGTTTATCGAGATTCTACTGTTTTTGCTAGTCCGATTTTCTGTTGGACAGACTTGTGACTCACGTGGTGCCCCCCCCCCCCTTTTTTTTTTTCCTTCCCCTGCCCCCTTGGAGAGCAGGAAGAAATGGAGAGCCTGGAGGCTGCGCTGCCAGACACAGACGTGCTGTACATGACCAGGATCCAGAAGGAGCGCTTCAGCAGTGCCGAGGAGTATGAGAAGGTACCAACAATGCCGAGGGATGCGCGAGAGTTCTTGGCGCTGGCTATACGGTGAAACTTGTGGCACTTACCGCTCTTCCTTCTCCTCTTCCTCCCCTTTGCAGGCTTGTGGCCTGTTTGTGGTGACGCCGCAGCTGATGACCAAGGCCAAGAAGCGCATGATTGTCATGCACCCCCTGCCACGGGTCTTCGAGATCAGGTGTGTGCTTCTTTGCTCGCGCGCCTTTGGGGTCCAGAATCATTGCGTCATCTTTATCGTGGTGCGGGCATCGCAGTATGCACCGTGTTGTGCACGTGTCCTAAGGATGAGAAAGGGTGTCCCCTTCCACACACATGCTGCATTATCGAATGAGATGGGAGCCTAACTCGAAATAAAGCTTTGTTGTTGCGTATGATGGAGCATCATCATCATCGTCATCATGGCCCCCCTCGTGTTAGTGAGGAGTGGAAGGATGAGAGGTATCAGTGGTACCACTTTTGACTGGTTATTTTCCCGGAAGCTGTATCGCAGTGAGTGATTACATTCGTCACGAACAACTAATCAAGGATCATAAGGGCGCGGTCATTTTCCCACCGGACGAGAAAGATCGTGACTCCTCCCCTCTAGGGAAAGGGTGGTGATGTGTCACCCCATGAAATGCAAAGTTGCAAAGTTTCTTGCCAATTTTGCCCTGTCATGCCCAAAAGTTTCGTTTTACATGCAATGTACCTTGATTGAATTGCAAGCGTTTTGGCAAAGTGGCCTACAAACCTCATTTGTGTCGCCTTTGTATAATTTCTTGCTGATGTTTGTGCCCCCGTTACCAGTTGTGGTTATCGAATTACTCTCGTACTGTCATTTCGCTGAAGTGCTAGTTAGCTGTTTGTTTACCAGCAGGTTTTTAAGCAAATGTGGCCCTGCTTTATACACCAGCCTGGGGCATGCTTGAAGTGTCCGTAGTCATTTTAATGCGAAAGCGTTAGTTAACTCAGTAAGTCAAAAATCCAATGCCCCTGTAACACGGATGGCATGCAAAATGGCCGACAACTCAACGAACAAAAAACTAGGTCATTGAGTCGAAAGAAATAATGGTAGTAATGAGAGGGCATGTTTAGCAATCGGACATGCTTTCACAGTCACTAGATTATAAGGGATGCTTTGGGAGTCCTAATGAGTGCTCGTAACAGTCTCCGCAGTGTCGGCGGTGGTAGCACACGGCATCTTTGTTGAAAATGCTTCCAACTTTCCGGTTTCCCCTTACGCAGCCCTGAATTCGACACGGATCCGCGAGCGGCCTATTTCCGGCAGGCGGAAGCAGGAATGTACGTCCGCATGGCACTACTGGCCATGGTGTTGGGGCGTGTATGAAGAAGGAACGACACTCTTCCAGCCACGATCTCAACGGGCTGCCGATCCTTACTTCGTCTTTTTCACTCGATCTTTCTGCGTCGTGCTTCTGCCCTTTTGCCATGACTAAGACGACGCGCGGGACATTTTCAGTGACATGGGGGAGAGGGGGGTAAAACCCTGTGCCTTTTTGACCAACTGTGCTACTAGCAAGGATTGCTCGATTACCAGACACGGCTGACACCATCTCGAGATCTGCTCGAAGCTTCAAAGCTGCTGGAACGTTACAAGGGCTTGAATAATTATTTCGTAATAGTAAAGCTAAAGTTGTACCCGTAAGCCCTGCGAAGAAGCTTTACAAGGGTACGATGCTCATTCCGAGATTTTTTTTGTTATTGTTATTTGTATGTGTTTGTTTTGACGCTAATTAGATAAATGAATTCTTTGAATGCCGAAAAGTGCGTGTTGGATTTGTGCAGCTCTTGATTTGTGTGGTTTCATTTTTACCTCTATGCAGCGTTTTACGTAGAGGTAATCGTATTGAAAGTTGGGCGTGCAGCTGTCGCAAGAAATTACGCAGGAGAGGCAGGGTCTTTGTAGCCGGTTTGAAAGATAGTCATGGAGCTGTGATTGCATGGAGTGCCATAGACTTGCATTTTTCTCTTTCATTAAGCATAGTGAGTTGTGTGGTGCAGTGTCATCTCCTGTTAGCGCTGTGGTTGTGACGTTTCGCACTGAAGTGAAGCCATGTTACAGCAGTCATGGTTAGTACTGTATAATCTTTGTTTTGCGTATCCAGGTTGTCAGCGGTGTCTTGGATAATGAACTTCAATATTTTGAGAATATTTTTCGATATAAACACGTTTGAGCATTCATATTGTGCTGAGCTTTGTCAAAAACAATGAAATCTGAAAATTTAGTTGGCTTAGGTTTTCTGAGCTTTGTCAAAAAAAAAATGAAATCTAAAAATTTAGTTGGCTTAGGTTTTTTGGGGGGCGACGGTGGCAATCGTTTTTCTTGCCTGACCTACAACTGTTCTCGACGTGCCAGCTATGACAGTGTGCTACCTTTATTTTTACATGATACTTTGAAGAGCCAGTTTTGTCTATATGGACACATTAGAGAAACTGTCAAATGCATTCCCATGTCATACTATATTCTGGTGTATATTCTTTTGTTATTATGGTCACGAATTATTGTTGGTGTCAAGAAGTTGCTGTCTGCAAGAGATGCTCTTCAAATGATTTTTGGAGTGTGTATTTTGATTACAATTCAGCAGAAAAAGAAAAATAAATCTGCTTTTTGCAACGCCTTTTTTGCCAGCATGACAACCTTTCTTGTCCTTTTATTTCAATGCATGTCATTTACCTGCTAACAATGTTTAGCAGGACCGTGTCACTGGGACAGTATTAGTGAGCAGTAGGCACGGGTTGGGTTTTTTTTTTTTTCATCTCTATTTTTTTTTCTAGCCCCGAAATGCATAAAGTAGCAGTCATCTTGAGCTGGTACACTGCACACTCCTGACTGAGGTTAGGGCCATTCAGTTTGAACTATCAATAGCAAAGTTTAATCCTTAGAATACAGCTGCAGATTGTGAACCTTGCTATGCCATCAGAGATACCTGTCAGAGTAAAGGAAAAGTCGATTGAAAGGTGATAGCCATACATAGCCCGTTTTGCGAAAATCCGGCGTCATCGTGGCTACCAAGGTGCCAAAAATCCCATTGGCTTGAATGTAAAATACCGTCACCGTCAAACGTGGTCATGGTCCGGCGTGACGTCCTTGCTGGCTGCGATGCGGTGTTCATTGGCTGCTAACTTACAGGTTTTTATTCGTTATGGAATGTTTGCAGTATTTTAGTTTGCGAATTCGGTGAGTGACGCATCTCAACGCGCGCTATCACGTGTTGGTAGTTTCGGTTTCGCTTCTTCGGTGCTTTTCTTTTTCCGTACTTTATTTCTCCCATATGGTAATCCTAGTGTCACTGGGTAATCCGATGATCGCGACGCTTGGCTCGTCCGCGCTTTCAATGTTAACAAATTTCCGCCAATTTCAAACAAAACCTTGTTTTCGTTTTCTCACCTGGCCTGACGTCAGCTGTGCGACGTTGGTGACGCGCACCACGTGACAGCACTGTGCGCGATCGCGATAAAGCCCTGATCGTCGCACGGTGAGTCATTTGTGACCGGAAAAATAAAACAGCGGGTACGAGTGGCCCTTGCATCAAGGATCGTCAATACAGCGAGGTAGGTGCGCCAATCGCGCTTGACGTTGGTTCAGATCCGGTGGCGTTCGGTAGTTGACGTAGCAGGCTTGGCGGACAAGACCGTCGGGAGGCGGTTACGGAACTCCTATCGGTCGTTGCATACGGAGCGCGCGCAACCACTGGACGTTAGTTTGCGATTCAGCCCGACCCAGGTAACCTGTGTTGTTCGCTTCTGTGTTAGCAGTGAATATATTCGTTGCCTATTGCCTTTGCCCGGTTGATTGTTTACGGTGTCGCAATAGGTGTAAGTTGAGCCGTCAGTTCTGGGTGTCGTATTGCGCGTCGTGTTTGCGTTGCCACCGTAACTCAACGGTCTCTCGACTGTTTTGCCTTTCACGTTAATGTTGACGATACTGAATGGAATAGTAAGGGGCTAAATGCATACAAAGCGATGATTGATGTTTAGACGGAATAATAGCCAACGTCACGCGGGTTGCACTTGCCGACAAGAATCGGGTTACGTTATCGAGCGATTGCGCTTTCAAAGTCCAATCGATAGAACTGGAGGGCGCTGATAAGAGCAACCTCGTGCGTCAGGTTTGGTTCGGGCACGTTTTTTTGGGGGGTTTCTCTTGACCATTTCTTGCTTTCCCCTGCAGCCGTCAACATGTCGAGCCTGTACCCGACACTAGAGGACATGAAGGTGGATCATATGATTCAGGTAGGGACCACATTTACTTTCACTTGTATTACAGCTCCACCGTTGTTTGTTGAGATCTTTGAGGTGTCTGAATGTTCGAATCGTTTTAAAATCGTCTGCTATCGTATCATGCAGCCTACATTGCGTTAGAACACATGCATGACGTTCGATCCTGTCAACAGCAAAAGTTTCTAGAGCGAGTCGTGTACCGTGAGCTACAATTTTAGCTGTTATACAACACTTAACAGAGGTGGATTGTATTCCTTTGTAGACAGCGTTTGCGCGGTTTCACTTTTGGGCAGTGATGTATGGTCCTTTGTGTTCTACGTCAATAACTGTTTAGAATAGCCTGCAGCTGCTTGACCTGCTTTTTTTTTTTTCTGTGAACTGTGCGGGCTTTCTTGTTTTCCCCTAGAAATGTTAAGCGATAAAATAATCATATGTTACGATTTTTAGATTTGATTGTAAATGATTCATACCTCCTAGCAGACGCAGTTTTCTGTCTCCTCAGTTGCTTTCGAAGGTTCACATTGCCTTCAGCTTGTTGCTCATGTTTTTACGATTTAAGCCAATTATACGTAAATGTGAGGCGATTGGGAGCGCATTTAACGTTGTAATTGCTAGTGCCTACAAATTCTATGCATTGTTTAACTCTGCCTGCCTTTGAAACGAGACAACCAGTCGTCATCCATTCCGGACTTTGCACACAGGCCCAGACACGGCCCTTGGAGTCGTCTGTGCCACCAGCCCCTGTGGCTGCGTCGCCATCCGCCCCTCTTCCGTATGGACTCTACCCATCGGCTCCAGCCGCATCGGACAAATTCGACACCCTGTACCCAATCCTCGATGACTACATGGGCCTGTCCCTGTCCAGGGACCTTCCACCAGAGATGACGGCCCTGGCTACCGTGTGTCAGGTTTGTTTCAATCGATGAGCCCATTGTAAAGCCTAGATGTATTTTAAGTAGCGATTTGTTACTAACAGCGGCGTAATTTAAATGTGCGAAGAAGTTCTAGGTCGCTTATTTTAAGATTTGCTGATGGTTTGTGTTCCTTTGGGACTCCTTTGGCTACATGAGCTCCTGCTATGAAATCACGTGCAAGTTCTGCCATACAGTCTTTCAAAACTTGACTAATTTCTGCTGCAGTTTTATTTTTCTGTGCCCACAATGGAGGGCCTGAAAGACTTTTTGCATCCGAAGCCATCATTAATTTCAGGGTTGCAGTTTAAAAAATATGATCTACATGTGAAGGCATTTTAAAAGTAGACAGCAGAACAGTAAACATGGACGAAAAAGGAATCCATGGTTGGGGCACGAGTGTTTTTCCTTTGTTTTTGGTAGCAGCGAGCGCTGTCCTAACTTCTTGTTTCTTTCGCAGAACCAAGTGGCTGTGCCACAGCCCGTGGCAACGGGAAGCCGTCTCTCTATGATGGTGGCCCCCATCTCGGGGACCTCACTGGGCCTGAAGAGGGCGGAGGTCAGCCACGGCATCCGTGAGGTCATCCTTTGCAAGGACCAGAAGGGCAAGGTCGGGCTCCGTGTCCAAGCCATCAACAAGGTGAGGAGGGCTCTGTATCTGCCATGCTGCCTTGAATCACTCAATCGAGGCACACGCTGTTTGTCGGACTCGTGCCATTGTTCTGATCGCGCTTTTATTGTCCGTTGGTGCGTTATCATTACTAGAGCGCTTGCTTACTGTGTGATGAATGAGGAAGGTTCAGATATTCATGTTTTAACTTTTAGAAATAAGGATTTTAGTGGTGTGCCAGGTGCAGAATCGTGTTGCCAGAAAAACTGACTGTATTACTGTAGTTCCTTCCTTTCTAACTTTTCTTCTGTTTCTTTCATTTTTCTCTTTTGCACTGCAAGGGTTCAAGTTTTTGTAAATATTTGCGTATTCATTTAGGCAGTTGTAGTGGTAATGTGCACTATGATTAGTGTGCACTACCTGTTCCTTGCTGTGGTGGCAATTTTAACGGGTGCCTGTAACCTGAAACCCAAGATTCATAATGGTGAAAAATACCTAATGTAATTGGAAATGTGAGTAACTTATTGGAGCACTGTAAATGTCTACTGCAGCTAAATTAACTTTTGGGCACTCAGTCTTACATTTACATTTTGTCAGAGTTGATCTGTTTGGTTGTGTAATGTGGATGAAGGACAAGAAATGGACCATTCATGTAATTGAAAAACGACATAAGGCCAGACCGAGGATTCGATGGAGGGAGGAACGCAGGAAATTCGGGGGCAAAGAATGGACTTGATAAACGCATGATAGAAACACTAGAAATCTTTGGGGAGAGGCCTTGTCCTGCAGCAGATACAAACAGGCAGTAATGATAGCGATGACGATGAACAATCACTTTGCACTTGATGTGAAAGGGGAGCAATTTATGACTGCCTGTCCCCTTGCTCTATTCTATGGACCGGCACCTCGTGATTTTTTTTAGAAATCTTAAATACTTTCAGAACATAGTCAACCAACACATCCAGTACTTAGATTAGGGGTCACAAAATGCCTCAGCCAAAAATTACTGGTCTTCACCCATCAGACAACTTAAAAACTCCCTCAAAAGATTTTTCTCTCTTTCCCGGTCTCGGCATTCTTCGACCACTGGAATTACGTCATTACAGCGGTGTAGCGGCTATTGGCCGGTTTTCCTTCAGTTGCAGCAATGAACACATTCGATAGCCACTTTACAAAGAAAGCCACGAAAGCAAAGCAGAAACGGTAGGCCTGTCTGCTGCGACGAGTAAATCATGCAGTACCATTCCGTGCTGGCAATAACTATAGCTTTCGAAGTGCTTCCAGGCCTGAACGAAAGAGTGAAAGCATTTATCGAGAGTGTTGCAGAGTCCCTTTAAAGAGCGCAGCACTGTTCTTTTCTTTCTGCCATTCTCAAAGTGCCCTCTCCTTCTCTGCAGGGCATCTTTGTGGTGCTGGTGCAGGCTGACAGCCCCGCCGCCATGGTGGGCCTTCGCTTTGGCGACCAGCTGCTCACCATCAACGACGAGGTGCTCGCCGGCTACTCGGTGGACAAGGTGCACACGCTCATCGTCAAGTCAAACCCCGACCGCATCGTCATGGCTGTCAGGGACAGGTGAGCGCTGCGTCGTTTTGCTTTCGCACCTACTACCCGTGGAGGAACACACCATTGTATAATTCTAGAGGGAAAAACTGTGGCCCAATTGCTGTGTCGCTGTGGGGGAGCTTTTAAAGCTGACACTAGAAGAGTATGTTGGGAAAGTGTTGGTGTTCAGCTGAGGAACACACGAGACAAAGGCTATGGGAGAACATGCAACAAGGGCTGTCCTGTATGCTGTTTTAATCTTCAACCTTTGCACTGCGATGTGTTCTGCAACTGACAGTGTTCCATTCTTACTTGGCTTGGCTTGCACCATGGCTTCTTGTGTCACTCCTGATGACAAAACAGCCAGGGCAGCATTTGTTTTGTCTTGTTAGTCTTGCATGACGCTGTTAAATTTCATGACAAATACATTTTTTAAGAGCTGTGCTTTTATACTCGTAAACCAACCTTAAATAGCCGTTTAGCAACAGTGTTATGGTTGCTGGCAGCCCAAGGCAACTTCTGGGACGGCTCATGAGCCATGCCAAGTAAAATTGGTGCTCTCCTCCATGGCATGTGATGGCACACCCATTTAAATGCAATTCACCAAGGCACTAGCAGCAGCTTTCCCTTTAGTATAGACCATTTACACTGAGTAGTTAGGCCCGCCATAGCCAGATGGCGCCAGCGCCGCTCTCGCCACTACTGGCCTTTCCCAGTTTCGGTTTTGCCATAGACTTCTATTGTTTGCTCAAAGCGCGTCGCTCGTAGAATGGGTTAGGCACGAAGAAAAGTCAGAATTTAATATTGTGGACGCAGTCTCAAGTGGGAAAGAACGTTTGCAGAAGCGCCCCAATGTCAAAAGCATGTGAAGCCTGTGGCGCGACACCACCAAACGTGATTCAGTCATTCGCTCCCAACAGTTCAGGTTCCCTCCATAGGCTTTGTGTGTCGTGCTTATTACAACCATTATATCAGACGAAGTGCGAAAAAACAGAGGAAAACAAACGTTACCGATTACAGCTGTGGCTCGGAACGTACGCCCAGTCAGCGAGCATCACGTACCTTGCGAAGGGCGCTCTCGAGGACACCAGTGTCTTAAATCTTGAGATACATTTCGCTGCTCAAGTCGCTGAAGTAGATGATTCTAACGCTACATTTTCAGTGTAGTCCGATGCAGAGCCACAGCTTCAGGCTGCACAAAATGGAAGTTCGCCACTTCAACTCGCTGTAATTAATCTTATTAAGCAGGGTTTTAATCGGCAGCAACCATGGTCATCCAAATAAAGCCATTACGTCACGACTAAATAAAGCTTGCTGCAGCAAATCTGACCAACATTAATGCACGAGTGCTTAATTAGAAATAAAAACTAAGGAGGACATATATAAAAATTGTCATGTCTCAATTGTCATGTCGCCTGTGCTACCAAACCAATTATGTAATATGCAATAAAAAATTTAAAAAAAAAATCTCACATCCGCAGCCTTATGGGTTGGTGTTAATCGACCAGATTTAGGGGAAATCCCCAAGGTGGAGTAAGTTTCTGCGAAGGAAAGTTTGACATCCACCTAAATGCAGCCATACGGCTACATAGGAAAGCTATGCAGCGTTCTCAGAAACTTCGCAGTTGAAGAAAAATTCATCCTGGACCGGGACGAATTTTTCTTCAACAGCGATGTTTCTTAGAAAGCTGTATAGCTTTTCTTTGTAGCCGTATGGCTGCATTTAGGTGGATGCCAAACTTTCCTTCGCAGCCTTATGTGGTAAAGGGGTAATATACAATTTCCACACCCATGCAGGATTATTTTCATTTACAGCCCTTCATATTCATATGTACATAGTGGGTCCACGGCCAACCATTTTAGCGTTGGTCGGAAAGCAAAGCTTTCAAGAGGAGCTTTAGAACTTTTGTAATAAATCCAGAATTGTGTTTATTACACAATGTTACAGCCCTTAGGCTTTTATTTTGTTATTGTATGAGAGTTCGTAGAAATAGCAAAAAAAAAAAGCTAAAGCTATCGTACAGTTTTATTTGGACAACGTGTGAACGATGACCTATGCAACGAACTGCAATCAAAGCAGCGCCTAAAAATCCTGTATGTGGGATTTTTTGTGACAGTATAATCTCTGATTGTTGACACACACTATTTAGTTGCACAACAAGCCCCCCCATTCATAGTAACGATACAAAAAAATTGTCAAATTTGCCCATCGAGCCGCGCCGGCACTTGCTGATGCATATGGGTACCAGCGAAGGCCACGAGGAGAAACGCATTCTGAAAGGCCAGCCGTGCCAAATGACGTCATGCCGGCCAACATGGCCGCGCCCATGGCGACGCGCTTTAAACGGTCTATATAGTGGTATGAAACTCTGTGCTGTTGCCCTTCCTTGCATAACCCTGAAATTTTCTGCAAGCAAAGTTGTGCAAGTCGCAGCCCATTGACCCAGTGCCCCCTTCCCACCTTTTCAATTTGTGCAGACCGTTTGAGCGCACTGTGACCATGCACAAGTCGAGCAGCGGCCATGTAGGATTTGCCTTCCGCGACGGCCGCATCATCTCTCTGGTCAAGGACTCTTCGGCGACCCGGAACGGTCTTCTAGTCGACCACCAACTGCTCGAGGTAAGCTCTGCTGCTGAACACAAGTAGAGAGACGATAGCAGAGTTATATGCTTTTGAAGCCTTTTTTGAACAAGAACAACCTCTGGAAGAAAGGAAGCAGTAGAGAAATGTGCCTTGCTGCAGAGACAGCCATGCTTTTCTGCTCGCTGCCCCTACGTCAAAGATAGCTTGGGTGCCAGCATTGTTGTGAACATTGTTGAACTTAGGTTCTTCTGTACCGGGCTGCTTTATATGCGTTGTCTACCCGCCGCAGTGGCTCGGTAGCTGATGTGTTGTGGTGCTGAGCTGAAGGTCGTGGGTGCGATCCCGGCGATGATGGCTGCTTTTCAGATGAAGGCGCAAAGCGAAAACACCCATGAGTCGAGATTTCGGCTCATGTTAAAAATTCCCATGCGGTTGCAATTAATCCAGAGCCCTCCGCTACAGTGTTCCTCATAGTTCAGGTGTAGCTCCTGCACGTTAAACACCCATAATTTTTTTTATGTGCGTTGTCTAGCAACATTCGCCTCTTGTTTGGGCCCTTTCGGCATCTCGTGAGAGGACAAAGGCGTTCGGTGTGGCTTGAAGAACCGGCGCTACACAAGGCCCCGTCATGACGCCGCTGCTTTTCGCCGTCTTGCAGGTGAACGGTCAGAACGTGGTGGGAGTCAAGGACCCCGACATCACCAAGATCATCGACGGTGCCGGAAATGTCATCACGGTCACGGTGATGCCGTCGTTCATCTATGACCACATGATCAAGAAGTAAGCGGGAATGGTTTTTAACATGAAATATCTTCTGTCAAAAAGTTTGCGTCCATGAAATTGGATGCTGATTGGCTAACAGGTGAGGGAAGAGGTTCACATGTGCAGATCAGGGTGGCACGTAGAGAACAAAAAAAAAATTCTCAAAGAACAGAGTGACGATGTTTTGTGATAATGACAATTTTCATGACTTTTTCTTTTTTCCTCACTTAGTGAGCTAAGCTTTTTTTTTTTTTTTTTTTTGCTGGATATGTTACTCAATGTGATCCCTAGCAACAATGCCATCAGGGCAAATGTGGTATCTGTACTAATGAATTAAATGAAGTGTGCAGTGGCACCTTGTTAACTTGGGCTGCGAAAAGTCCTGAAAGAACATCAGTATTGCTTCATTCAAATGCTGTTATAGTAAGTGCACACACGTTGTGCGTCAAACGACCTGACCATGAGCACTGTGAACATAGGCATACATTTCATGCCATGTTTTAACTGTAGTTCTGCTAGATTGCGCAAAATTTGCCTAAATTTCAGTCGCAAGAAAAGCAAGGTGTCGTGCTTAAAAAATTATCGCCTATTTTGTACCCTCCATTAGCTTCCCTTAATGTTACGTCGTCGCTGAATGTCTACCAAATTTTAATAGTATCAAGCATGGCATATTTTCAAGGAGTTTGTGGTTTGTGCCATGTTGTATACAGATCTATTTTGAGTGGTAGATGCGATAGTATACTAACCATGTCTTGTTTTTGTTCTAGGGACATTGATTGTGCTTCTCTAAAACCACTTGTGCGCCAGTGAGCGCTGGTGTTAATTTATTTTTGGCCTTTTCTTTTAATTTTCAGCACTTCTGGAGGCATGCTGAAGAAGCTGATGGATCACTCTATTCCTGACATATAAGCAGGAATTCCCACCCGTCTTATTACCTCCGGGGCCTGTAGCTCCAACGACTGGGTCGTGCAATGCATCCCTAATGCTAGCACGACGTTTTATCATTCTTGAAAAAAAAAAAACGCAACTTCACAGTTATACGTCAACTGAGCAGGGCAGCGTTCTTACTCACCTCTGACTGTGGAACAGCCATCTTTATTGGTGCGCCTTCTACTTTGGGCCGAGAACGCACTCTTAATTAAATGCATGCTGGTATGCTGCGAGGTTGAGAAAGTGCTAATGCCGAGCGCTTTTGCCAGCCTATCAGAATGCAAAGAAAATGGGACCTTGTATTTTTGTGTTTACATCCTACGAAGTCAGTTCCACAGCAGGCAGTTGCCTGCTCAGCCTTTGTCATTGTTTTGTTTTTATAGTTTTTTTAACTGCACACATGTGACCTCTTTTCGTTTTGATATTTACAGCTGTGGCCTTCGTGTGTGCTGTGTGTATTGCGGCGGTGTTTTTTCGTAGCCAAGAGGCTGGATTTTGAGCCATTGGGGCGCAGTGACCAATTTTCGCTGCCTGTTACTGCATAGGCAGCATTTACAGCATGCAAGGTCATTACGAATTAGGGGAAAACAGCAGAAAAAATGTTGCAACAAATTATACATGAAATGCGGATAGTTGAAACACAACCTTTTGAAACATAACCGCTTGGATCAACATTTTGATCAAATGTAGCCACGCGTTAATTGGTGTCCTTTACATGTGTGTGATGTCAGGCTTCAGTTTTACGCAACTTGGCACAAAGCTGCAATTTAAGCCAACTACTTGTATCGTGCACTGCCAGTAAGCGACTGTCTGACTTAAGATTTTTCGAGATAACAAATACGTTCCGAGGTTGGAAGGGTGCTTCCAGAGCGGTGCACTATGTTGGTAGCTTTTGCCGTTCAGTCTGTCCAAGGTATTCAGCGTAGTTTTTATTTTGATCCGTGTACTCGCGCAACAATGTGAAGCCTGCGGTTGTGAAGGACCTGCCTTCTGTTATGTTTGCGAAAGAGTTTGGCGTGCCGCCACTCTTGAAGTTGTGTGTGATGCATGAGTCTTTTTGTTATTAAAATATTTAACTGCCACTCTGCACTTTGCCGGGTAGTTTTTTCTCGTTCTGTAATGGTGGCCGCTTGTATAGGCAGCCATTGTTTTATTTGCATGTCAGCTTATACAAGACAAGATACAACCTTGTGCATATTTTAAATGGATGACATTGTGAGCTTTTCATGGAACTTGTCTGTACAGTTAACGTGAACACCTACAAAAATATTCACTAAACAAAATGCATGCCAACAGCACTGGGATAAGAAGCAAGGTGGTGGATTAAGAAAATTCACTGTCTGACTTTAACAATGAAATGCAACAATATTGCTGTGTGTCCTGACATTTTTCAGACACTCGGGCTAATATCGCGATTGAAGTGAATCACGATCGAGTTTTCGAGCGCACTCGACGCACTGCCTCTGCTACAGGGCACGTTTCAATCGCGATCGAGAAGTTGCACCGGTTGCACTCGTGTACGCCAGATGGCGCTAAAAATGTGCTTGCGGCCGGCGTCTGGTAACTTCGCGCGGTCGCAGGTATACGTAACCATGTTACCGCATGCTTATTTGGGTCAAGTTATTTGACACAATTTGTGGCGTTAGTTGAAGTTGTCACCTTCCGTGCCGTTACTGAGCGGGGACGAGAGTATCACCGCTTTCGTTTGATCGCGCTTGGAAGCCTCGATCTCGCTTGGGGAACTAGGATTGAATTCGAGCGGGACCGAGCTCGATCACGATTGAAACTGCCGTGTAGCAGCGCCCGATCCGGATTGAGCTCGATCCGGATCGACTCAATTGTGATTTGACAGGTGTATAACAAAAAAACAAATGCTGCTTGTGGTTTGTGCAAGTGGTGCTGGTGTACATGTGTAATTTGGATTGAAATAAGTTTTTAATTTTTATGCAAAGATATTACCGTTTGTCTCTGGATGGATAAAAAAAAATTTAAAAACTGCTCTTTTACTGTTTTAGGGGGCAGATGGGTCTTTGGAGCCAAAAAACGGTCAAAAAATCGTTTTCTGAAAAACTATTTTTGGCATCCGCGGCCATTTTTCTATCAGTCTGCAGATTTTCTCGTAAAAAGGCACCATATTTTATTGTAAATAGCATTTTAAAGTGCACTCTAAAGTGCAGTTCGTGCAGAATTCGATGGTGAAACGTCACTTTTCTTGCAATGCGAAGCTAGCATTTCGCCCTCGGATATCTCGGCACCCAGACCAGGTACAACTTAATTTTTTTTTGCTTCTGATACCCAAATATGTGGAGAATACATTGGAAACAAATTTTTCAAATGGAGGCTTTGGAAATTTATTTTTCGGTTCACTTGACACCACCTCCGAGCCATTTCTGGCGAAGCGTGGGAGGAGTGAAGTTCAGTGTGTTGTAAAATGACCAAAAATAGCTAAATCAAAGTTCTCCCAACATTATATTCTTTAGTCATTGGTAATCGCCTGTTCTGTATGGAGTGGTTCAATTGTGGCCCAAAATAATGGGAATTAATCACTAATTCTCTAAAGAATAATCAACTTCCAAGAAATCTAATTGCAGATTTAAAACCAGCACAAGAAACTCCATAATTCTGTGCAGTTTCATTAAAATTGGTTAGTAAATAAAAGGAATAGCTCAAGACCGGTCTGCCCCCTTAATAGCAATGCAGGTAACAGCAACATAGCGGTTGTGGAGAGTCAAAGATTCTCCTCAAACAGATAATGGCGGCAATTCATCCAAATGGCCAACCGGGAGAGCTAGCATGCAGCTCTGCTAGCGCAAACCTAGTTTCCAGCCCCACACAAGCATGTTACATTACAGCCCTACACTAAAGTGACCAGACGTCCCGGCTTAGGCGGGACACGTCCCGGTTTTGCGGCTGTGGTCCCGCTGTCCCGCAGCCTGCTTGTGGGACGGTGTTTTGTCCCACTTTCGGCCGGAAATATGGAAAACGGGTATCAAGCCCAGTGTCACTAATGAAAAGCTGGAGCAATGAAAGAGCCAAACTTCAAGAAAAGAAGAGTGCACACGATGGAACTAAGCAAGAAAAGGTTGTGTGTTCCTTGCTTAGTCCGAATGTTTGAGCTGTTTTGTTTAAGTTACAGTGTACCAACAATCCGTTCAGCACATGTGCATGCGCCCTTCTGCGTTTGACGAACGCTGCATGGGTGGACGTGCTTCAGCACTTACAGCAAAACCTCGTTACAAGAGAGAGACACTTGGTTATAAGAGACATTTGAATGAAAGCGGTTTGGTTAGTTTTCCTGTTTGCCATGTTAGCAACATTGCATACAAGAGACCTTGCTTACAAACGTTTCCCGGGTCCCTTGAGTGTCTCGTGTAACGAGGTTTTGCTGTATTTACTTATTCAGCAAATAGGCATCATTGCTCGTCGAACAAAGGCCGAGAGAACTACGAAAGGTATTATCTTCCAGTTAAAACAAAATTTCACTGAGCCTAGCTATCCCACTATCCCCATTGTCGCCGCTGCTTTTGCGACACGTTCACGACTGAGATTTACTTTGTATGCGTTGGAAATACATATTAATGTGGAGCAGCCACTCTGTTCACAAATGGGTGTATTTATGGGAGTGTAAATGTTTCCGACGCGATTTTAGTGTTGCACAGCGCCAGGCGCGTGTCACAGGCCGGCGTCGCGAAACCGGCATATGCTTGCAGCTGATTGCAATTCCACTGCCCTGAAACTTACCTAACAGTATCTCCATAAGCAGCGTTTCAGCATATGGTCATGCTCTGGCACTACGATGTACATCGGTGTTCTGTGCTTACATAATCTAGCGGAGCATTCATACCTGACCACGCCGTTACGGTGCATACCTCAGATATTGATCACTACCCTGGACAAGCCAATGTGGCATAAATTTCACGAACATTCTACGAAATAAGTGCGATGGATTATACAAAATTCTTCGTGGAAATCAGCACACCACAAAAAATTTAATGCTGGGTCATCTTGTCACGAGGTCAGCGCTCGCAATCAATCATCATCTGCTACATTTATCTTCCCAAGCAGCACAAGACAGGCTTATAGAGTAATCCGCGTCCGTGACTAAACGCTTCTTTGAAACATCGTCATATGACACAGGGAGCCTGCAGAATCTAGCACAAACTGAAATCAGAGGGCCTTATCAGATACCACACTCTTACAACGACACCATTCACTCAAGTTACGCACATGCTCCAATGCATCTCTAACCGCCATCGGGGCCTGAAAGAACAAGATATGATTAGACTGATTCGAGCACTTCTGATCTCTAGAGTTATCTACGTCGCTCCATACCTCTGCCTCACGAAAGGAGACTTGGACGCCCTTGACAAATTCAAGGCATTCAAGGCAAGGCATTCAAACAGGCATTGGGCCTGCCTACGAACACTTCTACTCAGCGGCTTCTACAACTGGGTCTTCATAATACGGTTTCAGAATTAATTGAAGGCCACCTTGCCAGCCAACGTGTCCGGCTCACTCAAACCTTGGGTTACTCAAACGCCTACGACTCGCGCACCCAGCATCTCCTCCTGCTCTTCTTGTCCTCCCCGAGGCTTGGAGATCTGCTGTACGGGTTCGCCCAGTACCGAAGAACATGCACCCTGATCTCCACCCGGGCAGAAGACAAGCACAAAGTCAAGCCCACGAGAACATCTATGGGGACCGTCTGGACGTCGCGTATGCAGACGCTAGCTCGTATCCAGGCGGGCAGCACAAGGTTGCAACCGTCACCACCAAATCGGCCCTTATAACCTGTGCTTCAATTAAGATTGCAGAGGAACTGGCGATCGCAATCGCACTTATTCACACCAAGAGCGCGGTCATCTTAACCGACTCCCAAGCTGCCTGTCGGAGCTTCTTGGTGGGGAGGGTGGCCCCACCAACTTTCCGCCTCCTCTCGCGACATCAGCCGCAAAGAAACGTTGCCCTCGTCTGGACACCTGCCCACTGTACATTGACGGGCAATAATTTTGCCCATCATCAAGCCTGCGCACTCTCCTCCCAGGCCCCAGAAGAACAAGAGGAGTCCACACCACTGGTTACGTTTCAGGACATTACACAGTACTATCGACTCGACAGGCAACAATTCCTTCAACACCTCACTCCAAGCTGTCCAAATCAGAGAACGACTCTTGCACCCAAACGAATACCTTCGTCGCATCCAATTCCCTTACACCACGTTTCCCCACTCAATTTCCCGCCCAATGCACTTTTTGCTGTAAGCCTGGCACACTCGTCCACATTTTATTAGAGTGTATGCATAACCCTGACCTCCCACCCTTTCCTTCCCCCTCCCCCTCCATGAGCTGTGGGAGAACCTGATCACCAGCGACCACCTGGACGTCCAGCAACTACTGGCATCTAGGGCGTCGGTTGCCCGGTCGTCACTTGGATTCCCGGACTACGGAACCACTCCTACTTTATAAGGCTCATTAAATTTTCATACTACTACTACTACTTATCGCTTGTGAACTTACTGTATACTTCAAAAAAATACGTCTGCCAAGGGATCAGCCGTTCGTTGGTCGAAAAAAAAAGGAAAGAATGTGAAACTTGTGCGTGTGATTACTTAAACATTCATTCCTCAATTCCGCTCTGCATTTATGCACAAAGATAGCTAAGCGTCCCCCCCCCCCCTTCCCCCTAATCTTGCAAAATATCACTGCATTTCACAGCAAGTTGGTCTGGTGAGTACTACCTTGCTTACGTTTCGACAAATGTCTTTAGCGTTTCCGAAGCTGCACTGGGTTTCTTCAATCGCGTAGCAGCTGTTCTGCTTTTTCTGGACTTGGCAGACCATTTATTTTCCCCTGGTTTCATTAACTTTCCTTAGTCCTTGCTATAAGGTGTGAGTGGGCACATATTTTTCGAACCACAGCCTTGGAATATACTTAACATTTTCACGTGGCTTATATTCCCATGGAGGCACAATTTATTGTCAGGTATTGGGTAATCACATCCCCGAAACATGCTTTTCTACGTCGTCTATATTCGAAACAAAGCCGCATTTGTTGTCCGCGCTGCAAATCCGAAACCAACCTCTCATGGGGCCAATATCAGGTCTAAATGAGGCGACAGTAGAATTCACTTGTGCCCGACGTATTCGGAGGTGACAGTGGTGATATGCTGCTGCTGTCACCAATGCTCGTACGAGCGGCCTAGAAGCGACGCAAACCACTTCCCCCGGTTAGTTGTTGTAGGCTTTCAAGCACTCTACCAAGACGCAGATGTTTTCTGAAATGCCCTAGACATACTATTTTCTTACAGACATCACCATAACGAGTTGTTTAGGGTGCAGATAGGCAAAAAGAAGCGAAAGAGAACCAAAACACTGCATGAGCCCCTATCAGCCACGCAGCGCTCCTCCCGTAAGAGCCGCGGAGAAGCGGCGGCAGGCGGCGCAGTGATCGCGAAGCTCAAGGTGTATACAGTGCTACCTAGAGCCACTAAATAACCGATCTAGTGGCTCTAGTGCTACCCTTTCAGTTCTATAGGCCTACCAAAGTTTGCCCTGTAACTTGTGGCACACATTCTTTTCTAGGCTCTGAAGTTTTTAAACACTGTGGTAAGCGTGTCGCCAGATATGAAAATACAAAAATAAAATACTTTTATCCAATGGAGCATGCAACTCAAAAGAAACACGTGTTACCGGTTCGATCATGCAAAAGCATGTGACAACAGTGAAAAAAATTGAAAACACTTTATTCATCCGTCTGACAACTCCACAAATCTCGCCTAAGGAACTGGCCACACCACTGGCACTGCTCCTAGGCATACAAAAGGAAAAGAGCGGAAGCAAGGAAAGTTGCTTCGAGGAGGGGAATCTCTCTTTGGCGCAGAATTCACAAGCCCAGCACCTCTCTACTCCTTTTGACGGACTGTATGCAACTACATTCTCACACCACAAACAACAGCTCACTTAGCTTCAAACGCACTCCAAGGCTACAGAACGAAAAAAAAAGAAAACTCTCATTCTTCAAACTCGGCATCTTTCGCCTTCTGACTGTCGTGCGCGATGTGGCGGCAGTTTGAAAGTGCCATCACGGCAACGCGTCCAACTTTCAGCCAACAGCGATGAAAGGCTACACATGAGGTCCATCTAGCGCCTCAAATTAGGTACCCGTTTCATTATTGCAGCAAACGGTTTTCGCCGGAAGGATCTACACCAACACTTCGGCAATGACCTCTGCAACAGAAACGCTGCGCATAAAGCGTTCTTTGCACAAACCTACGATGGTTTTGGACTAAAAACCTTGCCGACAGTTCGTCGCTCCAGAATCCAGAAGCCAGAACCCAGCTATCACAAAATCGACAAAAGTTTCCCTCTTGGCCAGCGCAAGCTAAAATAAAGACTGCCCTCGCAACGAAAACAAAAAAAAAGCAAAGATAACCGCGTCCGTGGGCAGCATCCAGAGCCTACAATTTATTGCCGTGACACGACCGTTTTTCTCCTAGTGCAGTTGACCGTCGGAGGTCAACTGGGTCTCTTTGTTCTCGGATCGCGTGCCATCACGATGCCGCGCTGCTACATGTACATCATCTCGGCCATGATGGACATCTTCCTCGGGATGTACACAAGGTTGTCGAAGTAGCCGGCGAGTTCGTCGACGGTCGTGTCGTCCATCCTGGCTTGCTGCGAGCACGTCAGGTCTGCCGTTGGCGGTGTCCTGCCAACAAAGACCGCCCAACGGCTTGAACACCCCACCCATAGTCGCTACTTGAGCAATGCACTTGTAACATCATCAGCCTATCTACGCCCACTGCAGGGCAAAGGCCTCTCCCATAGATCTCCAATTATCTCGGTCCTGTGCTAACTGCAACCAATTTATCCCCGCAAACTTCTTGATCTCGTCTGCCCACCTAACTTTCTGCCGCCCCCTGCCACACTTGCCTTCTCTTGGGATCCACTCTGTTACCCTTAATGACCAATGGTTATCTTGCCTTCGCATTAAGTGCCCTGCCCACGTCCATTTCTTCTTAATTTCTACTAATTAGTCCTTAACCCGTGTTTTTCCCTGACCCACTCCGCTTTATTCTTTTCCATTAATGTTACACCTATCATCTTCCGTTCCATTGCTGGCTGAGCCGTCCTAAATTTAAGTTGAACCCTTTTAGTGACCTCTTCCAAGTTTTTGCCCTGTAGGTGAGTACCGGTAAGATGCAGCTGTCGTACACTTTCTTCTTCGAGGACAATGGTAGGCTGCCTGCCATTCATTTTCTTAGATTGCTTACCGAATACACTCCACCCCATTCTCATCTTTTTTACACACTTGTATGGTGCACTAAAAGCTGAGCTGATGTCATGTGGGCAACCTATTCCTTGCTCACAAAAGCACCTTCATACGCGTGCGCCCCTCATGACAGTAACTCTCAAAACTAGCGAACAAGTACTCGAAACCACTAATAGTCTGCAAATAACTAGTTTAGCATAAGTTTCAGTGTGCTTCTACATGTTGAGAGTTCCTGGAAAATTCAAATAAAAATTAAAGCCGACTTTGGTTTGAACTTTGGCATCGTCTCCATGCCGCTTTTTCATCAGATAAAGCTGGCTCTGCCGCAAAGTACACGCCCTTTCAGGCTTCAAATCGCACTAGTTTTTCATTGTAAGGCGCCGCAGTTTCGTGAAAAAAAAAGAAAATGAGCAAATTCACATGTATGCCAACTAGAATGTGAGAAAATACAGAATGGTAATATGACACTATTGTGAGCTGCGAGGAGAAAAAGCTCTTGGCAACACAGTGTAGCCGGTCAACCAGCTATGACACTCCTGGGATTTCCTGGGGCTAGTCAACCCGTTTCAGAGGGGTATGACTACCGTTCCAATCCAATCCAATCATAGTAGCAGAAAGTGGCAGAAAATGGTTAATACCCCTGTCACACAAGCACTTTCAATCCGGATTGAAGTGAACCACGATTGACTTTTCGAGCGCGCTCGACGAATCGCCGCTGCTACACGGCACGTTACGATCCCGATTGAGAAGATGCACCGGTTGTACTCCACGTACGCCTAGATGGTACGCAAAAATGTATTCTGCGGCCGGCGCCTGGTAACTTTGCATGATCGTAGGTATACCTAACTATACAAATGCTATCGCCCGTTTATTTGAGTCAAGTTATTTCATACGTTTGTGGCATTAGTTTTAGTTGTCACCTTCTGTGCCATTACTCAGCGGGGACGATAGTATCACTGCTTTTGTCCGATCGTACTTGGAAGGCTCAATCACGCTTGGGAAACCAGGATTGAACTCGAGCGGGATCAAACTCGATCGCGATTCAAACGGGCTGTGTAGCAGCGCCCGATCCGGCTTGAGTTCGATCCGGATAGACTCAACCGCGATTGTAAGTGCCCGTGTGACAGGGGTATAAGACGGAATGAAAATCGCACCATGCTGCGAGAAGATCAAACCGTGCTACTTTGCAGTTAGTGAATTTAGCACCCCCATATCTCACTGACGCCTGGAGACTAATTTAAGATCCCTCTTGGTAAGCGTAGTGGCTGTACCTGACAGTCGGAGGGTGGCCGGCATCTGGCGGAGGGATAGGGCTCTCCAGCCTGGCCTGCTTGAGCTTTTCAGAAACAGCGGCCAGTTTCTCATCAGAGCTGCTGCTCCGATGCTGATGCTGCTGCTGCTGCCCGGGGTGCTCACTGGCGCAGGCTGCGGTGTCGGCCGGAACTGGATCTTCTCGGAGGCCGCAGGCACTTTCTGCTCAGTGGCACCGCTGTCCGTAGTACTGGTCGGTGCAGACCGTGTCCGGTACTTCCGCAGCGGACCACTCAGATGGTTGTGGTGATGGTGGCCGTGGTGTTGGTGGTGGTACTTTTGCAGCCCACCTGGGGCCTGCCGACGGCCTTCACTGTAGGGGGAAGGAATGGGGGGGGAACTTGCCGAACTTTTTCTTTTATACCCGTGCTACACGAGCGCTTCAAAGGCCTTTGACTCGAATGTCTGTTTGACTCAAACACCACCTTTTAGCTGCTGCGCGATGTTATTCGAAGGCGTTTGGTTTAAATGCCATTTCAGTCAAAGGAGTACCACCAACAACCTTTGAGAACCTCAAAGGCCTTTCGAAACGCAAACGTTTGTACTCTCGCACGTAGTTTCCGCATGCCACGTTTACAAAAATAAGTTATTTACAAAGAAAACTTGGTTTTTAAAGACCATGATCTTCATAATTTTTCTTGTTTTTTGTTTACTATCACTCGGTCTATGATTACAAGGTAACTGGGTGCTCTCAACAAAGGCGGTGGAAAAAGAAAAAAAAAATTGCTTATTTTGTACATGTTGTGCTTGTGTATGTTGGCCATAATCAATTTTATCGCTCACAATGGTTTTTTGGCCTGACATTAAGTTATTTTTGCCAAGTTATGAGAATGAGAGAGTGTGCAGCAGCGGCAACACGAAAACATATCAGGTGAATGCGGAAACTTTAAACTGCCTTTGAGAAATGTCGTGTTCATCAGCAGAACTCCTTCCAGTTCAAATGGCATTTCAAATTTCGAAGGAGATTTGACTCGAATGTCCTTTCAAACGCTCATGTAGCACAGGCATTAAAGGAACGGGTAATGTTTTGGTGTCACCATATGGTGGTGTCATGTTTGGTGTTTTGGGTTCACCACTGCTACCCTGTTTCGTTTTTGACAAAAATGTAATAAAGGTTAAAATTGAAAAAAAAAAAAACAATTATAAATTGATAACAATCTACAAGTGTGCACAAAATATTCACTAACAGCCACTTTTATTTTTCTGTTTTCGCACCGCCTGTGTTGAGAATACCAAGCTACCTTGTAAATCATACAGTGAGTGATAGAAACAAAAACAAGTAAAAAATTATAAAGATCCTTCACTTTCAACACCAAGTTTTGCTAGCAAACAGTTGTTTTTGTAATTACGGCATGCAGAAACTGCGCCCTAGAGTACGACCGTTTGCATTTCAAAGGCCTTTTTGGAACCTCAAAGGTCGTTGGTGGGGCTCCTTTGACTTGAATGGCATTTCAACCAAAGGCCTTCGAAAAACGTTGTGTAGCAGCTCAAAGATGTCATTTGAGCCAAAAGACATTCGACTCAAAGGCCTTTGAAAGACTCGTGTAGCACGGGCATAAGAACACAAACGAAATTACAACAAAGAAAAAAATTTTGCAAGTTAATTTTGCAATTACTGCGCCAAAGCTACACTTGGGCAATGAGGTGCGCCGTAGTCAAAAGTTCTGGATTAATTTTTACCACCTGGGGATCTTTAACGTGCACCAAAATCTCAACACAGCCGTGTTCACTTTCTGCCTCCATCTGACGAGCAGATGGCTCTTACCGTCAGCACTTGCAAACAACCTCACTTGTGTGATGCACAGTAACAAGTAGGATAGTTAGCTCACTTACTATAGGGGAATCGCATTACTCACTAAGGATGGAGGCACAAATGCAGAGGCAGACACGAGCTCAAAAGCTTCGAGAAGCACATCAATAATCCATACAGCATTAAAAACAAAACAAAGAAAGCAAAACTCGACAGACCTTACTTTTGTGTAAGTGAGGCAGATTGAACCCATAGCAAATCTACAGCTTGCTTCCGCTTCTCAAGGCCATGAAGCGGGAACAAAAAACAGATGTGCTAGGGGAGAGCACGAAACTTGCCAACTGTGCTTCCTCAGCCGACGGCGAATGTTACAAGTTTATGGTTGTCACAAGCTCTCTGCATGAGATGAGCGTCGAAACGGCAGTCCCGTACCTGAAGGGGTTGACCCTCAGCTTCTTGAAAGCTGTCTGCAGCTCTTCGAGAACTGGACCGTGCTGCAGCTGCTTCTTATCCATGTTAGCATCAACATGCCTCGTGTCTTGAGCTTCCACTACGGAGGGAGAAAAACGGGGAAGACGGGGGTTAGCTCCCCTGACGTCAAGACGAGGTAGAAGGCACCAGCTGCTTCATGTGGTGAGACCACAGTCGGCAGCCACTTCGCGAATGCCTAAATACTGCCCGAAATATGGCGCGTACACACACGCCCACACACAGCGAACACAACCCAAGCCAACAAAACATCACCGATACGCATGCTCGAACCCCGAAGGCGGCAGCATACCGACGTGATGACAAATCTTACGAAGAAAGCGGGCTTCCTCTGCCGCTACTGCAGATCATGGCTTTACATACGTCAAAAAATTAGCTTACATATAAACCAAGCGCCTCTTGTCTCAAACTTTCGCTCTGTCGTGAGAGATTTTGGAGTTGGCGCGTTGCGAGCGCAGCTTAGGCGCCACAGGGGCCAGCCAACTTCGCCCTTTCGACCTCAAAACACCGCGAGGTAAATTTACTGTTTGTAAATTAATTTTCTAGCTGAAACGGCGAGGAATCAATCGCGAAGCAACGCGCTTAGAAATAACAAGGAACTAGGTCACTTCCTACGGAGTCGAAATGGAGCGCATCCGACCAAAACAAAGTCGTCTTACTTAAATTTTTGCCGGACGTTGCAGCCGCGTAGGTGCGCCTTTGTAGTAAGGCATCGCTGCTTTAAAAGGGAAACACGCGAAGGACTACGGGCGCTACGCTTAGCCAGTTATCGCGTTTGGAATTGCACGAGCGGGTTCGCGCGCGACACGATCCTTTCTACCGCTTTTTTTGCTTCTAATACAACCTGCGCATTCGGGACGATCCGCCGCTTACCTTTACGACGGTCTTTCGAGCCCGTTCTAACGCGTAAAGAATAGTATCTAGTTACATAACATTGAGCAGGAGTGGATTTTTTTGACGCAGAATCACCTATGACCTGCGCATTCTGCTTTTTTGGGAGACGAGCATATGGCCATTTCTATCCCACAATGCAATGCGCGTTGTTGATTTACGCTATCTCATGCTGCCCAGCGAAATTGATATTACAAAGTTTAGTCCAATATCGCCATCGAAAACTCTTCACAGTTACTTTTAATTTTGATAGATTATATCTGCCACACAATTACACAAATAATATTTTTTTCTAGGTTGGTGATTGGCAAAGATTCAAGGGAAAGTTGGCGTTACATCTATCTACCCACTGACATCTTTGTTGTGTCTCATTTGTCTACTACTCATAGCCATACTACCACGTGGCGTTGCACGTGCTTATGTTGTTGTTGCCGATTGTGTTGACAGTTTGCAAACGCCGGATGCCACTTTTCCGCGTCATTATATATCCTGAACTAGACAAAACTGTACCGATTCCAAGTTTCGCTGGCTGCGAGATGACTCCGAAACACAGTACCGCATAATCGCTGCCATGAACGTCACACAATCGGTGCCCTGGCGCATGCTCGTGGTCATCGCCGGCACGGCTGGATGCCTCGGACTCTGCGCTTACCAGTTCGAAAAGAGGTTTTACAAATACGCTCGGCGCCTGTTTCCCAACAAAGCGGTCGTTTGCTCTTCACCCGAGGAGTTCAAGAAGGTGGAAGAACTCTTCCTAAAGCTGTGCCGCGAGTCTAACGTTCTCGCGCTCGACTGCGAGTGGGTCACCGTAGGCAAATGCCGGCGAAATGTGGCCCTCCTTCAACTGGCCCCCACCGCCGACTTCAGCGTGCTTCTGAGGCTCTGCAAAATGTTCCCGGACGGTGCAGGAGACGCCGAGGAACTGTTTCCTGAGTCTCTGAAAAACGTCCTGAACGACGACTCCATCGTCAAGGTTGGAGTCGCGGTCTGCGACGACGCTGACAAGCTCCTTCGCGACTACGGGCTTCAAGTTCGCGGTTGCCTCGACTTGCGTCACGTTCTCCGCTTCTTTCCCGAACTCAGACACTACCCCGTCGGCGGACTGAAAACGCAAGCCCGCACTATCCTGGGCGTCCGAGCGGATAAGTCGAAGCTGCTTACGTGTAGCAACTGGGAAGCGGACTCGCTCAGCGATGCGCAAATTAACTACGCTGCTGCTGATGTCCTCTTGTCCGTGCAGATATTCGACCAGGTAGTCCGGGACAGGTTAGCGTTGACCTCTTACAGACCGGGCTGGTACAGGCGGCTCAAGGAGCGGACATTGGCCGCCTGTGATGGACTGCTGGACGTTCCCTTCTCCAAGCCAGACAGGGGTTTGAGACTGGAGAAGTCGCCGGATTCGTCGAACGAGGGCCCGAGCACGCCTAAAAAGCTCGGCTGCTTCCGATCTTACGCGTGGCGCAAGGCGCCGCCTTTACGGCAATTGCATTTTGCAGGTACTACTTGCGCACGATTGGGTTGGCTCCTCGCAGTAAATGTGGCAGAAAATTGTCATGTCTGAGAAGCCTACGCGAGGAATATGCGTCCAAGAACTTCCACAACTGCTAGCGCTGGAGTTGCAGTGTTTAAACGCGTCAACTTTATTCAATGTGAAGCAAAAATTGAGAGCGTTTCAGGCAGAACACAAGCACACAACCAAGCGTTTTAATGTTACTATAGTTAAAAATGGACAATAGATTGGTTGTTGCCATTACAAACTAAAATCACCTCACCTGGGTAAAAAATGGCAGTGAGGTGAGGTAAGATAACAGCACATGCTCAATAGAGAGGATGTCACTTAGCATTAGGGAGTGGTGCCACCCCCATCCCTGTCTTCATGAAAAAAATGGCCCAGTAGTAATCAATCGGGGACGCACCCAAGAGTCATCTGTGGTGGTTACCCATGGCACCAATAGTTGCTGGCAGTGGTGTAATTTGTGGCATTACTGCAACTACCTACACCACACTTCTAGAACCAACCATCGTTGGTTTACATCCATCAACACATTCTGCCGCTTACCGATCTTCGCCGACGTGATCAAGCTGGCCTAATGTTTGCCTAGAAACAGGGGAAAAAATAAACACTGTGAACCTTCTCTCAGGTGACACACTTGTGAAAGGTTCAGATGGATTTTTTTTTTTTTTTTCCCTGGAGTATGATGCACGGCTGTTTCCAAGTACAAATTAGGCCAGCTTGAGGTCGATGAAGATTGGGAAGCGCACAATGTGTTGAGGGATGTAAGCCAATAATGGTAGTTTTTAGAAGCGTTGTGTGGTTAGTTGAAGTAGTGCCAGATCAGGTGACACTTGTGAAAGGCCCACTGTGGTGGCTCAGTGTTTAAGGCGCTGTACTGCTAAGCCCAAGGACATGGGTTCGATTCCCAGCTGTGGCGGCCACTTTTCTGGTGGAGGTGAAAAGTGAAAACGCCCGTGCATTCTAGATTTTGTTGCACGTTAAGGATCCCGAGGCGGTCAAAATTAATCCAGAGTCCTCCACTACGGCGTGCCTCATCGCCTGTGAAGCGTCGGTGCGTTAAACCTCATAATCAATCAATCAATCACTTGTGAAAGGGGGTACAGTGGAGTAGAGACCTTCAGCAGTATGGAAGAGTCAGGATAGTGCAGATCTCGTTCCCTACTATCTTTGCAGCTCAACACACTTAACTAAGTGTGCGTATGTCTGGAGCTCCTGTTGGGTGGGGGAGCAGTCGCCAATATAGGAGAAGGGCTTTGTGTTAGGGGGACACAAAATAGGAGGCTACTTTTGCGGAGCAGGAGGCAGCGGTGAATGGGTAGCCATGTTACAAATACCTTAAAAGTGGGAGAGGCCTGTCCTACAAATGCCTTCTTTCTGGAAATCTTTAAAAGCCCGTAAAATGGACCACTCTCTTGTGTCTCTCACTCCCGTTTAGTGGCATTGCTTGGTTTTGGTCTTCGTTACGTCAACGCAGTCTTGAACAGGAAACTGGACCGGAATAGGGTCTTGCATTGTCAAAAATTCACACCTCAACACTTGTTGATGGTTGGATTCATTGGCTCTCTCACCTTCTTCCTCAAGCGTGACACACCAAATTGTGTCACTGTTGTCATGTTTTCTTCCTTGATTCTCGAAATCCATCACTGTTTTCGTCATCATGCTCACCATGCAATTTAGAACCGCGAAATATTCAGATAGTTGAAAGTTGTTTTTAGTATATCATCTGTTTATCACCCACTGTTGAAGCGCAAGAGCTCTAAGGGCACAAAAGTACTTCTGATTATTTGTGAATGCAAAAGCATTAATCTCAAGTTGAACGCCACTGAGTGCTCTTTCAAGTTATTGCAGTGTGAGTAATGTTTCTGAATTTAGCTATGGGTTGCTTGCAGTGTACTAGTGTGGACGGCCATGTTTCGCTACTGCGAAGCTTGTGGCTGTCAACAGTGTAGATGCTTTGGACGGGTACGCTGCGTAGTGCTACACAGAATGGCCTGACTCTGTGACTGTTGCGCCGTCGGGTGAGGCTTGTGCACCTCATGCATGTTGACCTGTCTAATAGTAGCCGCAGCCACCGCCGCGCTCTACAATTTCCACATGCCCCATTGAAATGGGCCATTTAACCCAGTGGTAACTGTTGGCCAGTACACCTTTGCAGGTATGGGCTACACATTGTAGCTAACGGGAGGTTTGGGGGCCGTTTTTCTGATACAGACGTCGTGTTTTTTGCTCAATGGGCCATTGAATGCCTCTGCACTAGAAATCGAGTGAACGCATTCCACTTACCGGGCACACCTGCTCGCAGGCCCCTGATGGGGAGTGCCTGAGCAACTGCAACTTCAAGAAGCTTCAGTGGTACGTCGACCGGGGGCTGGGCACCATCGTGTCCAGCGGTGATGAGCCCCTGGCTGTTCAGCTCAACTTTGAGCCATCCCACAGGCCGGTGCTGGACGAACAGTACTACATCCAGAACAGGGACAACATCTGCGTCGTCTGCGGCTCCAAGGAGTCGCTCGTGCGGAAGAACGTCGTTCCTCACGAGTACAGGTAGGCTTGTGAGAATCTACGCATATTGACGGTGTGTTGAAATCCTCTGTCCTACCCATGGGCATGCGGCCGCGCCTACTGTAAATCCCATTGGCGTGGCTTTGAGTGCTTCGAAGCTGTTGTCGGTTTATGTATGGTGCAAATTTTTGCTCTTGTTTTAACACTGGGTGCATCGCTGGGAGATTTGTCGAAAATTGAGAGGCACCCAAGTGCTTGTTTTGTCGTAACAGCGAAGTCGCAAGTGTCCAATTGCCAGGCGTGTCCCCACATCATTATCGTCGACCTTCACCTGTGTATCTTCTTCGTCTTCTCCCTGTTGCTATGCATTTTATGCCAGTGGCTGAGTGACGTTGGCGTAGTTGGCGATTAAATGAAGCACCACATTTTGGTGGACACTGTCTCTACCCAGCAGTTTCTTGGCCCTCTGGCTCCCATAGGCACTAGCTGCGGGGCAGGTCGTTATACAAAGGTGTGGCTTGTAGGCTAGAAAATTTGGTAATTCTTACCTTGGAAATTGTTCCTGCTCTGCGAACTTACATTCTGTAGCAGTGCCGACACTTAATCTGTTTTCCTGTCTAGAGGCAGTCAGTTTAACTGCAAGATCTCGCAGCCTTTTTTCTCGTATGCTAACCTGGCCTCAACCCTGCAACTTGCACCCCACGCACCCCGTCGCTAGGGAACAACGAACATGTTACCTGGTGGAAAAATACCCCATCATATCTACAACCCATTATGTAGGTGCCGCTTAGCTACTAAAACCACACAGCCTGTGCCCTGGTTGTCATCAATTCTCTTAACCCCCCCCCCCCTCACTTCTCTCACCATCCGCACCCAGTTGCCTACTGTGGTGGAGGAGGCAGTGATAGTGTAAGCTCTCTCTCAGTCATGTTATCCTACTCTCAATCTGCTCAGCGGAACTATGCTCGAGGGCACATATCAGCTAAAGCTCTCAAAATTCTTCAGCGAAACCCCACAAAATGCCTGCGGAGCTCGTGTGGACACGTTCCCACACCAGCTTTGGAGGTAATCAGGCAGATCACTCAGCAGCTCGAGATCTTACTGTCCGATCAGGCCCTAACCACGGAGTGCAATCCACTCGAGGTAGCCTTATTACGCGCACGGATATCACAGCGCACTACCGCCTCCTCCACTAGAAACACCCCCCCTCAACCAACCCCTCACTTTCTACAACGAAAGAACACTTGCGCTGGGTCCTTCAAACTAACACCCTTCCATGTCGCACACAGCTTCATCGCATATGCCTGGGGTTGTTCATTTTCAGGTTTTATATCTTTTCAAAATCAGAAGATAGAAATCTGGTACTGTTTTTCGTACTGACATTTGGGCAGAAATAGGGTGTTTTTGTGAAACCATTCCGAAATTCGGATTTTTCCAGGTTGGATCGATAGATTTACTAAGTTTATTTTAATACATTCAGTTATATTTTATAGGACATCATCAGCTGTGTAACTCTAACTCGTTATAATTTGGTTTATTTCAAGCTAGTAATCGGGGCGACGTAAGTGTTCTCTAGCAGTTATTGGCTCTCCAAAAATTTGACATTTGCTTGAAAATGAATAAACAATGACAGTAAAGAGCATTGATCTAGCAAATGACACATTTTATTCACGAAGAGCTGGTCATCGATTGTTCACCTCATCCTTGTTTACATACATTATTGTGATCTGCTTGCGCAACTCGTCGGTCTTCATTAGAAACCTGTCCGATCGCTGACCGTATCTCAACTGGGAGAATGTTCTCTCGACAACACAGCTTCCATTAGCGAGGCACAACAATGTCAGGGTAGCCTTTGCCAGTCTGAGGTTGCGGGTGGTAGCGTCATTCCAATAATCAATGAGTTCGGAAGGTGTGCTTGTGCGCTTGCTTCCAGCAAGTACTGGTTAGGAACGACGGAACGTCAGACCACAGTAGTGCAGATCGCTCCTTTGGAAAGGTCCATTCGGGGAGAAATCAGGTTTAACCTGAATCTCCTGAAACATGTTCGGGAAAACGCACAACCCTACATATACCCTGCTCACTGAGCAGGGTATATGCTCGCTCTGTGGAGATGGCAACATCACCTGCCACACTACATGGGCGGGCCCACAAAATGCCTTTCGCCTAATCCCCTCTACTGATCAATGGGAAGCAGCGCTGGGCAGCTCTGACCCCGCTTGGGTCCAAAAAGCACTAGTTGAATGTGCTGCCAAAGTCACTGGTGGGATGCGCCCAGTGGTCACCACCTGCCCCTAAATTGCATACTGCTGATAAAGTTTATTCCTCCTCCTCTCATTCGGAGGGCTGTTATTGTTAATGTTTGTAGCTTCACATCGAGCACCGCACACCCTTTTTTTTTTTTACCTGTGCCGTTGACTTCTTGGGTGTCTTTTCTTTCCGTTTTTCCGTCGCTCAACAAAGGAGAAAGATTGCCGGTCACAAAACATTGGCAGAGATGCTCATCTTTCCCCACTTTGTTTACAGGAAATATTTCCCGAACATAATGAAGAACCACATCTCGCACGACATCCTGCTCCTCTGCATCCGCTGCCACCAACTGAGCAACCTCAAGGACATTGCCCTTCGCAAGGCGTTGGCCAGGGAATGCAATGCCCCCATAGATAGCAGTGAAGTGGTCAAGTTCAAGGAAGACCCCGTCTTGAGGAAGGTTCGTTCCGCCGGTCGCACACTGGCTCAAGCCAGGAACTTTCTGCCGCAAGAAAGGGTGGCTCTGCTAGAGGACGTGCTTAGGGATCACTTCAAGGTCGACGAGGTCACAGATGAAATCATTCAAGCAGCGGCCAACGTTGACAGGAGGATTGTCAACGAAAAGTTTGTCCCACACGGCCTCAAAGTGGTGGAGCACTTCAAGGAGAACGGGGGACTGGTCAATTTCGAGCTGAGGTGGAGACAACACTTTCTGGACACGATGAAGCCGAAGCACATGCCGCCATTGTGGTCGGTTGACCACCACCGCGAAGTGCTTGCGCTGAAGTTTGCGCAGGGACGGGCGAAGGATACCACCCTCGCCGAAATCGGGATCAGCCAGGAGTTGGTGGACAGTGTGCTGAAGAAGCTCGGTGTTGCCATGGAGGACTTGAACCGGAAGGAGTGATGGCGGTTGTCATCTTCCACTGAAGGACTTTGTTGGATGAAAGGGGGGCTGGTTGAATGGTTTGTTTTTCTCTAGGTGTTGATAAAAGAAGTGCCATCTTTACTCTTGTGTCAGCCATTTTATCCTGAAAAAAACGCATTGTTGAGTCTGCCTGCTAAGCCTTGCAGCGCAGAGTTTTCATGCACTGTGTATTTTACTGTACAGACTCTGAGGGAATCTGCCATTGCACCAGAAGCGAATACAATCGATGCTGGGTGCCTTTCCTCTGCCAACATATCCTGTGGACACATAAGGAGCGAGGAAGGCATGTAGGGCACGAGGACGCGAGTTCGATTCCCGGCCGCGACGGCCGCTTTTCTGATGGAGGCGAAAAGCAAAAGCGCCCATGTATACGAGATTTCAGTGCACGTTCAAGATCCCCAGGTGGTCAAAATTAATCCGGAGCCCTCCACTACGGGGCGCCTCATCGCTTGCGTTGCGTCGGCGCATTAAACCCTACAATCAATCATCAATCAAATCGAAGGCATGTACAGCATTTTAATGCTCGCCCACACCTCCCAGGAGTAAGAAATTGTGTAAAAGGAAGACACTAAATTAGTCGTCATGCTTGGTGTGTGAATCATCCAGAATTTAGCATATCAAACCGGATAATATGCTTATTTTTGAACTATCTTAAAGTGCGAAAACACTAATAGATATTGCAGTCTACTATATCTGAATTAAGCCATGCGAAAAAAAGTGTGCCCATGCACTTTGCAAAGGTGGTTAACCAGTGACGCTGTAATTTGCAGCCCATTCTTTACACATGCGCGTGGCCTCCCCATTTCGAAGTAACTTGCAGTTGCTGTTTTCCACCACCACATTCAGTCTACTCTGCCCGCACTGTGCCGCCCCTTCCTGCCGTTATTGCTTGTGGCTTGCTGCCTGCATGCCGTGCTGTGATAAACCCAGCCAATCTCTCTCACCATCCAACTCCTCCCCAAGTTGGTTTTTCAACACATGTGCGTGGGGTTGCGTCGGATGATTTTTCTGCCTGCAAGGGACCGCCAGATTTTCTTTTTGCCTAGCTATATAAAGAGATAAACGTTAATTAGGCCTCGTGTAATCAAGAACTTATAAAAAAAACGCAAAATGTCTCATTTGCAACGAGTTGAAATGAGTTAGAGAATGGATGTAGTGCATACTCAACTCCCAAAATATTTGCTGCCAAAAAATGAACCGGCTTGCTCCCTTAGCAGTGCCAGGCTTGCAACGCACTGACTGCACACGGCTGTAGGGCAAGATGGAGGTGTGTAAGTAAAAAAGAAAGAGCGCGAAACAGTTGAATATGGAAGAAAACATGCACAGTACAACAGACGAGCGTTGACAACAGATGAGCACGTAAGAAAACGTGTACAACAGACCAGCATTAACCACAGATGACTGCAGAAGAAAATGTACACTGCACAAGCGTTAACAGGTGAGTACGAAAAAAACAAGTACAACAGACGAACGTTAACAGATCACTATTGAAGAAAACATGAATAACAGATGAGCGGTAACAACACATGACTAAGAAAAAAAATGTACAACATATGGGCAGTAACAACAGATGATTACAGAAGTACCCTGGTGACTTAACTCGCCGAGAGGAGGTTGCGCTGCGGAGAATACGCGTTGGGATGGCCCTTACGCCGTCTGTGACCGCCTCTTGGCCATCGCAGTACTGCCGCCCATACGACTCTACATGCCCATTCTGCGACTCCCGCCGTACAGAATGTGAATGTGCAGCACCTGCTGTGGACCTGCCTGGGACTGCATCAGATCCGATTACGGCAGTACACGGCCTCCACCCTCCAGACCTGCAGCGCTGGGTTCATGGACCATTTCATCGGCAACTTCTGGACTTTTTATATGAAGCAAACTTGTTCGTGTACCTGTGAATCGTGCACCGTTGCCGCAGGGCAAACTTTCAAATAAAAAAAAAAGTAGTAGCACCTGTATTGGTAAGGAGGGCCAAAGGCCAGTCTAGGGAAGAGGAAGAAAACATAGAATAGATGACTGTTAACAACTGATGAGTACAGCAGATGTACTCTAAACGAGTGTTAACAACAGGTGAGTACGGAAGAAAACGTATAACAGACGAGTGTTAACAAAGATCAGCATGAAAGACAACGTTCAACAGATTAGCATGGAAGAAAACGTGCAAAAGACTAGTGTCAACTTACAACTAAACTTTATTTCAGGAAACGTGAGAAACGATTCTACCATCCATCCTAGTTACAAGAACACACAGAAACTCTATGCAAGAATCATGCATTAGTTGCTGCTGCTGCTGATGATGGTCGTGTCGGTGACAGTTGCTGACAGAGATAAAGCTTGTCTATCCTCATAGAGTCAGTCTGGCTCAGGCTACTCAGCGAAATTGATATCTAAAAGTTTTGTCCAATATTTCCATCGAAAATGCTTTACATTTACCTTTCATTTTGATAGATTAAATCTGTCACACGACTACAAAAATATTTATTTTCTAGGTGGGTGATGGGTGAAGATTCAAGGGGAAGGTGGAGCGACATCTATCTCTCCATCTCTGTTGGAGACATGGCTTGACAGCATTCATTTAATGTTAAATGTGTCGAAGAGTGCTCTACTTGTCTTCCCGGTTGCAGGACCAGTATCAGTTCCTCTCGCTTACAAAAATCGTCCATCAAGATTCAAAATCGTCATTCAAAATCGTCATTACAAAATCGTCATTCCTTCATTCCGCAGGTGGATTCGCTGAAGTATCTTGGTATTACATACACTTCTGCTGTTGATCAGCATACACATATTAACGCATCAGTCACTAAAGCGGAAAGAGCATTTAAATCGCATGAAAAGGATATATGTGGGAAACAAGCATGGATGCACCAAGACACACTTTTTCTGTTGTACCGATCCTACGTCCGGCCAGTCATGGAGTTTGGCTGCGTCTTGTTTTGCGTTTGCCCTATCTACAAACTGCGACTCTTATACCTGTTGGAGAGCCACATTCTTCGATTTAACCTCGGCCTTCCCCGGTGTGTCTCGAATCGGGTTTTGTACTTAGAGCCATGCGTTCCTGAACTCCGGGTCCTATTTCTTTTGCTGACCTTCAAACTTACCTCCGCATGTATAAAGCCCCCTCTGGAGCTGCCAAGCCTGTATTTATTTGTGATCCGAGTTTTTTTTTACATCATACAAGTATCCTGCTTCTGTGACTTATACTGTTGCATCTCAAAATGGCGAGAAAGCCGGAAATGGTATTTTTTCACAATCTCTAGATTGGAGTTATTTGCTACGACTCTCGGACTACACACTCATTTTTATGGCAGAATTTTTAGCAATAGCTCTCGCTCTATGCAAAGTACCGCAGCATGTATCAGAAATCGTCATATTATCCGATTCGATGTCAGTTATATCGGCATTAACTTCCTCTTCTGACTTTCCATTGTACCGCACACTATTGTTTTTTGTTCCAAGGCACGTGAACAAGGTACGTTTATCTTGGGTTTCTGGCCATACGGAAATCGGGGGCAACGAGGTAACGAACCATTTAGCTAATTTCGCTGTCACAGCTCCCGTTCATTTCGGCATACCTAATCTGGCTCTTTTTGCATCTTCTGGATTAAGACGATATTGGCACTTAGACGCTACTCGTTCAGACTCACTCCTATCATTTGAAGAGTATCAACATTTAAAGTTGGGGTGGAATGTTCATTTTTGTGGTTCTCGGCAATGCGAAGTGACCTTCACTGAACTGCGCTGCAGGATTCCAAGGCTAAATTTCTATCTATTCAGATCAGGGCTTTCACTTACAGAACTATGTGTGCGGTGCCAGGTCCCTGAAACAACCGAACATTTTTTCCTCGCCTGTCGCCGTTTCTTGAAGGACCCAATTAAGCGTTTCGGGTTGACTTTATCGATTCAACTTATGTTATCTATTGGGGCAACAAATTTGGGGCATGCAAAAAGGGATATATATGATTGCATTCAAGATTTTCTTTCTGCATCAGGTCATTTGAATTGCTGAAGGCTGATAATTAATGGGTAATTCGGGTTTTATTCACAACGAAGTTTTCTTTTACGGCCTTTGTCTTTCCGGAAATAAATAAGTATGTTGAGGTCCTCACGTATCTCAACAACCCATTTTAGCCCTGGCCAATCCAAGGAGGTTTAGTATAACCTCCTTGGGCCAATCCCCCCTTGTGGGTACGTCCGCAAACTTTGAGGGCATCATCATCATCATCACTGACGTCTTTGTCGTACTCATTCGTCTACTGCTGATAGCCATGCCACGTGCTTATGTTGTTGTGGGGTGCGCGTGTTGTCAGTTTGCGAACGCTGGATGCCAGTTTTCCGCTTCATTCTATATTCTAAACGGGACAAGACTGTACCTATTTCGGGGTTCGGTTGCCGCAAGATGACTCCGAAACACGGTACCGCATAATCGCTGCCATGGACGCCACACCATCGGTGCCTTGGCGCATGCTCGCCGTCATCGCCGGCAGCGCAGGATGCCTCGGTCTCTGCGCTTACCAGTTCGAAAAGAGGTTTTACAAATACGCTCGCCGCCTGTTTCCCAACAAAGTGGTCGTTTGCTGTTCACGCGAGGAGTTCGAAAAAGTGGAAGAACTCTTCTTGAAGCTGTGCCGCCAGTCTAACGTTGTCGGGCTCGACTGCGAGTGGGTCACCGTCGGCAAGTGCCGGCGGAACGTAGCCCTCCTTCAACTGGCCCCCACCGCCGACTTCAGCGTGCTTCTGAGGCTCTGCAAAATGTTCCCGGACGGTGCAGGGGACGCCGAGGAACTGTTTCCTGAGTCTCTGAAAAACGTCCTGAACGACGACTCCATCGTCAAGGTTGGAGTCGCGGTCTGCGACGACGCTGACAAGCTCCTTCGCGACTACGGGCTTCAAGTTCGCGGTTGCCTCGACTTGCGCCACCTTCTCCGCTTCTTTCCCGAACTGAGGCACTACCCTGTCGGCGGACTGAAAACGCAAGCGCGCACTATCCTGGGCGTCCGAGCGGATAAGTCGAAGCTGCTTACGTGTAGCAACTGGGAAGCGGACTCGCTCAGCGATGCGCAAGTTAACTACGCCGCCGCTGATGTCCTCTTGTCCGTGCAGATCTTCGACCAGGTAGTCCGGGACAGGTTAGCGCTGACCTCTTACAGACCGGGGTGGTACAGGCGGCTCAAGGAGCGGACATTGGCCGCCTGTGAAGGTCTGCTGGACGTTCCCTTCACCAAGCCAGACAGGGGTTTAAGGCTGGAAAAGTCGCCGGAGTCGTCGAGCGCGGGGCCCGGCACGCCTAAAAAGCTGGGCTGCTTCCGGTCCTACGTGTCGCGCAAGACGCCACTTTACGACAACTGCATCTTGCAGGTACTACTTGCGCACGACTGGCAGGAGCATTTTTCGCTCCTTACAGTTAAAGTGGCAAAAAAAGCGTCACGTATGAGTAAAACACTCGAGGAACAGGTCTGCGCAGAAGTAAACAGAGCACGGGAACGGTGGCGGAATTGCGTCGCTGCGCCGCATAGGAGCTCCAATGGGAACTGAGCGGCGTCTGAGGACACGTTCACGCTGCCTCCGCATCCATATCTGATATGCTTAATCGCAGCTTTGCTGGCCCGTTGTGTCAGGCCTAACAGTTTCCAAAGAACAGTCCTGGGCTATATGGTGGCGCTGGGTATGTTACCGCTCATAGTGAGCATCAGTGACTGAAACTGCCGCTGTTGGGTTTGAGGAAACCACATACACTCGAAACATGCCTTATTAACTGCGCTCCGTGAAGTGCAGCTATGAAAGTCCTGTTCACAGGTGGCATGGTATTGCCTGTCTTTCCGGTTTCTTGCAGTGTGCTTATGCGATACAAGACAACATGACATGATAGCAAAATATGCTTCAAGCATATAGAAAGCACCCCAGGAGTTATATAGTCTTGCATCGCATAGACACGCCGCAAGAAACTGGATAGGCAGTCAGTACTGTGCCGCCCATGTACAGGAATTTCATAACTGCAATTTCCGAGGCATGTTTCCGAGCGTGTGATGTCTTCGAACCCAAGAGTGGCGAATTCAGTCCCTGCTGCTGCCTGCGACCGGCAGCATAACCAGTGACACCGTATATCCCAGTGCTGCCCTTTGGAAACTGTTACACCCAGCCTGACATACCAGCAGAGCGACAATTCAGCATATCAGATAGGGTGGCGGTACGAACGTATCCCCAAACGCCGCTACGTGGTTCCCATCCGAGCTCCTATGCGGCACAGAGATGCAGTTCAAAGCAAACGCTTGCTCTTGGTCGGTATTGCCAAAACGACAGTATTTTTGCCACATTCCCCGCTCTTCTTTAGGGGCCCCTCCTGTGCGCGTCTAGGTACCCGCTGTCCCTATAGTCTTCAATAAGACCGCTCTGTAGCCTAGCCTGTG
This sequence comes from Haemaphysalis longicornis, assembly GCA_013339765.2. Classification (NCBI taxonomy): domain Eukaryota; kingdom Metazoa; phylum Arthropoda; class Arachnida; order Ixodida; family Ixodidae; genus Haemaphysalis; species Haemaphysalis longicornis. The sequence goes on from CM023457.1 coordinate 26,591,948, forward strand.
GGCTTTCGGGAAAGCGCAGTAGTCTGAATGTTATTCGCGGACTTATTGAAGTCTGTGGTTATTTCTCACTGTTAAAGCTGCAGCCAAAAAACTTCGAGGACACCAAATTACTTTTGAATTAATGAGTTGTGAGTGCAAAAGCATTAATGTCCGATTGAATAACACTGAGTGCTTGTTCGAGTTTTTGCGGTGTAAGTAATGTTTTCAAATTCAGCTACGGGGCATCCGCGGTGTACTGGTGTGGGCGGTCACATTTCGCTACTACTGTAATTGTGGCCGACGACGATGTCAGTGCTGTAGACTCCATAGTGGTACGGTTCATACTGCCGCCCAGAGTGGCCTGGCTGGTACGTGACTGTCATACCGCTGGGTGAGGCCGGTACGGCACGTGCCTGTAGACATTTTGCTGTTTGCAGATGCTGAACGGTGACCACAGCCACTGCCGCACTCGTCTCATTCCACATTGCTTTGTGTATGCCCAGGGAAAATGGGCCACTTAACCAGTGGTGGCCATTGGCCAATACACGCTCTGTGCAGGGGTGTAGCCAGGGGGTGTATTTATGCATGTAGAACAAGGACTCTCATTTAGAACAACGACCCCTCGAAATTTATGCATCTAGAACAATGACTAAGGTATTGTTGGGCATCCAGTGCAGTCTCTCTCTCTTCTCATTTTTAAAATTTTTCCTGTAGCGTATAACACCCCCCAAGTTATATTTATAACTAATGCCACTGCCCCTGTAGGTCTATGCTACACATTGCAGCCCGTGGGAGGTTTAGGAGCTGTTTTGCTGATACAGACGTTTTGCTGATAATGCTCTGGCGTTAAAAATCGAGTGAACTCACGCCGTTTACCGGGCAGGGCACATCTGCTCGCAGGCACCAGATGGAGAGCGCCTGAGCAGCTGCAACTTCAAGAAGGTCCAGTGGTACGTCGACCGGGGACTGGGCACCGTCGTGTCCAGCGGCGACGAGCCGCTGGCCGTGCAGCTTAACTTCGAGCCGTCCAACAGGCCGGTGCTGGACAGCCAGTACTACATCCAGAACAAAGACAACATCTGCGTTGTCTGCGGCTCCAAGGAGTCGCTCGTGCGGAAGAACGTTGTTCCTCACGAGTACAGGTAGGTTGCGGGATGCCGCGCATATTGACGGTCGATTGTGATTGTGCATCCTACTCTGTACAGCATGCAAACAGTTGGATCTTAATCCCATTCGCATGGCTTGAGTGCTTTGAAGCTGTCGCCAGTTTGCGTATGTTATAAATCTTTGCTGCTATTTTAACACTGGGTGCGTTACGGGGAGGCTTGTCGAAAATTATGGGGACACCGCAGCACTTGCGAAAACATGACTGCGCAATTGCCAAACGTGTCTTCTCTTTATTAAGTGCAGATCACTTTAGGGGCCCAGCTTGTTGTAGCCCATTCGGGGTCATGGCATCACTCACCCAAACAGAGGCCTCAAAAAGCTAACCGATTCCCTTGATTGAGATCAAACTAGGTCTTTCGCGTTATGGAGCTAATGTGTATCTCATGGCGCCACAGGGGCGCACGTTACTCATATGCACATGTTGAGAATGGTTTAATAAAACTTGCTGCTGGGCTAGTTTGTTCATGGTCATAACAAGGGAGGTTAGCACTTAAAAAAACGCTACGCATGACAGAAAAATGGGCAGGACGGGCGCCCGTCCTGCCCATAAACATATAAAATTATGAAAACATCATTATTAATGTTTTTTTCTCGTGTGTTGTGTTTTTTGAAGCGCTAACCTCGCTTGTGATGTTGAGAATTACCTTTGCGCTGCACCATTGCCACGAACGCTGCCGCTGATAGGCCGCAAGTAAATACGCAATATAAAATAATGAAAACATCATTATTAACACATTAATTGCTTCAAATCCCCATTGATGGTAAAAATTAATCCAGAGCCCTCCACTACGGCGTGCCTCATCGCCTGCGTTGCATCGGCGCGTTAAACCCTACAATCAATCACACCCTCTCTTGACTACTTTCGGTATCAACACCAGGCTGATACTGAAACTAGCCATGATAAGGCGCCACATCCCCTGTTCGCGGTAGAAAAAGAGCAACGTCGCCTGTATCAGGCAATGTTATACAGGCGCCGTTGATAGGATAGGCTTATAAATGCAACCTGCAAACAGCCAGTCTTTCTCGCCATGGCTTCGCACTTCTGACAGCTTCCACATTGAGTGGAACTGCTTAACTTTTTATTGTCACCCATTACCTTTTACTTGTTTTTTTTTTTATCTGCTCCCTGTTAACGCATTTTATGCCAGCGGTCGCAGGTTGCACTGCAAGTGAGGCAAAGTTGACAAAGTTGGGGGCAAAATTCAGCACCATCTTACGCATGCACTGATCTTACCCAGCAATTTGCTGGCCCTCTGGCTCCTAAAAGCGTTGGCTGCCTCAGCAGGTTATTATTTATAATGTTTCATGGTTTATAAGAGAGAGCACAAAAAGTACAAAGGTGTCGCTTGTAGGCTGGAGAATGTGTTAATAAGCAGTGTCACGATACAGCAACGGAGTGGTTGAGTCTTCACAGAACCCAGGAAAGGTGATTCACGAAGAGTACCGTTTGAAAACTGCTCCATCGCTGTTCATGGTAGCAGCTCAGCCACAAAAAGCAAATTTAAAGGCCGCTGGATGTTGTTTTTGTTTTTTATTTTGGCACTGAAAATCGTTCCTGTCGCATGAACCTGTAGGCTCAATACTATCGGGACTTTATCTGCTTTCCTGCCTTATGGCATTGTGTGAATTCCTACAACCTGTTCTCTTACTCATAAAGAGGCCAAGAATTGATGATTATTTGCCCATATCAGGACCTGCTTACCATTTGCTTGTCCCTTGCCCTTGACTTCCTGGACATCTTTTCTTTCCATTTCTCCCTAGCTCAAAGAAAGAAGCCAATTTGGGAGTTGCAAAACATTGCCAAAAGGGCCCCTCTTACTTTCTTTGCAGGAAATATTTCCCAGACATAATGAAGAACCACATCTCACACGACATCCTGCTCCTCTGCATTCGCTGCCACCAGCTGAGCAACCTCAAGGACACTGTCCTTCGCAAGGCATTGGCCAGGGAATGCAACGCCCCCATAGAGAGCGGCGATGTGGGCAAGTCCAAGGAAGACCCCATCCTTAGGAAGGTTCGTTCCGCTGGACGGGCACTAGCTCAAGCCAGGAACTTGCTTCCACAAGACAGGGCGGCTCTGCTAGAGGACGTTCTCAAGGAGCACTACAAAGTCGACGAGGTCACAGACGCAATCGTTCAAGCAGCGGCCGACGTCGACACGAGAATCGTCAATGAGGAGTTCGTCCCGCACGGCCTCAAAGTGGTCGGGGCACTTCAAGGAGAACGGCGGACTGGTCAGTTTTGAGCTGAGGTGGAGACAGCACTTCCTGGACACGATGAAGCCAAAGCACATGCCGCCATTGTGGTCGGTTGACCACCACCGCGAAGTGCTTGCGCTGAAGTTTGCGCAGGGACGGGCGAAGGATACGACCCTCGCCGAAATTGGGATCAGCCAGGAGTTGGTGGACAGTGTGCTGAAGAAGCTCGGTGTTGCCATGGAGGACTTGAAGAGGAAGGAGTGATGGCAGTTGTCATTTTCTGCTGAAGGACTTTGTTGTTGGATGAAAGGGGGGCTGGTTGAATGGTTTGTTTTTCTCTAGGTGTTGATAAAAGAGGTGCCATCTGTACTCTCGTGTCAGCCGTTTCATCCTTGAAAAAATTGGCTGATGATAATGATACTTCCTAATGCGATATTTGAGTGCATTGCGAACTGCAGTCCTCACAATGACGGCGCATAGCTGCTGCATCTCATGAAATGATCGTATCATAAGCAAACGCATGACGGCGTGTGCTATTCTGCCGTTATCTTGCAGCGTGTTGTCACCGCCGCTGAGCATGTCTCGCGCGGCCTCAGTATACCGCCCTGTCCTCCCACTTTTGCCATACTTTCCCCTTCCACCTTTCTTCTTGCTCTATGTCATCCATCTTCAGTGTCCTTTCGTTCGCTCGGTTGCACCAAGGCCGACAGTGACGTAAAACTACGGGAGTGGGTGCTTAGGAGCTGCGCTCTAAAATGCGTGGATCAGGAGCAGCATCAGGTGGATGCATGGATCAGGGAAAACGCATCAGGGAACATGGCTGCTAAGCCTTGCATCTCAGAGTTTTCAAGCACTATGCATTTTACGGTACATAGTCTAGGAGGACTTCACGCTGTATTCAGAGTCCGTCCTCCACTCCATGGGTTTCCTCGACTTGGCTGAATGAAGGATACCGCAATGCTTTTACATGTGAAAATACCTTTCAAGGATGTCCTTGACTGGAGGCTCGAGTGGAGGAGGAATTCAGAATACGAGGTTTAGTGTTGCGAAGTAAGCAAAACTGATTGGTGCCATCCCTCCACCAACATATCCCCTGGGCCCGGGGATGAAGTGTGGAGGCCTGTAGGGAATTTTGTCCTGCACCTTCCGGGAGTAAGGAATCATGTAATGAATGCACTAGTCACCTTGCTAGTGGCACTAATATTCCAAAATTTAGCATATCGAAGCGAATAGTATCTTTTATTCGGCTTTGAATCAAATAGCATTACTAGAACAATTTAAGTATTGTCAAATTATAGTTGAACCTCATTATAACAGGCATGGATATAAGACAATCGGGTATGAGAGACACTATTCACTCGCATGGATGGCCGCCCTACCTTTCCCATTAAATTGATCTTATTTTAAATAACAGACATCGGACGTAGAAGATAGTTGGTTAGAAAGGACAGGTTACGTTTGAATTTTGGTCAACAGTTTCGCTTGTAATAGACATTCTAACTTTTTAATGCGGTATCACCAATCACTAACTGCAGTTGTTAGTGACTGCAGTCGTGGAATCGACGGGGAAGACAGACGCCCGCAGTCGCTATTTATTATAACGTCAGCAAACACACAGTGGTTCAGTCAGCTATGAAACGACGACAAGAAGCCCTGCCAATGCAAATGCAACCTGCAGAAGTGGCTAAAACTTATTGCCACGTGTATGAGCACAACCGTGCATGCGGGCTTCTGCGCAAGCCAAGAATACCGGGAGTGTGCTGTTGGCTCTCCCAATCACGTAGCTCCAATCAAGAAGCATCAAATGATCTGGAGCAGCTACATTTATTAACGCGTAAGTAAATGTTGTTTTTAAAGACAACAGTCTTTCTTGAGCTACCTTAACGCAAAAATCTCGGGCTGTCTGTGTGTCTCTCGATTCATCCTTCCAGCCAAAAAGTTAGAAAAATTCGTCAAAAAGATAGGCAAAGCCGTTCCAAACAACTCGAATTGCTGGTGTAAGGCATACATGCACCCATTATATAGCTTAGGCACACTTGAAGCTAAATATTAATACTTAACCAGTAGTTCCCACATTCCTTTAGTTAAGAATACATGTTGGGTTGGTTTTTATGATTGCAAGTGAAAGAAAATGAAAGAAGCTCACACTAGCACGTAAGACTTGGAGGTAGCAAAGCTGTACGCAACCTTCATGACCATCACGACGTTCTAAGTCTGCAATTGAAGCCAATTTGCTTCTTTTTTGCTGCCGCAACGACCTTTACTCCATCATTGTTGCTATAAGTGTGAGCTTCCTTTATTTTTTTTGGAAGGGATAATCGTTGGACACCACCTTGGAGGGGTGTATGACTTGTCTTTCTCATTCCGAGCAGGTGGTGCCGCGATTACGACAAACGCTGGAAGTTTGGAGTTTTTTTTTTTTTTTTTTTTTTTTTCGCCAATCTTAACCAATCTCCCCAAGTGGGTATGCTTGGCTAGACAAACATGCACTGGGGGCGCTGGGTGGTTGCCGTGAGGCATGCCCTCACATGCACTCGGCATTTTCTTGGTATTTTTAACTGCAGACACCAACTAACTGGCTAAACAGCTCCACTGGTAACAAATCAGCGCGTTACAAATCACATAAAAAGGCTCCACCTCAAGCGAGATAAAAGCACAAAAAAAAACACAATTCCCGCTCGTGCTGTTCCATGCAGAACAAGAAGCAACCGATGAAGAAAAATACGCGTATGAGCGCTGCAAAAGGCGGGAAAATTGAATTGCATTGAAAAATGTCCAAAAATTCACGAGAGAGGTCCAGAAGGGCAGAGGGAGTTGCATGGCAGACTGCTATCGTTTTTCCACATTTGCAGTGAAACAAGCAGTTACGCGGCCAATTTTTGTTAGTACAGGATGTGTGGAAGGACACTCTGATTAAACTTACTTGACAAGAAGGCTTTGACACAGTGGCACAGCCAAAAATATAGTCCGCTGACCGTGCAGTTTGTCTCGTGCACTTGCACCAGTTATGTCATTGTATCTGGCATGACACACATTTGATGGAAGATTCATGTGCATGCAGGGTCATCTGCGTGTAGGTTTTAAAAAATAGTACAGAAGTCGGGACCTACGAATGAGCAGAGAATTGTAAAGTGGTATTATATAGCGACAGCCACAGGGAATGCCCGAAAGGTTTCATAAATCAGGCCAAATTTTCGTGCCTTGCATTGGCCCTAGTGCAGAGTTTTATGAAGAGAACTTGCATGAATGGTCAGGAAACTGCCGAATTTCGAAGTAAGTTGTCTGCCTCGCTGATGGTGACTGTATTCAAAAATGCACGGTGGGAAAGCAGACTTTACACAATAAAAGGGCACATGGTGGTGGGTTTCCACAAAGGCACATCAAGCACCTCAAAAGAAGAAAAATGAAGGAAGCTGACACTAACTCACAAGACTTGAAGATAGCGAAACTGTATGCAACCTTCACAAAGGTTTAAAGGAGCCATGAAGACAAAATACAAGTTTGTTTTATTCGAAAGATTTTGTTTTATAGTGTCCCCAGCGCTTGTCCGGATGCAAACGATGTTTTATTCAATGAAAAAATATTCGATTTAGGTTAAAATTTTGATTTTCCCGCTAGATCGTGTGTTTTCGTGGTCTGCAATGACATCACAGGAACCGACCGCACTGCAGCCGATTGGGAAGCCTGGTTTACCACTAGTGAACCTAGAGGCGCCACCATACCGTGGCAAGCCGGTTTTCTGATCTATGTTTATTTTTGACCGTATTTGAATCTTGGCTTGTTTTTGTTCAGGAAAAATAATCTTTCAGTGAAACATAGTGCTCGCTCAACAAATATGGTCACGTAAGACACCGTTGCTTGCGTCAATCGGCCAGTGTCGACTCGAGACTACCCCAAAGCTCCACATTCCTGTGCAGCTAAACCAAGCATAGTGCGCGCAGTACCAACAGCAGTTATGTATCGGTACTTCTATGTTTACATGTGCTTTCGTAACTTGCACTGTTTATCCCACCATTCTCACTGCTTTAAAAAGAATGTGCCCTAAATTTAAGCGCTAATAGCCCATTCGGAAAGCTTATAGGCTCTGCCTAATTTGCGTTTGCCGGCCTCCGCCAATCGCAGAGCTGGCTGATATGACATCATAGGTTCTGTTGTGGGAAATAAGCAAAGCGGGGTCCATGGCCATTCCCTTTATTCCTAATTGTATAGCTTATTTGAGGCAAAGTTTACGCTATAAAGTGGTCACTATGATTCTAATGAGGCAATCTTTTGAATGAACCAAACGTGTGTTTTGTCTTCATGGCTCCTTTAAGCACACCATTGCAGCTGACTTGCTTCTTCTTTGCTGCCGCAACGACCTCTACTCCGTCATTGTTTCTATAAGTGTGAGCTTCTTTCATTTTTTTTGGAAGTGATAATCATTGGACATCAGCTTGGAGGGGCATACACTATGACGAGTCTTTCTCGTTCCGAGCAAATTTTGCCACGATTACAAGTTTTTTTAATGGTCAATTTTTGCCAGTCTTCCTCAATGGGTATGCTTGGCTTGACTAACGTGCGCCGAAGATGCTGGGCTGTTGCCCTCGATGCACACACTAGAGTGTTTGGCATTTTCTTGGTTTTTTTAAACTGCCAGGCGGCCGCCGCAATCTTGGCCAATCTCCCTAAGCATGCTTGGCTTGATGAACGTGTGCAGGGGACGCTGGGTGGTCGTCGTGAGGCATGCACATGAGCGCTAGGCATTTCCTTGGTTTTGTTAACTGCCGGGTGGGCACCGCGAGGCCCATGCTTACGTGCACGCGCTCGGGAATTTCTTGCTATTTCTAACTGCGGACACAAAAAATTACAATTTGCTAAACAGCTTCGCTGTCCAGAAAAAAAAAAAAGCTTCTCCTGGTCTATATTGAACCTGGGTTCCCTTGCGTTATGAAGCTGATGTCTATCAGACTGCGCCATTCCAACACGGTCGAAGCAGTTTGGATTTTGAACTTTGACTCACGTTCCATAGGAGCAAGCTGCATGCGTCAACCATCTTTTTGTTAAAAAAAAGGGACTTAGATTTCTTTCTTGCCTTGAAAAATAGTTATACCAGCCCAATCTCATGACCCCTTCTGAAAAGCTTGATCAGACAATTTGTGGCAAGCAGGTACAATCAATGAGGCCACCGCGAAGCCCACATAACAAATTTTACCATCAAGTAACCGTATCCGTGCGTGTCCCTTTCACTTAGTTAAAGTGCCAGAAAGAACGGAGTACAAAGCACGCAATGCAACAGGTGGCAAGGTGAGTAAGCAGGCTGCTTTTATTTCTGGCAGGGCCCAAACAAGCAGGTCAAGCCTCCACCATGACCACATTGTCTTCCTCCCCTCCGGAAGAACCCGAACCAGCTTCGGCTTCTTCGTCATCATCATCGCCGTCGATCTCGGCGTTCTCTTGCTCCAGGCGATCCAGCTGCTTGGCAAGCTCGAGCTCGTCCGTCTCTGTCACCACCTTCGGCTGCATCGGCAAAAAGGAAGGACAAGTTGGTGTCGCCAAATCAACACCCCACAAGCAAGAGCTAATGCTCAGGCTAACATGGTTCACATTTTGTTCACACCCACCATGGGTATTTGTGGAAGTGCTCTCTTTCTTTCTTTTGAGATTTTGAGGGAGAGAGGGAAAAGGACCCGAAACTGTCTGACGATGCTTGTCGACACCTCATCAGGCCCAGAAGGGCTCTCACAGCAGTTGAATTTTCCTACTGACAGACAAATGTTATTCAATTTCACTTCAAATGGGGCTGATAAACGACGGCGACGACAGGATTTCTAAATTTGGGAGTTCACCGAGCTGAAGCCACACTTGTGCTATGAAGCGCGCCGTAGAGGAGGGCTCTGGATTAATTTTGACCACCTGAGAATCTTTATTTAACGTACACTGAAACCTGAACACACAGGTGTTTTCATTTTTCGCCTTAATCTTTCAAGCAGAAGCCACAGCCGGGATCGAATCTCTGCGCCCTTGGGCTACGGGAACAGCACGGTATAGTGGATGCAATTATTCTGCCAAATTGTTCTGCTTGCGTTCCCCAACAGGAATACAGAAAGTGGACAGGGTGCCTCCTTGATCCTCCGTCCCCTGTTGTGATGTTTTTTTTCCTACTACCACGGCAGCAATTAGTCTTGTACAATAATGAACGCATCTTTTCGTACTAGTATAGCTAACTTCTTGTGTCAGAAAGAGAGAAAATGATTCTGTCAGCCGAATGCGAGGTGATAAAAAAGTAGAGTGGAACAGCACCTTCATATCGACTACCATCAGCCCGACTTCTCGCGCTCCCATTTATAAAATGAACTTGGGCAAGTTTCGAAGCAAGCTGTAATGGCCATCCAAATGATGCAAGATTCTCGGAATTTTTACAAATAGGGGAAATTTAATGACTCACACAACATGCACCAACAATTTATTGTTAGACTATAATCAAACATTTCCTAGGAAAACAGCGCTGTGAACAAGAAGGCCAGAAGGCATGCCGGGTACGCATGCAACTTACCGCACTTTGCACAGTGAAGACTCCTCCAGCTTTGCGGATGGTCTCCTCGATCTTGACAATGGCGTTGTTGAGAGCTTCAAGCCCTTCAGTCCGGTCCATGGTGGTGGTGGTCATCACATAGACCGGCGGTGCAATCAGGTTAATCTGGAAAAGGTAGTAACCACATTCAGTAATTGCATCACACTGCTCAGTCCCGGATAAATGTCAGTCTACTGAAATGTCTTCAGGCATGCAAGCACTGAAGTTTGCAGATGGGTTGGGTTCCGCTAAAAGCATTTCATGCCTATACTCGAGTACAAGTTAAGAACGACAACGGAAGTCGCCGCTGTGCCTCATCACCGCAGCCGGATGTTACTCCGCGTGGTGCAAGTAGTGCATTACTGGGAATATTTTGAACATGGCACGAGCCGTTTCCGTGATTTTTTGGACGCAATATGCTCATAAACTACTGCAGCGACGACAAACAAACTACGTGAGAAAAGGCAAACGATATCACGCATTCATAGCAATCTCCTTTCAAAACGCGCACTCCCGTTGACATCCAAATCCGTTGCTTAGGTGGAGTGATACCGTACGTGAGGTATTGCCATTCTTAACTTGTTCCCGAGTATAGTACTTCAGCGCAAGCGCTGAAGAGTTTGCCTCCATTCTATTGCAATATATACGCTTGTGAATGCCAGGGTCCAGAGTGAGACTCCACCACACTTTGTGACCCATTGCACTACTGTCTCCACAAATATTTGAACATTCATGAGATAGAACAACTTTGCTCTGATAATGCAAAGCATGTCCTACTGTTAACAAAGTGCATTCGATAAGACACTCTATGCAAGAATTGCAGGCGACCTTGAAGCATTTGATTGTATCGTTTAACTGCAGGAGGAACGGCTACAAATGGGCACAGACATGAGAAACATTCAGAGTCCACTATCACAGCAATGCAACATCACCTTGATAGGCATTTCCTCCGTGGAAAGGGAGATGCCTTCTTTCAGGGCGTGCTTGACGGCGTCAATTCCTTCGTACTCGTAGCAGGACACCTCGATATCTGTCCAGGGAGAGACAGGAAACGACAACTTATACTGATGGCTGTATGCAATATTACTTCATTCAGCATTGCCGGAATGACCCAGCAGTGGCGGAAATGAAAATTGAAATGTGGGGCGGCCTACCTGCCCTGATCTTCACGGCCTGTGGCGTCAGCCTGTGCTTGATGTTGGTTATGAGAACTTCTTTCGTGTGCTCGTCAATGTCGCATTCGTCCAGAATAGATATGTCCCTGTGGCAAAAAAAGATTAAACACAATTGTGTGCAGTGTATTACATCAGGTTAAAAAAAAAATTTACGACTTTGTGTGAGGTAGTGAATCAAAATATGCTTGGAAAAATAGTGTAGTGGAAGTACGATAGTTTGAAGCTAGCTTAATGTCAACTTAAGCTGTTAAGAAGCAATGATGTGCATTTAGGAGGATGCACTGAACTTCCTCTCTGCTCTATTCTCAAGTTTTTTTTCCCTTCATTTCAGTCTCTTTGAGTCAGAAGCCTAGACTGTGCACATTTACATTAAGCACAGTTAACACTAGTGGCACCCCACAACACTTCCTGTAGATAACATTTCCGCTGTGGCACTTACGAGACTGCCAGCTTGAAAAAGTCGTACGCCGCCGTGGGCTTCTTGAACTTCTCGTCAAAGTGCCAGGCCGTCTTCCTGTACAGCTCCTCCAGCTTCTCGTCGGAGTCGTACTTGAGCGTTTCAGCCACATGCCGCAAAATGCTGTTCACCTGCGCGGAGGAAACGGGACCGATGCCATCTGAGGCGGCCACTCTTTCGGCATCTGCCCGTATTGCACGAGAGCGGGACGACGTGCAAGAAGTTCCACTTACGGCTCGGCCCCTGGCAAACTTCTCCTCGCACTTTTCGATGTCCTCCGGAGAAACACGTCGTCTTGGACAAGTCAATGTACCCTGCAAGGGACGCCGGTTGAGTTCTAGCGAACGCTGAAGTGTGAGTCATACCCCTGCTACACTGCCGTCTGAATGCCATTTGACTTAAAGGAGCCATGAAGACAAAATACAAGTTGGGTTTATTACAAAGACTGCTTAGTCCCGACAAAAATGATACCAATATCATCGCAATCTTCGAACAAATAACGGAGATATTAAAGAAAACGTGTGAAGCAGTCGCGACCCCCCTAGCCAATTTCCGCAACTTTTTTATGACGTCACGGAACCTTGTTTGTGCGATTGGCGGCCACCTAACTGAACTGTCGTGACGACACATGACTGGACGTCTGTAATGGGGCCTCTAGTTCCATTTGACCGCATCACTTGAATGCTAACGTGCAGTTAACGCACTGAAATTATATTTTATTGTGGCCCGTATGACGTCATTCTTGCTCATAACACGTCACTGTGGCGCAAAATTTGAAAGTTTTTAAATACTTCTTGCTTTTTTTTGTTAAAAAAACATCTTTTGTGGCTCTAATGGAGCTGAGTGAGATACTGAATCCTAGTTCTTCCAAATTAAACGAAGTTGTATTTTCTCTTCATGGCTCCTTTAAGAGCAAAGTTGTGCTGCTCCGGGTTTTGAAATGGCATTCAGGACATTCGAGTCAAATGAGTGCCCCGAGAGACATTTGCGCTCTCGAATGCCGTTTCTCAAATCTCGTGCACAGCGTTCCAAGTCAGCATTACAAATATATTACGGGCGTACTTAAAACAAACAAAATATTCTTAATTTCGGGACTTTTTTTACTTTTCGTCTCACTGAAATCATATCAAGATGTAATAATTCATACTCTCAGCACCAGTGCGAGCAAGCGACAAGCCAGTGTGGCCAGACAGCACAAAAAATGCACTCAAAGTATAAGAAAACCTTGATTGTGATTTAGAAATTAAACAAACTGTTGTCAAAGCTTGCGTTATTTATAACTTCTCAGTGCCACAGGCTGCTACTAAATTTGATTGTTGCATTATTGTGTAAAAACAGAGCTCTACAGCAGCGCCACACACTGCACTGCGAGTTAAAGCTTTCAAATGCCATCGAAATTGTAGTGGGCAAGCATGACGGATTTGAATGGCCTTCAAAGCCCCTCATTTGAGTCGAAGGACATTGGATTTGAATGACATTCGGATGCCAGTGTAGCAGGGGTATTAGATACTTTGGGCATCAGCGTAGTTAGTTCTTATTATGTTAATATCAAGCAGAGGTGTTTGTACCTGACAAGCAACACAACTTAGCTGCGGCATAGCCAAGGAGAAGGGTCAGCTTTACACAGATTTGCTGTTTTCTGCTTTGTGTATTTTTAATAAATTGTGGATCACCTAAAAAAATACAAATTTGCTATGATCGCCTGCAGTGAAAAATAGGCACTGCAAGAACCATGGAGACAAACAGCATCTTCGTTTCGTTTGGAACACACCTTACTACCATCAATCTCATTTGACATCCATGACACTGCCACCGCCAAGGAATTGAATGGGCCAGTTTCAAAACACCCGGCTTCTTTATCACATTGTGACATACTTTGGGGTCAACCCATGATTAAGCAGTTGGTACACTAGCTCCATGCCAGAAAGTGCAGTCTAGCAGGAACCGAAATCAGGGCTATCGCCAAATAAACACATTAAAAATTAGAATTAGTACGGCCCTTAACGTGTGTAACACATGTCCATGATTTCCGCCGACAAAGCTCTCAAGCTAAACTTTACAACTTGATCTTAACTGAACTCTCAACGCTCCCCCCAGAAAACAAGCAGCCTAAATGCTAAACTACGCCACTGTTTTTTGTAAACACTGCAACAAGAGCACCCCTGAAATGCCGTCTTGCCCTAGGCTACTGTTTTTTTTTTAAATCCGAATTATTGCATTTCGAGCAGGTTTTCACAACACGGCTATTAGGTAACTCCTTTATTGCTAGTAGTTAGCAATAGCATGAATTTAAACCCCAAATAGCTCGGATCAAAAGCCCCCAATACTCGTCCATGAGCGGTTGTGTTTCCATTTCATTAGCAAAACTCCAAGGATTCACCACCTTTCCTTATTTCCCAATTATTTAGCGTAAGTGAAGCATGCATTGAACTTAGCACGTTTGCTTGGAAAGTAGTAAAGTTCAGCCCGTATGTGGGAAGTGCGCAGCAGTAGATACCTTTGTCTTTGTCCACCCTGATTACGACGACGCACTCGCTGCGGCCGACGCGGATGAGCTTGTTGATGGAACGGATACGACGCCTCGACAACTCGGACAGTAGGATCATGCCCTCGATGTCATTGTACTCCAGCAGACGCACGTAGGCACCCATTTCGGCGATCTGTCTCACGTTCACCATCACCACGTCCTCGGGCTCCGGGTATTTTTGGGAGTAGAATCGACACGAGAGCGGCATTGTTGCGGCTGTTTGGCTGGAAGAAAAATAACCTCATTGTAAACCCAACCCAACGAAACGGGAGAGGGTGGCAATGCAATACGTTCAGTACACAACATACCGTCGGATCACACAGCAAGACCTTCCCTCTTTATTCGATCGGCTAACTATACTTCACGTTTAAAAGGAAGAATCCAAGCATATGGGAGGTGTAAAAGCGCCGCAATAAGTTGAGGCCGCCGCTAACGCCACGCATACCAGGTACCGGCCGGCCCATTTTTTCCCCACATGCCTTGTCAACCGGGCCGGCAGCTGCGGCGTGATCAACGCGAGCCCGATGCTTCGAAAACCACATGAAACGAGTACCAACTTCAAAGTGGACTTACGGAAAGTCGTCTTACGTAATCCGGTGCCTTATATACGCGAAAATGCGGCGCACAAACACCGAAATTCACTCAAATCAACATGTGGCGCGGCTACTCCTGTTACTGGTTGCGAAGAGAACCATGAAAAAGACGAGCCAACCGGATACGCAATAAATAGCCGTAAGTATGGTACTTTTCTTCTGTACCTTTAAAGGTGTGCCACACATAACGTTTAGAAAGTAGGATAATGTTTGTTTATGTTTTTTAATAATTTCAGCTATTTCACTCAGAAGAAAGTTTTTTCTAACTTTTGTTATTGTTACGAAACTAGAGGACTGCGTTGACGACGCTTGAATCCATTTCCGCTTTCCTTTTCATGTCTGCCTTGAGCCGGTGAACACCGTACGGGAGACTTCTTCGTAATTCTCATCTATCGCCGAGGACATATTTGATCAGCAATATGTAAGTAGTGTTTTGCAAATAGTAACATCTTTATTGTGCGTTCAGTGCAGTATTTTATGTTCTGTACTCGTAGGTGTGCTGGAATTAGTTCGTAAATATTGGTGCACGACACGCTGTGAATGCTTCGCGCGGCAATGTTTTAATCGCATATGTGATTGCTTTCTCACTATGTAGGGAGGCGATAGCGGCAAGTGGCGAGCCCATGGATGTCTACACAGCCCTTCAAGAGGTCCTCAAGATGGCCCTGATGCACGACGGCCTTGCTCGTGGCCTCCACGAAGCGGCAAAGGCCCTCGACAAGTGAGCAGTTCGCATGGTTTTCTGCTCGCGTTACCTCAACGGGCTGTGGCAGTTGTAGCTGAGAGGCACCTTTGTCGCTTGCTGTGTGTAGATCAGCGTTCGCCTAAAATGCTGAAGGGTACCGCAGGTGGTTTAGTATTCGTTGCCAGCCTTTGGAATGGTCAGTTTAGTGATCGGTGGTAACGCAGCCACATTTACCGTTGGCTGGCTGGCTGGCAAGGCGTGTGATCTGATGAGCAATCCTAGCAGCGTAAGTGGTTGGAAAATTGTTGGTGCATGATATGCAGCCAGCTGGATGTCGCACTGGAGTGGCGTCGTTTGCAGATGTTGCGTGTTGTAGTGTGGCGTGGTGGTTTTAAAGAGCGGTTCTATGTGCATTGTGGTGTCACGAGAAGCGCGGCGATTTGGCCAAGGCGGTTTATTTTGCTGTGTTCGCTGGCCGCTTCGGCGGGTTGGGTGCGCATATTTGATCAGAGCAATGTTTTGTTTAGGATCTAAATGGCCTGCCGTGAGTTTCTGCTGCCACTGACCATTGGCAATTGTTTGTGTGCAGGCGTCAGGCCCACTTGTGTGTCCTCGCCAACAACTGTGACGAGACGAGTTATGTGAAGCTCGTCGAAGCCCTGTGTGCCGAACACCAGATCAACCTCATCAAGGTGAGATGGGAGGAGCCGTAAGGGATTTAGTGGCTGCGAGCTTGTGTCCCGACTTATAATCGGGCCAACATGGAGCTGACATTTGTCCATGATGTTGACTGAATGAGCAGGCCTGATCTACAGTCATCATCGAGCCTAGCTTTCTTGCACTTGAACACATCCGCTTGCATGAACCTCGCCATATGTTCAAAACTGTGATGGTAGTGGTAATCACCTGTAGCTAAGTCTGATAATGGTTGTTGTGGAATTTTTAGAGTATAGTGTTTCAGTGCAAAGAAAAGTTGGGTGCTTTTTGTCAAAGAACACCTGTTCTCAGTGCTGCACACTGGCGAGGTGTACGAGCGAAAAGCATTCTAGCACTATGATCCTATATCGGGGACAGCTTCCTGTGACAATGGAGAGAAAGCAACGGGGGGGAGTGGGATACCTAACTGTTTTCTATTACTGCACCAAAATAGTTCCCGATAAACTGGTTTTAGTTTCGCCATGACAGATACGCATTTGCTACAGTTAATTTCTTCGCATGAGCTCTGTGGATGAGTCTGCTGAACCACGATGACCGAGCATGCAGGCACATTGGCGTCTCCTTCTCTACCATGTCACTTGTTTCTAAACACAAGCCACCGCTTTGACTTCATAAATTATACCGTGGACGATGCCGCCTCATTCTCAAGCTTCTTGAATATCCTACGTGGCGAGCTACCAGCAGGAACTGAATCTGCCGTCGACAAGGACGCCATGTTTTATTTTATTATATTTGGATGAGAACCTATGCGACGCATAAACCCGAAAATCTACAAGTAATGCTCTCTGTTTCACGTGTTCTGGCTAATAATTTAGTAGCATTATCAATCCAAGGCTAAGAAATAAGAAGTACTTATTTTTGAATAGCTTAGGTTACACTCAGCAAATTATTTTTGCTGAACTACTTACAGTGAAATGACGTGGTTCGGCTCTGTAGCCTTGATTGCACTTCCACAGAAAGTTGTCCCCGAGTATAGTGGAGGGCTGTTGCGTGTGTGTGCGTGATGAGAAACAGACTCCCTCTCCTGAAGAGAGAACCCTGTGTGGAATTGTTACCCCCTGATCTTGCACACACACACGCACTGTGCACGAAAGCGCCTCTGCCCTGGCTCTACCCACCCTTGTTGACGATGCCTCGTGGTGTGTGTGTGTGCTGCCCCCATCCAGGTGGACAGCAACAAGAAGCTTGGCGAGTGGGCCGGCCTGTGCAAGATCGACAAGGAGGGCAAGGCCCGCAAGGTCGTCGGCTGCAGCTGCGTCGTGGTCAAGGACTACGGCAAGGAGACACAGGCGCACGACGTGCTCACAGACTACTTCCAGTCCAAGAGGGGATAGGCACCGCATGGGCTGGGTCGGCTTGCATTAAACGAAAATGCGGAACCATACTCTCGTTTCTCAGCTACTGGGCGTTGTCATAATTCCCGTCAGAAGTTGTAGAACGTTGTTGCTCATTTTTGGGTGTCTGTGTGCCCAGCGCAATGTTTAATATCTCCGTTAACAAGCTGTGTTCACAGCTTTATTCAGCAGGTACCGTTATATCGCAGCCAAACTAAAGCAAGAGCTCTAAGCTACAAATGTGTGTATATTGCTGCAGTTTTCTAAGCTGTGTCTGTCCAAATTTTATGGCAGCAGCTGTGTGGTCGTGCGTCTACCTGCATCATGCAAGGTTGGCAATGTGTGGCAACGCAGAGTACAACATAGCCTTTCCCTTTTCCAGGTGCCCTTTGTTGATGTTTAAGTTGTACTTCTGTCGAATCGCATTGTGGGTAGGCTGCTTGACGATGTCAGCATCGTCAAGCACTTAGTGTCTTGTGTAATGGTGGTGGAAGTTAAATCCACTGCACATAAAAAGTAATCGCTTGAAGTTGAACCCACTGTGATGGCTGAGATAATGCTGCTGAGCCAAAGGGCATCGCAGCCATTTTTCTGGTTTTCTTGAGATGTGGGCTCATTTTACAGATCTCCAGGCGGTTCACAGTTAATCTGGGGCCCCCCACTCCAGCATGTCTCTTAGCTTAATTGTAGTTTTGGCACGCAACTGTAATCGAGTTACCAACCACTGAAAATTGAATATTTCTAAACTGTTAAATGCTTTTCTCCGAGAAAAGTTGTGCAGGGTTGGAACAGCTGCACCATTGAGCGCCAAACTTGTTTTCCTGCGTCGAACTGCCCCTGTTGCGTAAAACTCGTTTATCAGTGCCATCCTGCGCTGCAGTGCCTCGATAGGGCCGCGATATACGACCGCCATGATGCCCAGCGACTGAAAATTTGGCTGAAACATGTTTTCGGTTTCATCAAGGCGTTCCTGGTTTCTGTTTCATCAAGGCTACTGCAGCTGTGGTAGTTCACTTTGGCTTAGCCGTAAGGCTGCTGACACAATGTGCCATCTTCACCTTTTCTTAGCATTTCCTTGTGTTGAATTTGTAAGGTTTTGTTTCCCGGTGTCGGCCGCTGCGCCACAGTCAATGAAAAATGGCCAAAAGTAAAATGTTTTTCGGGCTCACAGCATACAGATAGAATAATATTCGTATGAAGAATTGAGGTGAACATCAATTGATTCACCCATTTTTGGAGATTGTAGCTTTGCTGCCTGCAACTTTCCGCAGCTGCATGTATTGAACCGACAGGGTCTCGGACGTCTTTTCGGTTTCTGGGTGTTGTAATTTCGCTTGTTAATTCGGTTTCGCGTTTCCGCCGCACCGCGGCGCGTTGTTGAAAACGAAAGCCGTGAGGCAATCAACTATTACTCATTTTGCCTGTGAACTTTGCGGTTTGGTTTGCTTAGTGAAGGATGGTCCAACATGAATGATGTCCTCTAATACGCTCTAGTTACGTATTCTATGGTGTAATTTAGTCTACACTCGCAACCCTGTGATGGCCCAAAACAAGGCCATGTTGAGCTTCGCACACGCTGACACCACTGTTGATCAGAAAAAATTCAGGCAAACACGTTTTATTATGGAATGCTGCCGTGAGTTCGCACAAACACTGCCATTTACTGCGCACGAAGCAAGGCCTGTTATCTGATCTCTTTCAACTATGCGCGCAAAGTTTAACTTTTCAACAATAGTAACGCGGTGTGCTGTGCTGGGTAGATTACCCCGCATTTTGTAAACCTCCAGATATAGCAGTAACAAGAACGGCATTTTGTGGTTCACGGTAGGTTCGTAGTATTACCCCGCATTTTGGCAGAATGCATCCATATGATAGCACAAGAACGGCATAAATTTTGGTTCAGGGGACTTGCACATAGGCTTCTAGTAGGGAGATTAGGGGGGCACCATAATGCTGTGATAGCACGAGTCGCGTTTACATCCCCGCCGCCGCGGCCTCTTTCGATGGAGGCGAATGTAATTGGCACGCCCGTGTGTTCGAGGTTCGGCGACACTTACACATCCCCAGGTTGTCAAATTAATCCGGGCCCCTTCTGCGGAGATTAGGGAGGCACCATAATGCTGTGAAATGGTGTTACATCTGCTGCGTTGCATTTCTGGTCGGCGCGTTACAAACCCTCTACAATCAATCTCCAAACGGCCAATAATTCTGTGAAATGGTGTACATGGCTGCTCCAAGCATTTCTGCTGTACAAACTCCTTCAAAAGGCCTTTTACCTGCTCCCAGGACTGCTCCAAACCCCTGTACCCTGTTCCACCCTTGGCGGCTGTGTCAAAAGTGCCACTTTCCTTTTTCAGCAATCTTCTGGCATATTTGCTGATCAAAATGGACGTATTGGTAGTCCGGCATGAGTGTTGGTACTAGGCGAGCCTACACTTACTGGGTCACGAGTAAACTATCAACTGTGTTTGCATGTTGTACCGAAGTCTTGTAGCTGAGGCAGCATAAATGAAAAAGATTTAGGTTAGTTAGGGTTAAAGCCTGCTGGTCACGCCTTGTGTTTTTTCTACTTTTCTTTCTCTCATTTTCTCCTTTTATGTCCCGCTGTCCTTTCTTTCCCTTTCAGGTATCCCTCCCCCTAAGGTAGCCAACCGGGCATTATTCGTTAACCTCCCTGCCTTTCCTGTACTATTCCTGCCTTCCTGAGTATAAAAGGATTGAAAGTCTGTGACATGCAGGAAGCGTCTCCTTGGGAAAGGTTGTGGAATACTAGAGAACATTAATATAACCAATAAATTGCCATGCAACAGTGGCTAAGTCGCGCCACTGAGCCCAAGGGCTTGGGTTCAATTCCCCGCTGTAGCGGCTGCTTTTCTAATAAGTGCGAAAAACAAAAACACTTGCGTGTTAAAATTTTGGTGTACGTTTGAGAGTCCAGGTGGCAAAGCGGCTGCCACACAGCAACCACCGCAGGCAGCACACGGACATTCAGTGGCGTCGGCGCAAATGCACAGCGTGTGGGTGAAGCCGAAGTTTGTCAAGCAATAGCTTTTTTTTTTTTTTTTCATGCCGAGAGGACTTCGTGAACACGCACATTTTCTGATGGTCCGTGCCCTTACTTTTCCCCCTATCCCTCTCTTCATACAACCCCCCTCCCTCCCCCTTGGAGTGAAGGTGCGGTTAGCGCTCTCACTTGCAGACGCATGAGGCACTAAGAATGGAGTCGTTTTCTGGGTTGTTGAGTCTAAAATGGGTACGCTCAGCTTTGGGTTTTTTTTTTTTTTTTTTTTTGGAATTAGACACCACTGTTGTACCTGAGAGGTGTCCCTCATGCTGGGAAAAGACGCCTCAAATCAGCATGCTTTGCTGCTGATGGCGAGCAGGGCAATGTTTTTGCCGCAGCTTGGTAATAGTCCTCTTCTTCAATTGCGTTGATTTTTCATTTCGCACAATACCCTCAAGCTTCAGCTTGGTTCCCCAGTAGGCACTAGTGACAGCACTGTAATGCCCATCTTGCTATGTGTCACGAGTATCATTGCCTTTTTAAAATATGCAATAGTCTCGACGCACCACTTTATTGCATAACCACCTCCACGCAATCAACACACAGTATTAATACACGCAGCACAGTCGTCTTGGGTGATCTCAGTTTGACGTGACGTTCCAACACTGGCATTCGTCATTTTTTCAAGTGTTGTAGTGCCATGCATGGCTCGCTTGGTACTATTCATGTTTTTCAAGCGCAAGACGCAAGTTGTCACCAGTGGCCCCCGTATCAACCCCAAGAAAGACTCGTCTTAAAAATTTCTTGAAATTTGTGCGCCGTTTGCTTGGACATGGTCCCCGTGATGGCCGCACAGCACCATTAGGGCTAACTGCCCAGCGCCGCTGACACTGGGATGCTGCCCCGGCAACAAAGCGTGTGCGCTGGCTTCGAGCGCTAGGCTAGTTGGCTGGCATTAGGCATTAGGGTTAGTTGCCTGGTGCCGCTGACACAGCGGCAAAAGCCGGCTAGTGGCCGGCTTCCCTGCCAGATTGCTCTGCTTAGGGCTTCTCTGCGGAGGTCTGGAACCGCGCAGGTCGGACAAAGCAGCTGATGTTCTTCGACCCCGAGAGAAGGTGAGCCTTCCCACAGGAGACTGACCAAATTGGCGGCCACGGACGGCTTAACGAGCTCGTGGGGACTCCGTCCTCCACCCAATCTAGGGACAGCCTGTCCAGTGCATGTTCCATATTATGACCGAGCAACAAAGCTTGGTTTGTCGACATTGCTTGGCTCCGAGCTAATCATTGGCACCTCCTGAACCCTCAGCGGCGTCCTCGCGATGCCATGTGGTGGGTTGCGGCTTTGGCACTCGTTTTCTAGTTTGTTAGCCAAGTAACACGGTCCATTTATAGTCGCGAACCCCACATTCTGGCGCCCAAGGGCCTCCAGAGTTCCACAAGGCAAAATGATACCAGTGAAGTACTAATGCACCAGTACAGCAGTTTGACAATCAGCCTCTGGAACTCCTTCTTTTCAGTTGATTGTGGGGGTGTAGCCGTCTCATAGCTTGCATAATGAACGTAAATGGTCTCGCATTTCCTCCTGATGATATACATCTTGAACTTGCTCGTCACACCTGCAGCCGTGGCTAAGGGGTTGTGCTGGTGAGCCCTGGGTTGCAGGGCTTGATACCCGGCTGCAGTGGTTGCTTTTTAGATGAAGGCGGAAAGTGGAAATGCCTGTGTGTCGAAATTGCAGCACATTTTAGAGATGTCCAGGCGGTCAAAGTAAACTTGGAGCCCTCCACTTCAGTGCACCTCATAGCCCATGCATAACTTTGGCGCTGTAAGCCTGAACATTTCAAAAGGTAACCCTTACCTTTCTCCTTGTTGCATTTCGAGCTCAATGACCCGGAACATAAGTACATGAAATTACAACAGAGCAGAGTTCACTTGAGAAAGCCGGACTGCGTTTTTATTTACAGTTGCGTCCACTTATAACAATACGTTATAACAATATATCGGATTAACGATGAGCAGCTATGGCACCGTGAACTTTTGTATTCTTTCTATGGTAAAATAAACCACTTATTACAATGCTCCAGTGCCACGATATCGGATATAACAATTGAATCCGGGTATATTGTGCACCAAAAGTGCAACAGTGACGACTCTAATGACGTGGTTGCGCAGCCTACTCAGGTAGTGTCTTCGTAGAAAGCCCAATGCGTGACACATTCCCTCGGGGACTTTGTTTCCGCCAAGGACATTTACCTCAGCTAGGTGAAGCACCTGTAGATGCTCTCGGAAAAGATTTGCGCTAGCTTCACACGCGGCAAACAAAGGTGACCGACTGTGGCTTCTTTTTTGCAAATTAGTAGTAGTGCGGCCTTGCTGGCATGCGAATAAAATGTTTTGAGCTCTGTTCCGTCTTTTTATTTTGCAACCCGCATATAACAATTATCGGTTATAACGATGGTATTTCCTTGGCACTTGGATATTGTTATAAGTGGACTAGACTCTATTTGATGACGGATGTGATCTTCGTCAGGTGGATACTCGCAGCACTGAGCAGGATGGTTTTCCACAGTGTCCACGAACAAGAGGCCTTTGTACTTCTGCAGTTTAGGACTACAGGGAGTTTTTCCAAGTAGCTTCTCAGCCTCCTGGTCAAATATTTATTCGTTATATCCGATATCGCGCACGGCTCTCACGGTTTCAGTTTCATTATAAAAGAATAAATGTCATTGAAATAAAGCGTGACCAGCCAAAGTTTGTATTTAGTTCGCTATAGCCGATAATTGGCTATATCAGTTTTCGTTATAATGAGGTTCAACTGTTTTACATTCTGTACATAGCAGCCATGACCGAGCTCGTGCAAGGTGTGTCAGGCACTTCGTCGTCACCATTCTTGGGTGAACGCGCTGTGAGGCATTGCCCAACGAGTCCTGTAACAATATCATGGATAACTGCCACTCCCCCCAACCCACTCCAGCAGCATAGCAAAGCCATTGTGGAAAGGACAGCTTCGTGCCAGTTCAGATAAAACCATAGCTATTTAACTTAGAAATACACTAAATTGCACTCAAGTTCAGTTTCTTAAACTCGTTTGAAGTGCACCACGGTCAATTTTGTTTCCCATCCTGCACACGTTTGGTTTCGCTGCCCAACTGCATTCAAAGTGTAAATTTGGGGCCTTTTCTTTTTTTTTAAACTGTGAAGACGGAAGCTTAACTC
Organism: Haemaphysalis longicornis; assembly: GCA_013339765.2. NCBI lineage: Eukaryota > Metazoa > Arthropoda > Arachnida > Ixodida > Ixodidae > Haemaphysalis > Haemaphysalis longicornis. The sequence goes on from CM023457.1 coordinate 26,615,552, forward strand.
AAACGATGAAGTCCTTACATAAGCAAGACACTGTGTAAGCACATCCACAGCCACCGTGGCAGCAGAAGGCCAGGCGAAGAGACGTCCCAGACGCAGAGTTCTGCAAGGTGGTGGGGATGATGGTAGCACCACTTGCTCTCGTTTTATTGCGCAAAACAAGTGGGCGTGCTACAAAAGAGAAAGGCCGGTGGTGGTAGGAGGGAGGGGGTCTGTACAGAGGGATATGCCTTTACAACAATGGGGTGGATGGAGCGCCTTCTCCTCCCGCTCGCCCTTCTCACTGGTCCGTGCTGTCCTCTTCGGAGGCCTGCGCTTCCTGCTGGGTCTGGATCTGCACGGTGGCCTGGGGGTTGCCCGTCACTGCTCCGGCCGGGGCCAGAAACACCGACGCTGGCTGGCCTGGGGACTGCTGGATCTGGTACAACGTCTGTAAGGGGAGAAAAGAAGAATACGTCACTCGTAGAATGCGGGGTCAGTACGTCACAGTCCTGTCCTGTAAAGTGTGAACCGCAAAACGTGCCGCGCACGCCACAGGCCCACTGACGCGGTATGGCTAGTGGCGGCTTCGGCCACGAAGTGGTGTGGGGAGCTTGAGCGACTGCTTCTAAGCGCTCTCTAAAATGCCGCTCAGGGCCCACACGAAGTTGCTTGTGCGGTAAAGGAGGTTATAACGTGGGCGAAAATGGTACTATAAAACATCATCCGCGCCGCTAGTGAAATCACCCATGCAATATCTGCTGTGGTGATAAGTTTAAACATCTCTGGCGGAGCCAGCCGGCTGTCTCGACTGCTTCGAAACTGCCACCATGAGGCACGCGCCTCCCCATTGGCGCAAGTCGTCAGGCTCCTCCCACTGCTGTGCGTGACGTGCGTCATTTTCTGAGTGAAGCAGAAGCTGCCGCGAGCACGGAATCGTCGAAGTGGGTGTGAAAAAATCGCACTAGCAACACAGACGCGTGCAAAAACGTGCCATGCGTTTCACGCTTACTACTACCTGTGGCTGCTGTGGAGGGGGTGGGGGCTGTGGTGCGGCCTGCTGGATGGGAGCGGTCTGGATGATGATGGGCTGGCCTGTGCTCTGCCCCTGCATCTGCATCCTGATCAGCTGCAGCTGTGCCGGCGTCAGCTGGATCTGCACCCAACGGGGGACGACGAGAAAGGCTCAGGCCACCACGGACAAGAGTCAAAACTTCGCCATCCCTTCCTAGTTGAGAGAAGTGTGTGAAAGCTTTGAAAGTGCCTCCCATTGGTCATCAGAGCTTCAAAAACCCAAATAATAGAGAACAAACCATGCGACGACTTTTCGCCCACTAAGTAGACATCAACGAACAATATAAATGTACACTGATACGTGGTTTACGAGATAAAGGTGCACTATTGTACTCCTCCTCCATGATCAATGCATGTGTTGTCTCATCTAGAAGCGTTCCTTTTTCGCGGTTATCAAGTAACCATTTTTAAGACAATGGAAGCCGGTTTCACGCACGCGCCGTGTGTCCACAGATCTTATCAGAGCATTTAGGTCAACCAATGGTTCCACAGGAAAATGCATCAATTTTCCAACAGGACACCATTGGTTCCTCTTAGAAATCTTTTGCTTTAACAACTCAATACTGACATTTCTAGCACGGTCTCAGTCTTTGCGAACTGTCAACTGTGTAAAATATGCTGGCAGGGCTTTGTCAGACTGTCTGTTCCATATAAAGTTTGCAATGCAATAATCTTGCACTTCACAGAGACCCCCAAGCCACGACGATGCGTAGCAAGCTGCTCAGCACGGCACCACATAATGGAAGAGCAAGCTTTCACTGATAAGGTATTCACGGTGGTTTCAACAGGCACGTTCTTCTACAATTGCGAGACAAGAAAGGACACCAAGACCTTAACTGGCCACAAGCTTGTTTGTCGTATCACCATTTCCCCCTTTTCTGCAATGTGAATGAGGAGTAAGAGAGAGAGAGAGAGGAGGAAGAGGAGGGCAGCCACGCACGGGTATCTGCTGGATCTCCCCATTGCTGTTGATGACCTGCTGCACGATCTGGATGCCCCCCTGTTGAGCCACTTGCTGAGTCTGCACCGGCTGCTGCAGCTGAACCACCTGCGGCTGTGGCTGAACACAAGAAAGGGGGGGGAAACGATGAGAGGATGGACACGTGAATACCACTGCACTGTCGCCTCACAAAGACCTGGGTATAAATAATACCCCTGCCACACGGCAACCTTTGATGTCATTCGCATCGAATGTCGTTCGTTCAAAATGACATTTGTTTGTTGCCGCACGAGAAAATGTAATGACATCCGATCGAAATGATATTACGGATCTAATAAGTTTGCGGAACCCATTCCACTGTGTTCTGCCAGCAAATGCGGTATTATCTCGACACCAAAGACTCTGTGGGAATGCCCACCCAAAATGGATTACTGAAGGGTTAGTAGCACTATAATATATTTTCATGTGTATAATTTTTAGCAATTTATTTATTCATATGAAACAAGCCGAATAGAGTTGTAAAAAAAGAAAACTGCTAGTTTCGCTACCAAACCAGCCTCAGCGGGTGTGGTAGGCGCCATGTGGCCACGTTTGTGTTTATATGCTCCAAGCTGGTGCGACGGCAGTGTTTAGTGGTGCTCAATAAGTTGCTGCAACTGTGTTTTTAAAGTGCATTCAAAAGTGTTTAAGCTCTTTCCGCTCAGTTTTTGCAAAAATTGAAGCGGTTACTAAAATATTTTCTCAACGCAAGTCTTTACCCATCGCAAATGACATTCAGTGGGAATGATAATAAATTTGCTGTGTGGCTGGAGTATAAGTCGAAAAGCAGGAGCTGAAATCACTTCAACGTAACCACTGAACGCGTGTGCGGCTAAAAATCGCGAAGTGCCTACTGGCAACAAACCTGATATAGTCGACTCCTGTTAATGCAAAGTCCACAGGGACTGCAAATAAGTTTGAATTAACCGAACTTCCAGCGCTTGAAAATATTAAATTTTATCGAGAAAGGACAGCAACCTCAATGCTTCTTATTCGAAACAACTTCCAATTGACCGACGTAATGGGTTTTAGCTTCGAATTATCGACCATTTTTTCTTCCACTGGATTGCACGTAAAATTCGCAGTACCAGCAAATCACACCCCTTCCAATTAAGTTACTTTGAATGATCAAGAATCGACTGTAGTCACACGGAACTTAAGGCACATTCCCACTGGCGATTTGTCTCGTCGCGCGACGGCGCGCGTCACGCGATGAGGCCTTGAGGTGGTGTTCGCACGTGCGATTGATGCGACTGCGTTCAGCGCAGCTGCTTCCCGACTTGCTACGACCTCGTTGGTGCGTCAACCATTCGCAGTCAAAGAAAATGATGTTACGCGACAAAAGCAGGTGGAAATCAAACTAAAACACATGCTACTAACCTGGAGCAATAATGAAAACATTTGCGGGTTTCGGGAGGAGCAGAAATAACAAACTCAAGAAGGCTCTTTTCAACATATTATTGCACGAAGAAATGCACACGCTTGCTTTCACGCCACAACACCCGCATCACGGCCCACAAATGTCGCTTCTTTTCACAGGCGCAAAGTTCTGACGCCACCGAACTCTACGCGTGTTTACCAGTCGCCGATAGAACGATGAGGCTGCAAGTCAACCTACCGTCTCGCTGTCCACCTAGCTCTATACGATGATTACTTGCTTTTACAATCCATACACGCTTCTCCACACTGATGATTCCACGCTATTCGTTGATTAGTGCACGCCAACGCTGAAGCCACTGACCAAAGAACCGATGCACACGGAAAGTTGCTTGCCGGCCCGACCCGGCGGGTACAGCGATAGCGGGCCAAGCGCCTGGCCGCCTGGCCGAGCGAGCCAGCGGCGGTGGCGGCGGCGGCTCGTCCTCGCCCGCCCGCCCGCAGCGTTTGCATACCGGATGTAAAGAAACGTTTCGTTTCCGGCTACGTCAGCCTACTCCGCGGCCATGATTGGCTTACCGGTTTTGCGGGGCCGTCGCGCGACGAGGGAATTCGGACCGAGAGCGATCGGCTCCGCCGTCGCAAAACGCCGAAAAAGCGACGGCCGGTCGGCTCGCTCGCTTTTCGTCGCGCGACGAGGCGCATCGCCAGTGGGAATGTGCCTTTATTCATTAAGGAACCACAGTCCAGAAGAAGTTTGTGTACTTGACAAATGGGGCCATTACATGTGGACTCGACTGTACTACAGCTACTTTGTTATATATCTATCATTCCATAACTAAATGCGCATGCAGCCTGCCTGAGAAAACAGAGTTGGCACTGTTCACTCGTGTGCACTGAAGAGTGCCAAAAAAAAAAAAAACGCTCGGCATCAACACTTTCGAACCGACTGAGTCGCCTGCGAGACATGCAAGCCTCTTAAAACAGGGTCTCTCACCTGAAGCTGGATTTGCTGCTGCTGCTGTTGCTGAGCTTGCTGCTGCTGCTCTGCTGTGCTGACCTGGAGCAGCGGGACGAGGGAACGGGTGAGGGAACACATGACGGAAAGGTAGCACACATTGAAGAAGACAAACGCTACTCTTTTAAGAAAGGCTAAGGTAACTTCAGAGTCTGTCTGTGAAGCGCACGCAGATGTGAAGGGCGCCAGTGTGCGGGCGCAAGTCCGCATACGACGTCATCATTGAATTGATGATGCTTAGCAGTCGTCATACCTCCATACTGCCATGTTGCACTACCCCTCACCCAATTGCCCTGCACGTAATGCACAGGACACCATCGCTCATCTTGTATGGTACAGTCCTGAAGACCCATTTCCCATAACACCCAATGGCAAGCACTGGGAGGAGGCGCTGGGCAGCTCAGACGTGCAGGTTCAGAAAAGCCTAAAGGAACGAGCGGCTCAGGTCACCGGCAAGCTGCGGCCGTTGGTGATTGCGCTCCATACCGAGACTTTTAAGAAAAAGTATTTTTGCTCTTTCCCTTTCTACATACCCCCTACTCGGAGATACAAACGAAGCATCACAAATGGTCCTCAACTGACAGTGTTCACTAAAAGATATCAGGGGGGGGAAGACAAAAAAATTAAAGCCGTTCCAGTCAACGTGAAAGCTGTCGGAAGTGCAGAGCAGAGATTTGCCATAGTGGGCTGTAGCGCCGTTATCCACTCACTGCTACCACGCAATGCAATTCAAATTTCCCACCTTCACAGCGCTCGCGCACCCCATGCCTGAAACTGCGCCAGCGGGATTTCTGTTCTCTTTGTGCTTGCTTTTCCCTCCGCTTGTGCCGGCGTTGCACCGCCAATTACGTATATGTTGCCTCAAAAGTACCTGCAGTTTTCTTTGCGCTAAACAACGGGGAGATTTATGACAAGCACCAGCGGTTCACGAGTTTCGAACGCTTATGACTATGGGCCTCCTCGATTATCTGTCCCGGATCGTCCGCGGACTGCCCGAGACGCGCTCCGGCGCTCGATTTTCCCATGTATTCCTATGGGACATCCGGTCCAGACACAGTCCTCGGACTGCCCGCGGACCGTCCAGGACTGGTAAATCGAGGACGCCCTATGTAAACCGCTAGGCTTTCGAAGCCTCTGTGTTACGCTGCAATGCTGGACTGCCGTGTGGGGCGCCACCCCACACGGCGCCCAGAACCAGCAGCTGTCCGAGGTTTTGAAGGTCCTGGCACACGTGGGAATGTATTTTGGCTGAATCACACTGCTGCACTCTTTGAACTACCAGCCTGAACCAACAATGGGGGCAGCAAAACAGCCCCATCTCACCTGCTGCACCTGCAGAACGGACGGCATGGAGAAAGACTGGCCCGCATTCTGGACTGTCAGGGTCTGCGGGCTGGCACCGGATGCCTGCACAATCTGGATCTGGGACGGTGAAAAATACGACAAAGGCATTCAGGCCTTGGCATGTTTTAAGGAACAAATAAATGCCAGCGCTTTGTGGCAAACCCAAAAGTGTGTCCTACAAAGTGATGCAATGAGACGAATTCAAATTTCCCGCATTTTTTCCTTTCTCTTCTCTTTCTTACTAACCTGTTGCTGTTGTGCTGCTGGCTGCTGCTGCTGTTGCTGGAGAGCTGCCTGGTGTTGCTGGGCTAGCTGGAAGTAGTACTGGACCTGGGTTCCGACGGAAAAAGACGGCTCCTGAGAGCAAGCCTTCACCATGAGCCATGCTCCAGCATTTGCACGGGAAACACACTGCTGCACAGCACATGTTCGCGACAACTTCCCAACGAACTTGATGCCCTTTGAAATGCCTGCTATGATTCTATCACCAAAACTGGACATTTGGGCAGTAAAAATTGCGACATCATGGCCGGTGGATACAGGAAGTATAGGCACTTGCTCACCAAACATATCAAGTGGCCTGCGTCGACTGGAACAAATTTACCCACATTTAAAAAGAGTACGCTGGCACCTAACAAATTTTAAATATGCATTCGATATCCATGAACCTGAATAACCTGGTTTACAACACTGCATTGGTTATCAAGCTGCTCTGAATTCCCTGTGCAGAGCGTTTAAAGCAAAAAATTATGATAATGAATATAATATGTCTTCCATAACAAACAAACAAGAAAAGAAAACATTTAAAGGGACACTGAAGTGAATTTGTCAAGCTCCCGTTTTTGCTTGCACTGCATAGACTGGCTCAAATTAACACACTTTTCATCGTTTATCCGGTTGATAAGTCGGTAATTATTTTATAAAGCGCGAAAGAAGAAAAACTACCATGTGTGGTCTGCGGCGGCCAAGGCTGTGACGACGGGAGGAGATGCACCGTGACTGGACGATGTCCAAGATTAGCATTCAAACAAGTTTCGGTTTCGGTTTTGTAAAACAACATGCTTGACATCCAACGGCATCGTTGGATGTGCATTCTCGATATCTCAGTAATCGCTGTACCACGCTTCTGCCATGTTGTCGGCTGTAAAATGCTTAAGATAAGCCTCCCAGGATGGCTTGGAATTGTAGCAATCACTAGCCGAGGCCTACGCAGTGCATGAACGCCCTCCGCGTCCCCGCAGACGCTCAAATGCCATGCGCTTTTCCCCCATATTTGGAGCTTGCCTCACTCATGCCTGTATCGTAAAAAGTGTGTTCGCACCAGGCCAAGGGTGCGCTGATTTTGGCCTGTGCCCACTGCCCGCAAGCAGTCGATGCTTATGGCAACAGCATGCCAACGAGAACTCGCTAGCGCGTCAGTGTCAGCCTGCGCGCTTTCTGTGAACTCATTCCTGGAAAAGTAAACGTTACCACCCAAAAATGGTGAACTCTGTATATAAAACATTGGCTGAAAAAAAAAAAAAAAAAAAAAAGAAGAAAGAAAGAAAGAAGAAGGTTCCCTCGGGAATTCGAACTTGTGACTTGGAAAATAGCATACCTAGCGCTCCACACCACTTGGCTACGGACCAGCGCTGCCTAAGGTTGCAAACATAAGGTATATAATACATAACCAGTTTACACTTTTATTCAGTTTTACCGTTTCAAGCAGCTTAGGTGACTATTTGTTGTATAGCGCTCGTGCGGTAAGCGTCCCCCAAATTTCCACAATATCTCACGTCTAGCAATCGCATTTCTTAGAGAAAAACGTACGCAGATGTGTGGTCGTGCTGCTGACCGCTGTGCTTGTTCACTCAGCACAAAAAATATGCTTCCTGCTCCCTAGTTTTACGCTGTACGGTAAAAGTATCAGTTATTTTATTTCCTTGGTACCTATATTGACTTCGCTGACTCTTCTCCTGCCTTCAAGTGGCCTTAGATTTTCTACTAGCGTACCAGTCAGCGAAGCGTCGCATGTGCGCTTGTGTGGAGCGACCTAGACTTGGAGCTTGATACAGTGTACAAACCAACAAACTAAAGAAACTCACATTCTTCCATTCACAAACAGGTCATGGCTTAGTTTCAACTGAGCGAACGAACTGTGACGACCGGTCTGCAGCCGGCGGACAAAACGCTGCGCCGACCGACTCTGTAGCGCAGTGAAGCCAAGTCATCTCCTCCTGACGTCACACGAAAACGCCGCAGAAAACGGGCGAGGATGCAGAGAGGAGGACAGCATTTCCCAATTGATTTTCCTACTAAATAAATTCGCGTAAACGCACTCAGAGTGGTCGAAACATAGATCTGTGGACTCCGGACTACAATTTGTGCTAGTAATCCCGCAATGTTTACAAATCACTTCAGTGTCCCTTTAAGGCAGCGTCACCTAAGCTTTCATGTGACAACTGTCTTGTCAGACTTCTGTCCAGAGACTGACCTGGTCGGCAGGCATGCTGGCTGTCCGCACAGTCTCTTCCGTCCGCTTGGCAGTCGGCTTGAGCTCGTCCCTCGGTACGATGTCGATGAGGAAGTCGAACTGGTCGTACTTGGTTATCGCCATGGCAATGTCGTTCCTCTGCGTTGGCACACACAGGGCTAAGAGTTAGGTCGCAACAAGCTGGGTCCGTTTTACGGAAAAACGTTCCACCAAGCCCGTTCCACAGTTTACTTTCCTTGAATGGCATGCAATCGCGACACATTTAAACAAGGGCCGACACAAATGCAACGTTAAAACCTCTAAGCAGGCTAACCTATGCCCAGTAATAATCAGGTCAGACACAAAGAGATGTCTGAAAAGAAGGATTTAGGCACTTGCATTCTTTCTCAACAATATCACCATGCAATACGCATTACACACAGTTTCATGAAAGTGCCGGCGGCTGTCAATATCACATGTTTGTATGCTGCTTCCGACACCCTCGAAAAAGAAAAGAAAGCTTCCTTCAAAGCCACGTCACGGCATTGTCTACATGGTAATGTACCTGGCAGACTCAGATATAGATAACAATAAAACCTCTCTTGCTTCGGGAATCGCAGTAAAACTGGCACGTCAATAAGCGGCAAACAGAACAGAACTGACCAAGGAAGTCACATAGCCTACACCTTGCCAGCTACTGTTGACTTTGCGTCCTCTGCATATGGTAGGCCTTTTCCCCTGGCGTTGCCAGGAGACCTTTTTAAACAATTCCTTCTAAAGGGGCATACTGCATAGAAGGCCAAAAGTAAACTTCTGTCATCGGAGCAGCCTACCTGCAGTGTGCGTCTTTTGTTGTCCTCCGTGTGCACCCAAGCGCGCAGTGAGAGTTCGGTGATGAAGATTTCCGCAGCCCTCGCAAACAGCACGGGTGCCTCGGCGCTGATCATCTGTGGCAGAACAACAGCACCGACCGGCGAGTTCGCCACAAGCCGATACAAGCCGGTACAAGCCAATGGACGAGGACATATCTGAGCCGCAACACCTCACCTTCACGTCTTCGTCCAGCTTCATGATCTTCTTGATGCGAGCCAGTGGCAGTTCTTGGTTTTTAAACTCGTTCTGGAAAACAAAACAAAACAAAAAAAAAAGACGCAAAACGATTTGCCTTCAGTTCTGTTTCAAACAACAAAATATATACATATATATATCTTTTTTGCTTGTGTCCCTGCTCACAACAAGTTTTTTTCATGCTTGCTGCATGTAAAATTGCACTAACTTTAAGTAACAAAAGCTTGATCTGGGCGAGTTGGTACATACTGCTAAAAAAAATTAATCGGCGCTAAAACAGGGAGCGAAGAAGAAACAATCTTTTTCAAATAATTCTGGTTGGAAGTTCGCCACCGTGTTGTGTGTTACGTGTTTCTTCTTCGTCCCTGTTTTAGCGCCGATTAATTTTTTTAGCACTAACTTTAAGGAACTTCCCTGACGTGACTCCAACATTTTTTTTTTTGTTTATTGGAACGAAGAACTGGTTGAAGATCTACTCTTTGCAAGCAAGAGCTCAGTGGTGCTCTCCAACAGGGCACTGGTGCATGAAATGCACACTTCCAGTTGCACTGTAGCATCAAGTATTGCTTAAGGGGGAAATTCAGAGGGTGGGAAAGAGGGGTGCGACACGCATTTGTGGCAAGAAGTTTTCGCCACTGCTCTAAAAAAAAGAAAAATTGCGCGTATCTGCTCCTTTCATTGCAAATGTCGACGAAAGGCGATAGTTGACTGGCACCCGTGGCAAGTAAATGCCTCCCTTTGCTTTCCCGCTCACCTCTCATGCTGTTCCTCCCAAGATAACACGCTAGAAGTTTGCTCAAGTCAATTTAAATTTATTGCGTTCCATTGCTCCAAGTCGAGTGCCTCGATGCCAGTGCTGCCGTAGAGTGGAGACAGGCGTGAATCAAGGTACTACAACTTTTATAGAACCATGTCGCCGTACTCCACGAGCGTTCCAAGCAGAACGTGAAACTTATCTAGTGGAACCTTTCGTTGCCATTGCCGTTTGATTTCTTAAATGCTGCCAGGAGCTGCGCTGGCTGTAAATGAACTAAATAAAGCAGCGCGGGCAACTGCAGGCAACGGTTTTCTACAGTTGATGTAGTATTTCATTTGCTATCTCAAAAACCAAACATCCACGAATGTTTTAATAAAGGAACACTGCAAACATCACTTATGTATTGATTTTGTTTTATATTTGCGTAATACCTTGTTCTTGTTCAACAATGTCGACAAGTATGAACATTGACACCTAACTTAAAAGTTTACATTTAGCTGTGGGTATACAAGACTATTGCGCAGCTTTTGTTTCACTTTGGCTGGGTGGCTAAATCGAGTCACGGACACAGACAGACCAAAATTTCTGCATTTAAGTAGCCCCAGAAAGACTATCGTCTTTAAAAGTGTGGAAGAAAAAGGTGGAGGCAGCAAATTGTGATGATAAGAAAGCAAACACACACTGCGACTTCACATGCTGACTGCACTCAGTTTTTTGCCCCTTTTGTTGCAACAGTATTCCATCTCCTCCACCAAATGCTATAAATACATCATGGCATTCAGCTTTCCTTTCTGAAAGTTGAGAACTAAACTGTCCCTCAGAACAACTTGCGTCTATTCTTTCCAGACACAAATAATACAGCAGTGGTGTGTGTATTTACCAGGCCGAGGTTTCTCGTCTCCTCCATGATGCGTGGCCAGAAGAACTCCAGCGCCTGGTGGGCCTCCGATTGCCCGGAGGCATTGTTGTAGGCCTGAGAGTCTGACATGCTGGCCTGCATAGGGAGCGAAAGGCAAGGCGCTCAAAGACATCCTGCACATCAGAGTTGAGCACCTTAAACTCACTAAAAAGCTTCACACAATGGAGAAAAAAAAAATGCAAACAAGCACCAAACATGCGTGGAAACCGGAAAAGAAGCAGCAGAGATACCTTCTGTTTGTTGCCTTGATACTGGTGAAATCCTTTCCATTATCCCCGACTTAAACGTACTGAACTCTCCAAATCGGCCACAACCAAGGAATTACAAGCTTTTTCAGTTTCTTTGACTCGGTCAACAGCACGGACCTGGGAAGTCTTGCTGGGTGTGCAGTTCAATGCTGACCAGATTTGTGCTGGCTTCATCTCGCTGTGTTTTTCGCCTGGTCTTTCTTTAAGCACAATAAGTGTTTCTGTCAGAGCGCTTGAGTTCGCGTATTTTTTTTTGCACCAAATTAATATGAAATATACTCTCACCCCCTCCAAAATTATACAGTCCTGGTTCGTTTGCAATGCTCTAAAGGATGTATTATTTGGAAGCTTGAATTCTAGCCGTGAATATGGATTTGCAACATATGACGGTGAATGGCTCATCACGATTTAGTCGCGATCCTGTCGTTCAACGGTCTCAATTTTTTGAGCACCTGAACTGGCCTGCCTTCAACCATGGATGCACTTGCTTCTAGAGCACAGTAGCCACCTCTTTGTTCGAGACAAATTTTATATTAAAGGCAGGCTGTTTACGACTTTTGGCTTAACGAGCAATGACTCATTTTTACAGCGTTTCTGCAACTTTAAGAGTAGACACATTTCTGAAGTTCTTTCCCTTATAGCGCAACTAATAATTTGGAAAAATTGTATACCAACCTGTTCATTACAACAGGCCTCTGCATCTTCCTGCTGCAGGCGTACAAATGTACATTACTATTAAAAGCAATGGGTGGACTTAGACAAGCAGCACGTTTAAAGTGAACGGTCATGATTATGGCAAATATATGTGTGATATGCCAGCAACAAAACAAAGGTGCCCGAAAAAAAAAAATAGTACAAAAACAGAACATGCGTTCTGAACTATGTCTCATATATTAAAAAAAAAAACACTATATATTACCACAAAATGCAGCCAATTTCGGATGGCGGGATTGTAAGCACGATCGAAACCTAGCCCAATCTAAAAATGCAAACATTTATCCGTCGTTAACTCCCTCATGCATACGCGGATTTGGAGATTTGGGTCACATGATTTTAAAGCCAGCAGATACACGCGCGCATGGGGAAAATGTCATTCGACGCCCACCTTTCAATGCGCGTAAGCGCAGTTTCCCTGTCTTCGAAAAAGCAAGCTAAAGAACGCGTCTGTAAACGAATTTTTACAGCATTTTCTCCTGCTAGCGTTGCAGCGGGGTAGACATCCCACGGTTAGACCTATCCGCATCCTGCTAGCAGAGTTTTTGGCGAACGACGCGTTTTCCGAAAAAGTGGACCGCCTGGTGAGGAATCGTGAGCCACACATGCGATCCGGTCAACTCGATCTGACCCAGCTGACTACGAACTAGCTCAGCGTGGCTTTGAGTCGCGACCGTTATCGCGGAAGCCGAGTTCAGGACCTCCATAAACGGCGAAGTCATCGGCCGACCCGCCAGCAGGCGTCTAGGCCTAAGTGCGAAGCAACTCGGCCACGGTGCCCGTTTCGGCAGAAATGCCGCTCTGAACAAGAATTCGTTTGTAGCGCGTGCCCGAGTAGCGGCCGCGTGCTATGTTTTCAAATCCGCCGGCGGCCAATCACTCGGTTCCTCCGGGGGAACATTTCTTTCGGGGCCCAAGCCAATCACAGGAGTACTGACCGCCCCATTGGACAAAGTTGATAGGACGACAGCGGCCCGCACGCACTCAGTGGCTGGGTTCTCGACCATAGGCGCTGCGTCCCCTCTTCGGGCAACTCACCTCGATCGAGCGCTCGTTCTAGCACCGGCGAACTCGCGGCGCGCTCCACGTCGACATTGTATCAGCTGCCGACGCGCATCCACGCAGTGAAATTCGCACCAGTCAACGACACTGACGCGACGATACGATCGCCGTGTTTAGTGGAGCTTGCGTTTTCTTTGTTTACTGATTGACATTTAAAACACGTTGCGCGCAACCGCCGCGTGAAATTTTTCGGCGCGCGAGTCGAAACCTGGCGCGTACAACCGCACACCAACTTCCGGAATACTCTCGCACCCAGAACATCCGGTGAGGAAAAACGCACGCCGGTCGAAACGACGATGGCCGACGACGCTGAACAGGTAGGATTGTTTTTCGAAGTTTACAGTTTAAAGACCACGTTAGAGATTTTGCCTACATGTCTGCTTGTTCTTCCCAAGATATGAGCATGCCCAATTGCGTCTTTGCATTATTTCCAGGCACCCGCAACTGCGGTGGAAGAGCCGCTCGATTTGGTGCGACTGAGCTTGGATGAAAAGATCTACGTCAAGATGAGGAACGAACGCGAACTGCGTGGCAGGTTGCACGTGAGTACGCCTGCTACTGTTATTATAAGCTCATTCCAAGTGGGATTATCAAAAACTCATATAATTACTTGTTCTTATCAGGCGTACGACCAACATCTTAACATGATCCTCGGCGACGTAGAAGAAACAGTGACAAGTGTGGAGATTGACGAGGAGACCTACGAAGAAGTGTACAAGGTAGGTCATCTCAAGTCGAAGTTACATGCATGAACACATCATTGCAGAGTGACGTTCACAGGCGCCAATTTTAATGACGCTTGCAGCTGATATTGCAGACGTATTCGAATTGTCTTGCGCCGGATTTGCGCAGAGTACCCGGAGGTCCATTCCCATGCTGTTCGTGCGTGGAGACGGCGTCATTCTGGTCTCGCCCCCAGTTCGAACGACCACCTGAACGTGCACAGCATTGTCCTCCCGGCAGAAAATTCTAAACGGCGTTCATAATCACGTAATAAAACTGGCGTCGTCACAAAAGCACCTTGCCTCTGTCTACGCACTGTCCCAATCCGTACGTGATGCGAAGGTAGTCCAGGATTGCAGCGTAGCTAGTCAGGGTGTTGAAGATTCCTCTTCTCGCTACGTGACAATACGTGGTCGAGCATGAACATCAAGTGATGGTGGAACTGCGTCAGCGGGCACCCCAGCACAGCACATATCTGCAGCCAGTCTTCCACACACTCTGCTGGGGTGTACTTGAATCCGGAGAACATCGCAGGATTGTCTAGCATTCCACGTGCCGCCATAGCGCCTGCGCAGGAGGACATATTCACAATGTAACTGATGTCATTTAAATAGAGCACTACATTCAAACAATGGGTGTGTGTAGTTACCATTGACTCCAGTCGCCTGGCAGATGTCTTGAGCCTTGCTCAGGCTGGTGACGTCGCCATTAGCAACAACAGGTATCCGTAAGGAGTCTTTGACAGTTCTAATAGCTTCCAAGTCGACTGGCTCGCTACGTTGGTCCTTGGTCCTACCGTGGACTGTGACGAAAGATACACCCGCTGCTTCCAACTTCTGGCAAAAGTCCACCGTTTTCCTGAAACGAAGAACATCAGATCTGTTGTCACTGCACATGTGTCCATATATCGCTCCAGGGACTTGCCTGATATCGCTGCACACCCGAATCTTCACAGACGTCGTGAATCTGGGGTCTGAGAGACGATTTCTGGTTTGATGAACCATGTCTCTGACGAGCTCTGGATGGGATAGGAGGTGGGCTCCGTAGCCTTCCGCCATAGCCCACCTGCGAAATACAGACCATTTGCACTGTCACGAATTTTAACCGCACGCGGGGACAGCAACATACCTTTGCGGGCACCCGCAATTCAAGTCGACGCCGTCCGAATACCTGGTGAGGTCATAGAATTGCAATGCACGTGATGGTTTATAGTTATAACTGCAGTCAGGGCTTACCTGTACACAAGTTCCGCAGCATTAGCTAAATCCGTGGCGTTGTTCGCAGCGAATTGTACAATCAGTGGTCGATCACCTGCCAAGAACAGACGGGCGATCTTTTTCAGTATCGACGGATCAGGAAAGACGAGTGGTCTCCGTTACCTTTTCCAGTAGTAAACTCCGCGTCCCCTTGCCTTTTGTGATTTGACGAAAGAATCGGATATGATCATCGGAGTGTAGGCGATGTCAACGTCGTACTTTCGCACCAGATGACGGAAAGCCTGCCTTGGAGAACGATGCGGCAAGAGCGGTCCGTCAAAATCATGTCTCGGAAAACGAACGGATTCACTTACTTTGAGTATCGAACCATTGGAGCACAAATCTTGACCATATCGCCACTGTCCAGCAGTTCCAGCGGTTTTTTCCACGAATCTGTTCCTTCATTCATTGTCAAAATTGTTTCCAAGCGCCCGCTCCCGCCTGCGATCACCACGAAGCGTGGAAATGGAAACCAATGGAAACACGCATGAACTTCAGGCCCGTTCGATTAGTAGCTCCGGAGCGTCCGTGGACTGCCCGGGGTGCGATCCGGTGCCCAATTTTCTAACGTGTTTTTAGGAACTTTTGTTCCGAAGGCAGTCCTCGAACTGTCCGAGGTTTACCCAGAAAGGCTAAATCGAAGATGATATATTCGGCTTGCTCAAAAGTTGCTGATCCCTTACTCGTTCCAGGATGGTAAACAAACATGGCGGACGACACGTCGGGCGTTCTCGAGCAGTTCGCAAATGACGGTAATACCGGCTTCCTGGTTGCGCAGATTTTACGCATGCGTCTGGCTTAATAAGATTTGACAGGTGCAGTCTTACGACCAGTCTACTCAACTTGTGACACCTTCTTTCTGTATCTTGCAGCTGTTTACAACCAGTTCTTGCGTGACGACTTCGATGCGAAAACAGTAGCTTGCAGCGCTATCCAAGATCTGTCTATCTCACAGCACCTCGCAAAGCTTGCTACAGGAATATCCCTTTTGGACAAGGAACTACATAGTCAGGTAATGTGCAAAATGTTTTTTTTTTGCTGTTTTGTATTGTGCCTTTGTGCCATGGTTGTACTTCCAATGCTTTCGGTGACATCCGTCGAGAACTTGGAGTTAAACTTCGTTAGAAAAGACCGAAGCAAGAATTTGTCCTTCATGTGCAAAGGAACGTCATTATTTAATGAACTTCAGGTGTCTGCTCATTATGAAGACCTCCTTGCCCAAGCATCTGGAATTGAAACTTTGGAGGGAGCGCTGCAGACGATGTGCACCTCGATACAGAGCCTGCAAGCGACGTCGGAACGGTGAGCAAGGCGTCACATTACGCTGTCACGTTCTGCTTAACCACGTCGGGACACGTTTTACAGGCTGCAGAGCAAGGTTGTGGAGCCGTACAACAAGAGTTGGACCCAGACGGCGATGCTTGCCCGACTGCAGCAAACTTGCGACATGATCCGCCGGATGGGCAGACTCTTCCAAATCGTCAAGCGCTTGCGAGCGCAACTCCAGGGTGGTACCAAAGACATCACAAAAGCTGCCCAGAGTCTTAGCGAAGCAGGTGTGTTGTGTTTACTTTTTAATATATTAGACAGAAATTCTTGCGGTCACTTCAAGTGCAAAGTGTAACGTTGTGGTCTCGCTAGAAAAGCTCGTGGGTAATGTCGGAACCGGAAGTGACGTCATTCCCTCCCATGACGTCACTTCTGTTGCATCACAGGCCTTTCAGCAAGCACCTCAGACTGCTCACTCACAAGAAATCGTACCTAGGGGCCTGCCGTCCTGTGCTTCAGTTGTGCTGCTATCGACTCGCAGATCAGTTGCTGGAAGGTGTGGATCTGAGTGGTGTGGAGGTGGTTCAGGACGAGATCGCTGTGTTGGCCGGTGCGCGACAGGAGCTGGAAAGGCAGGCTGAACGCATGCTCGAGAAAGGCACCGAGTCTCAGGTACCACCACAACAAGGCTTGCTAAATTTTGTTACAGCAAAGCTGTTCTAAAGGCAGAATGAATGCCTTTATGATTTTCCAATGGAACTGTTGCGATTCTGTGATCAAACGATGGGCAGCTTCGTTTGGTCATTTATCTGAACATTTATTTCAAAAGGGGTTAGTGGGAACATCTAGGAGAGAAACTGCAGTTCCAGAACTTGCTGTACCATGGCATTGGTAGCAATAAATGCCGAATAACTTTTGTGTATATCACGGAACCTACAATTGAGTTACCTGACTCCAGATGTTTGTCACCCCGTTGGGCTCCGAAGTGGAGTCAATGAAGACAAACTGGCAGTGTCCGCTTTCATGAAAGTTAGGTGGGTGCGTGCTCCAAACAAAAGCTTCAAACAAAATTCGAGTGACTGCCATCACAACTGGAGAGCAGCGGAACGAGGACAGAGTGGCATTTGTGAGTGCGAGCTCCACTCGCAAAGACAATTTGCCAATTTCGAAAGTTTGCGCCACTCATGGTCTTACATGAACAAGTGTTCACTTGCAGTGAACAATGCTTGTGCTTACAGTTGCATTCGATACGAGGCGAGGGCTCAAAGTTGTTGGCGCACTCAGACAGGAGCTTGGACTCAGCCACGTTGGAGCGAAACGCACAGCACAGCAGACAGAAACCAAGAACAAGTGATGTCCGAAATTCGTCTTGTTGTTGTTAAAGCCCTTTGTTATATGTGCTGGCCAGCGCAAAGGGCAGGACACGGCAGGGGACTTTTACAAGACAATGCCAGACGTATTTGTCAACGGCGTGAAGCACACAAGACATGGGGCACATGACGCGGGCACACTTGTGTGGCTCCAGCTCCAGATTTTTGGCTGTGAGTTCTCAATGAAGTGTGCCAGCAAGCCAGAATCCAAGCACTGTTGTGCTGTTTCATCCTCTTTAGCACTGAGCTTGGATACAGCAAGCAGTCTTTAGTATTTACAAAAAAACATAAGCTGCAAAATACACAAGGGCAATGTAAGACACAAAACTACAGTATGGGCACCCATATTTGTCATTTCATGTCTTCCGTTGTCCCTATATTTTTGTGCCTCATGTTTGTTCTTAAAAAGGGCCATGCAGACAAAACACAAGTTTGTTTTATGCGAAAGTTTTTGTGTTTAATAGTGCCCCCAGCGCTTGCCCGGAAGCAGATGATTCTTTATTCACTGCGACGAAATTAATCAATTTAAGTTAAAATTTTGATTCTTCCGCCAAACCGTGCGTTTCAACGACATCTGCAATGGCATCATAAGAACGGGTCTTCAAGCTAAAACTTGGTGTGAGGCGGAGATTTGTTTACCGTTAGTCAACCTAGATGACACTACCATATTGCAGAAGGCCGTTTTCTGCCTTTGCTTTGTTTTTGACCATATTTGTACCTGGCTTGTTTTTGTTCAGGGAGAAAATAATCGTTTCGTGAAACATGGTGCTTGCTCGACAACTATGGTCCTGTACGCCAGTAGGCCAGTTCGTCTGAGAACCGCTAAAGAACCCCAAAACAAGCATAGTGCGTGGAGTACCAACATATTGGTACTTCTATGTTTGTGTGTACTTTCGTAACTTCCACTGTTTACCCCACCATTCTTACTGCTATAAAAAGAATGCGCCCTAAATTTAAGCGCAAATAGCTCGTTCGGCAAGCTTGTAAGACCTGTCTAATTTGCGTTTGCTTTTGCCGGCCTCAGCCAGTCGCACAGCTGGGCATATGACATCATAGGTTCTGTTGCGGGAAATAAGCTAGTGGGTTGCATGGCCATTCCCTTTTTTCCTAATGGCTTATTTGAGCGCAGTTAATGTTCAAAGTGGTACCAGCATGATTCTAATAAGGCAATCTTTCGAATGAATTAAACTTGTGTTTTGTCTGCATGGCCCCTTTAAAGTCATGAACCAACTAGCTTAGCTCATCGACCAGATTTAGGGGAAATCCCCAAGGTGGAGTAAGTTTCTGTAAAGAAAAGTTTGACATCCACCTAAATGCAGTCATACGGCTACAAAGGAAAGCTATACAGCTTTCTCGGAAACTTCGCAGTTGAAGAAAAAGTTCGTCCTGGTCCAGGATTCGAACCCGGGACCACTGCTTAACCAGAGCAGTCGCTCTACCAACTGAGCTAACCAGGAGGCTAGTCGTTAGTAGCGCGAAAACTAATTGATCAACAACTTTGTAGCCGTATGGCTGCATTTAGGAGGATGTCAAACTTTCCTTTACACCAACTAACTTAGTAACAAGCCTTGTTAAATAGTATTCAGTAGCATCCCCGAAGCAGTTCTGCTTTCAGTGCATCCAGCAGTGTTGTAGGCACTAAAAGCCCGCGCAAGTAGTACTCCTTGGTGACGATGCTGCTGCCTTGTTGCTGCTTCTTGTTGCAGAACCAGAACCAAGTGGGGACGGCACTGCAAGTGCTCTTCCACCTCCAGTTGCTTCAGCCACGCGTTCTTCAGCTTGTGCGCTCAACGTTGGAGCGGCTCCGCGACACCGTGCAACAAGCGCTCTCTGTGGGGAGCCTTGACCAGCAAGCCACAGCTACCTTTGGGAGCAGAGGTGAGGGTTGATTTCAATCTAGTTATTGTTGACCTTCAGAGAGCCTTTGGAAAGGTTTGCTTGCTGCTTAAAGGGCCGTGCTTCGTGAACTTGTATTGTAATATAAAAGATAACTCCTCGGTTAACATGGTATCCATAAATAAAAGCTTTTTTAGTGGCTACGTGAACTTGTAATACAAAAGAGAATTGCTGGGTTGATCTGGCATCAGTAAATGCAAGCTTACTTGGTGGCTCTAGGTGGACTTGATGAAGGATGATAGGGAGAAAGGCAAACTGTGGAATGATTTAGTAGAAACTAACGTTTGGTCTGGTGAAAATGGAAACATCGATTTTTAAGAACTACTACTGCTGTCGGCATTGCTTTGTTTCATTGCCAACGGCTTGCCCTTATTAGATGAACTTCTGTTGCCCAACTCTGGACTTCAGGGCCCACATTGATTTTGTATTTGTAGCTGTCTACCTGGGACAAATGTCTGACTTGACATGCGTTCTGCCTAGGCCCCGTAACGCACCAGTCTGTCATCAGCCAGTTTTGGGCTTGAGTAGGTCCATTCAGAAGCTTCAGCTGAACTTTGGCTTAGAAAATTGTCCCTGCCGCAGTGAGTGGCTGTTTGGAATTTTGTGACTGCAGCAGCCAGGCTGAAAACCTAGCGAGCCCCACTTTTTTCATGTTGGAAGGGCTACTGTGCTACTTACTTATCCCATACTTATTGCGGCGGTTCAATTGCAGTGCCTGGGCGGGCTGCCATGCCAGTCGCTGGGAGCAGTGCGGCTTTCCGGGCAGCTCTGTGGACCAGCATGGATCGGTTGGTGGACAGCGTCTGCCAGGCCTGCTCCCAGGTCAGCCCCAGTGCAAACCTGGTGCAACCATGGGGCAAAAGGGGAGAAGAAAGGGGGAAGGGTGTGAGAGGGAGGGGCGAGTCCTGCCCCGCATTTTGGTATAGAATGGGTTCTGTGAATTGAGCGTAGTTGGGTTACTGCATGAAATTAAAGTACTGGTTGTACCCTTTAGCTGCTTACCATCCAATAGTTGTGTACCAGCTGGTCCAAACAGCCATCTTGCTGCAAATGTAGGAGCAGCCAGGCTGCTACTCCCGGTTACCCTATTGTCACGTGACCTGAGTTCGTGAAAGAGGAAGGGGCAGACTGAAGGGGCTTCCACATGACAAGTTCTCTGAGAGGTCTTGTGAATCTAGAGCAAAGACAGGTTCGTCCGACATCTGAGTGCTCGGTCGAGTGCGAAGTTCCGTATGAATTCCTGAGCAAGGCATTTCGTTGGCTGTGTTGTGCACTGTAGCTGTGTGTCAGCTCGTAAGTAATCTATATTTTCTTTCTTTAAGAGCGATAGAGTGTGCTGCTAGGTTCTCCCCACTGTGAACTCTTGTTTTGACAGGACTGTTCCTTGGTTTGTTCTTGTGGGGTTGACTGCGCCACATTTTTAGCTCGGAACTTCTTTTAAATGCAGAGCATTTCTTTAACTCACATGTAGCGGCCGCCGTCCGTCCGCAACAGCTCAGCGCGCAGGTGCGCCCTCTCCCCCACTCCTCCTCTCCCGCATCACGCTACCCTCCTCACTTTCAACAACAGGTCCGCACCCCTCCCCCTACACTACATAAAAAAAAATACTATCCGGCGCCTGGTTTCGATCCCTCGACCCTGCGGGCAAAACGCAATGTACATGGTGCTCTTCCCACTGCGCCACAAAGCCGACACCGAATGGGAGGCTACCAACGCGCCTTATATCCTTGACTCATTCAAACTACGTCAAGAAGCTGCTGATACAACGCATTCACTACCACCAACTCTCCAAACACTAAACGTTAACGCAGTACACCCACCCCCTATGCGACGCATTTACTCGAGTCCCCCTCGCGGGGAGATGGGCCCAATTTTTTACAGCGCAGTTGTTTCAAGCTAACTCCCCCATATTTTTGCACCCGCAGCATGAGAAAAGCTGCCCATTCTTGCAGCTCCTCACTATGCTCCCTCTCCACGTGCCATAGCTGACCGCAGGTCTTCTCCTGCGGTTAAGCTATGTCTTTGTTATGTGTTAGCCGACCGTAAGGAGATTGGAGCGTAAGGAGCTATGTTAGCCGACCATAAGGAGATTGGTGTAAGCTTGGTCTTTGTAAGCTGGCTTTCCCACATAGGGAGCTTTTTCTGCTCCGTGTCTTTGATCACAACTCTTCTTTGATCACAAACTTTATTTTTGCAGTTTTGATGATAAAAATTGGGGGGGCGTATGTAGTTTTTCATTTTGATTGTAGATATAAAACTTGTTTTTATGTGAAACGACTACATTCAAATTTATTTGGATTTTATACTTATGATTTTTGACAACCTTTGTAAAAAAACTGCTGGAGTGATGCAGCTGAACAAGGTACCAGTGAACAGTGTGCAAATCAAGGAGTGCAATAAGACTAACATTACCATTCTGTCTGGTCTGGAGCAGAAGTTGCGACCGTTTCAAGTTTGGGCTTGGAAGGCAAAACTGGTTTTTCTTCCCACCTTCCAAGCCCAAACTTCAAACGGTCATGACTTCTGCTACAGACCAGATAGAATGATACTGTTAGTCTTATTGCACTCCTTGATTTGTGCACAGTTCACTGGAACCTTGTTCAGCTGCATCCCTCCAGCAGTTTTTTTACAAAAGCTATCAAAAAATCAAATATAAAGATTCGAATAAATTTGAGTGTAGTTGTTTCACACGAAAACAAATTTTATATCTACAATCAAAATAAAAAACTACATATTTCGTCCAATATTTATCATCACAACTGCAAAAATAAACATTTTTGGTTTAAAGGGGCCCTAAATAGGCTTCCGAAGGTCGCCATTTCAATCGCGCAATCGCTAGAGTACCCCTTCACGACAACGTACACCAGATATTACACTTCTGCGTAAAGCAGGGGCCGCACAAACACGAAAAAAAAATTCACCTTCTCTCCTGGCTCACCAACCATACCTTGCCGCCACACTGCCGCGCTCTGACGCAGTTCTTTCTGGCTCTGATGCGCCTCTACGACGCACGAGACATTGCCCAGTACTGCGCTGCGAGCGCGAACCACAGCGACAGCGCTCACCGTGCAACCGGAATCTGGTGGGCGGAGCATGCGCGTCGAGTGCTAAAAAAAAAAAGCGGGCGTAGGGCTTAGCGCAGCCAATGACTGCATGTACATCAAGGAGGGTGATGGATTGCCCTGTTTCTCTCAGTGGTCTTGCGCCGGGTCGATGACATCGTGGCTTCCACAGTGCTTCAGAGAAGCTACTAGAGGAGGAGAGCCGCAGGCTTTATGGGTGGCCCCTTTTAATGAGCGATAACTCGGCTAATACTTAACGCATTTAAACATTTTTTGCGGGATGACGTTCCTTGGATGGTACTCCAGTGACTGCGCACGCAAAATCGTAACATTTGGTAGCCTATTTAGGGCTTCTTTAAGGCCAGTGGGCCCCCTTAAAAAAATATGTTGCAGTCGGCTCAGAAATGGCCGAAGAACACCATCAATGATGGGGCCGCGAATGGCAAGTGTAAGCACGATGCCTGTCGGGACCTCACGTATTGCGAGTTGGAAAGTGCGAGACGTTGGCGGACTTACAATCGCGCTGAACCTTTTCCCTCCAGCGCAGTTTGAGCGGGAGTTTGGGGCCAACCAATTCGGCATCGCTTGTGCTCTGTGATTGATTGTGTTTTCCTGGGTACCTCAGTCCCGTTACCGCGATAACGCACAAACAGCTCTGCTGGTGATCCGCCTTCACAGATTGGAATGGCACAAATTTTTTTCCTCCACTTATTTCATATTTAGATCACGTAGTGACCTAGCATTGTGAACAATGAAGCGTGCTTCTCTGTGCTTCGTTTTCATCTTGTTTGTGCGGTTATGCAGATTCAGCAGCTGGAGCAGGTGTTGGCCAAAAAGAAGGACCCCGTGACCCACGTGGTTTTCCTCCAGGAACTGCAAAAGGTGCGGGATTTCCCTGGGAAATTTCCCTATATTTTGTGATGGCATGCTTGCAAGTGGGCATGCTTGCTTCAAGAGGAAGTGTCTTCGCTGTGGTTTGATGTACCTTTCCATACCAGGCCACAAAAAAGATGCAAAACTAGTTGGGTCCTTGTAGTCTTGTTTGATAAAAAGAACTTCCAAGTTTGTGTAATGTAAGACAAAATTCCTTTAAAGTAAAGGTTGGTGCTGTGAAACCATCACCTGGTACTAGAGTCGAACCCCGCAATAACGAATTCGCCGGGGAAAGTAAAAAAAAAATCGCGTTTGCGGGAATTTCGTTGCCCTTAGAATGAAACATAAACGACAGGAAAATTGCCCGCGAATTGAAAAATTATTTCCAAAAGTTGGTTATATTACTTTGCGATCCTTACCTTGCAGTAACTTCACAGTTCAGCTCTCACACTACAAGATGAGCTTCATTGCTAGTCGTGTGCGCCTAAGAACGACCAAATCGGGTCAAACGCATCCAGAACATCCCGCGGGTTCGCCGTCTCTGCACATTTTTTTCCTTGGTCCTCGGCACCGAGTATGTCCGAGCATGCAAGCAAAGTCCAGCTTCTTTTGTTGACGAACTTTTCCAGACAGTTGCACTGCGTTGTTCCAATGCTGCTCGCAAAACTCAGCGAGCATTGCTTGGTCGACATCTAGAAAGGCCACAGCCATCACTGTTTTGTTTTTTGCGCATGTGCACTATTAAAGAGTGGCATCCTTGCTTTTCAAAATGGTAGATTGAACTGCGGGTGGTTCTAAACTCATTGGCCACCCATGTGTGAGATTTCGGCGCACGTTAAAGATGCCAAGGGGGTCAAAATTAATCCAGAGCCCTCCACTACGGCGCGCCTCATCGCCTGCATTGTGTCGGCGCGTTAAACCCTACAATCAGTCAGTCAAATCATCAGAATCAGAAAATAAATGTGAAAAACCATGACATTCAGATGACAGAAATCAATCAATCAATCAATCAATCAGTCAGTCAGTCAGTCAAATCAAACTCATTGGCGCTATCTTCCCTTTTTCCACCTTGGCCGCTGACGTGGGCAGTGGTGGCTGCCTTGTCTTGTAGCAATAAAAACTGCCGCTTTTGATTGAGTGCAAATGTATCGATTGTCGCACCCAGAACGAACACATGTGTGTTGTTCAGCGGTAGCCAGGTAATGTAGCCCAAGCTGAAGACGTGCCGTGATTCACCATGCGGCGCCCCCTGGTGGTGTTGCTGCGAGGCTGCTTCCACAACTGCCTGTTGCATGGTCTTTTCTGTAAACAAATATGGTGAAAGCCATGCAAGCGCGCTGTGGCAGAAGTTTACGCACTTTTCAGTCTGAAAAAAATGCATTTAAGCACTTTTTTGATACCGCAAGTTTCAAATGGGTCAATAAAATGCCGACCGCACTTGCAGTGAATTTTGTTAATGCTGGGTCGCTTTTCAGAAACATATTATATGAAATGCATGGGTGTCTATGGACGTTCACCGGGGATCTGGAAATATTTTGTTGCCATGGGAATTTCTTACTTACCAGCTTTCGTTATCACGGGGTTTGGCTGTATTTAGTAAAGCTAGTTCAGTTGTTCTTTCTTGGCTGTTGCAAAAGTGGGATATTCGTTGAGCATGATGAAAAAAAAAACTATTCAAGTAGTCAATTTGTAAAATCGGAGCTGCTGTGTGTCGAGCCTTTTCATAAGTCTGCTGAAGGTCGTGCGTCGGAGCAAGTTCCCAGCAAGTCGGAGCAAGTTCCCAAACACACCGGCAGCCTCGCAGAAACCTACCGCATTTTTGCTCCTATAACCCGCCCCTGCATATAACCCGCACCCCCTCTTTCCGTTGACGAATACAAAAATATATCCCCGCGTATTATCCACATATTTTATACATAAGAGAATGGACAAAATCTACTACTCAAGCAACATTACACATTTGTTAATGCAAAAGAACTTACCTAGCTGACTACGTAACTTGATGACTTGCCGCATGCATTTTTTCAGGTTGGTATGTTGTTGAGCTGTGTGCACAAAATAAGCACAGTCAATGGGATAACAGTGGCTTAGTCGCTATTACTGCTGTAGGGGCATCACGGCCCAACGGCATTGCGGTGAAGCTGCACCAAAGGAAATAGCTCGCATATAATCCGCACTTCTACTTCCCCCCTGAAATTTTCGCATTTCTGGTGCGGGTTATACGTGCGAAAATACGGTATTCCCAGACCCACTGATAGAGGGCGCAGTGGTCTCGCAGGGCCTGGTTCCTGTCCCTCTGGTTAGGAAAGGGAGCCTTCCACCGCTGTCACTTGCCTGCCGATTTCTTCACGCGAACCATAGAATTTGCGCCGCGATGGCGCTGCTGTTCTCAGCCGAGTGCCCATTTATGTATGAGCCGACAGTTGTTCTGTTTCAGCAGGTTTCACACGGGATGGAACTGGGTTTAGTTTTTCATCCTAGCGTAGCATTTGCAAATCCGTCGACAGGATTCCTGGAACAAGTTGGTTAGGGCATAATTCCAAAAGTGTGCATTTATAGGCTCACGCCACTATTATGCGGACAACGGCGGCATCACTGCAGTAATTGACTGTTTGCACTATTTTGTTCTTGCTATTTGTGAACATTTTGGTAGCATCACCAGTTTTCCTGTTGTTTTTGCATAAATTGGTAATTGTGGGCTGAGTTAAAGCTACGGTTAAATCTCTTTGCCCATGTGTATGCATGCATATAATATACAGTAGTTGACCGACTTTTTGGATCTGGAGGGGAACGAAAAATAGTCCGAATAAAAGAGCACTCCGGAAAATACATGTCATTACTCCTATGGCAGTTCCTTGGGAAAGTCTGAAATGTCCAGCAAGTCGGAATTTTCTGAGTCTGATAACGTGTTCGGGTCTTTACATGCACCAGCTTGTGTATAGAATATGAATGCAAAGGATTACGCAGTTTTGGCCTAGCTTGTTGTTGTTGTTCATGTTCAAGTATTGCACTGATACTGCCAAGATGCAGACGGAAAACGTGGCAGGGTAAATTGCCAACAGAAACACTGAATTTAAACACTGATGTGCAAGTAGAGATGCACCAGGGAGAGCTTGAAAAGCTGAAATTAGCTGCTTATTAGCTGCAGCTAAACATAGGCTATTTATTTACGGTATTCCTTTAGGGCCGGGAAGACGACCTTGTGCACAACAGTGAGGACTGCGGCTGAAGTGATAGCTCTAGCGAGAGCAGTGAAACTGAGCGAATTGTCACTTCCACTTGCAGTCAGTGTATTCTACTTGCTAAATACAGCACTGATACTGCCAAGATGCAGACGGAAAACGTGGCAGGGTAAATTGCCAACAGAAACACTGAATTTAAACACTGATGTGCAAGTAGAGATGCACCAGGGAGAGCTTGAAAAGCTGAAATTAGCTGCTTATTAGCTGCAGCTAAACATAGGCTATTTATTTACGGTATTCCTTTAGGGCCGGGAAGACGACCTTGTGCAAAACAGTGAGGACTGCGGCTGAAGTGATAGCTCTAGCGAGAGCAGTGACACTGAGTGAATGTCACTTTCAACTTGCAGTCAGTGTATTCACTTGCTAAATATACGCTTTTTCTGTCTATTTTCTGTCTACTGTGTTGCTTGAGTATGTGATGTGTTGCTTGAGCAGTAGCTCTGGTGCAGCCTTTCTTTCATGTATCAAATGTGCGGTCAATATGCGAGGATTTTTCTTCTTTTCTGGCGGGGCTGAAAGTGGGGGGGGATTATATGCGGGGGCGGGTTATACATGCGAAAATACGCAGTATTTGTTGTAAGTGCTGACCAACAGCACTGGGCCTTCTCGGATTTGATGCACCGTGCACGTGAGAGGATTATGAGGCATATAAGTAGGCAGCATACAAGGAAGGTTAGTAAGTCCAAAAATGGGTAAAAGTAAAATTTGTGCAGGTATTTACGAAAAAAGCCGTGAACAAAGAAGGGCAAAAAATACTGTATTTATTCAAATATAAAGCGAGGCTTTTTTCCAAACTCCGTAAAAGTTGTACCCCGCCTTATATTCGAAGCAGAAATACACTTTTTTTTTTTTTTTGAGTCCAAATTGCACCCTCACCTTATAATGTGACCGCCTTGTAATCGAATAAATGCAGTAGTTTTCTGAACTAAAGCAGGTCGCATGTGCACGAGTTAACACAGACAAGCGTAAGCATGGTGGTCCTCTTGGCGCAAGACGCGCAGGAATAGAGGGAAAAGTGCAAGTACGACCCCTTCACAACCGTTGTGTTGAATGCTTTGTGCAGAGTGGGCATGGAGACATCCTTCGCTCCTTCTGGCTCTCCCTGGCTGAGATGCTGTCGGACGAACTGGCCAAGGCTGCAGCCGGCAAGTGGCCCGTCCCTTGACTCCGTGCATGCATTTTAACTTTCTCCTCATCTAGGAGGCGACTCCGGTGTGTTGAAACGTCAGACACTGAAGAGGAAGTGTGGAGATCTAATATCTTTGCCGCATTCTTCTAAGCTTATTCCCCCGCCTTGCCCTTTTTCACTCGCTAAATGCAGTCGTTGTGCCTGCGAAAAGTAAATAGAAACTTTATAAGGCAAAGCGCAAATTAGTAACTTGGTGGACTTGCTTTCAGCAGCCCTGTGTTTTCGCCAATGCACGTCAGGCTGATGGAAGATTCAAAAATGGGGGATTGAATTTTGGAATTCTGGGCATTTTTACAGCTTTGCTGGACTGCTAGCTTATGGAGCTGGTTCACTTGCTTCAGCTGGAAGGGTAGACTTGTGGCATCATTTTACTTTCCCCATTAGAATGGATTTACCTTTTTTCAGCGATCTCGCTGTCTGTAGCGAGTCATGCTAGCCTAGCTTGTCGTGGTATCAGAAGTATCAGGAAGATTACTTTGGCTTGAAGAGGCTTATCTTTGGACAATACGCAACTCCAGTTAATGGAACCGCCTCCAGTTAATGGGCACAGTTCTTCGAAAGTGTTGTTCCATTGCACCTTACTATTCTTATCACTGCCTTTGGGGGGACTGGTGCCATCTGAGAATTCTTCCACAAAGAGTAACATAAATGCAACATGATGTAACTGCAATCACTTCATCTTGTCCTGCCATTACTGCTGTGCATGCTATGAGCGTGTTCTTGGGGGGAGGGGGGGAGGGAGGGGGGTGCTGTGGGGTTTTTAAACTTGCAAAACTTGCTCTGCCCAAGGGCAACAGTGCATGCCATGCTGTAAGGTATTTGTACCTCCTCTACTTTTAACCCTTTGAGGGTCGAATTTTATCGCCAAAACCTGCGAGAGCCCCCCAGGGTCGATTTTTTTATTGTTGATTTCAAAATTCTTCGGATGAAGCTATTCGCTAGCATAAAAAATTATCGCAATTTTTTAGGGAAGTGACCATAAAGTAACAAAAAAACCGTTGTTTTGTTGTTACATATATGTGGCCCTTTATTCATGAGTAACGCAAGAAAAAATATAAATAAAAACGAGAGAGTAACAAGCCGTCACCTTTTGAGTGAATCAAAATCAGATAGACATCAGTTTCGCGGGCGCAAAAAGTGGAAAGCGCCAGGAGGACGATACCAAAACCAGCCGCTGCACGTGTGCGGGTGCGCGCGGCCGGATGCGGGAGCGATAGATGGCGCACCACCCATAAAATACAAAAAAAAAAGGAGAAAAAAGCCTCACCAGTTCCGCAGGCGACCTTTGCTCTGTGGCAGGCACAAGGAGCGAGAGGCACCTGGGCGCCCGGTGAGCGATACCCAGCGCGCCCCCTCGTTACCGGATGCGCAAGCGATAGTCGGCACGCTGCTGAAGTAAATCATAAAAAAATAAAAAGAAGAGCCATCGGCGCAAGAAAAAAATTTGACATATTTCCGAAGTGTGGCCGAACATGCCAAGCAAGAGAAGTTGGTGAAAAAGGCTCTCGCTTTCTAAAGATACAAGCAATGCCGTACATGTACGTCATTGACCATTTTGAAAGTGTTTGCCAATGTCGTACATGTACGGCCAAGACCCTCAAAGGGTTAAAAGCCAGGCTGGGTTTTTCCCACAGTTGTGTGCCGAGTTTGCTCCCTAACGTGGAAGTTGGGCCGGACAGGTGTTTCATAGAAGTGACAACTAATGGGCCGCCAGGGTAACCGAGTGCCGGCCAAGAGACAGGACTGGAAGTAAAGGAAGACATATAACTCGACTGAAGGATAAGGTGGGAAAATTTGGCGACAAAGAATGGAATCATGCAGTGCTGGGTGGGCGCAGGTGGAACCAAGTGGGAAAGGCCTTCGTTCTGCAGTTGACATGAAATAGGCGGATGATGAGATTGTGTTCCAGGCCAGTGCAGTTGTTGCTGTCTGTTGTGCACTCTTAGATGACCATAGAGTTTCATGCTAATACATACTAGTTGGAGGTATGGCGCTGGTGTCCAGGTGAGCTGTGCTTCAGCGAGCATGCTGACATATGCTGGTACAAACGTTCCACTCGGCCTTGATATTACTTGCCAACAAGCTCAAAAATTTCCTGAGGCTGAAAAACAAACAAGAAAAGCAATACAGTGTAGACCATTTATAACGTATCTGCTCATAGTGCAGCATTAAATAGAACGTGGGTATTCCTGGCCACCACTAGGCCTTCCATAGAACTGAACGCATAAAAGTATCGCTTATAAATGCGGTTGCCAAGAGCACAATACCGTTCATAGTGTGGTTGTTTGAAGGGTCCGCTGATCGACCGGTGCAGATGCGGCATTGTTTTAGGGTCGCAAAAAAGAAAAAGAAGATGGATTCAGCCACTTAGACGCCGAAAATAAAAAAATAGGCACTCTTTTCCTTCGCTTTGCATGTTCTGCTTGTGCTCGTGTGATAACCACTACTGCCCTTGCTCTCGGCACACCTCTGAAGATAGCAGCCTTCCTTTAGATGTAATAAGTTGTTACGATTATACAGTGTTGTGCAGATGACCAACCACCCTCTTCCTTTTTGAACAACTGGAAACAGCGAACTGAACCGCGACGCCAGAGGTTTCCACTACGTGTACGTTGTGCTGATAAGCAACAGCCTTCGGCATTGCGAACCCTAATAGTGGGTGGGAACAAATCCGGTTCGCGTTCTTATCAGGTTGTCTCGCTGGCAAACCAGGCTGCTTCCCTTACTGCGGCATCCGTTTTTCTAGACATTAAATGCAAATCTTTTGTGAGACCATGCAGCAGCATCCGATACAAAAGAAAAAAAAAGATGAAATAAAGGCCGTACCTCTGTTTTTAAGCAGCGTTTCATTTGGGTGATGATAAACAAAGAACGATTGAAAGGTATCTTGCGATATGGAGGATTCGTGCATGTTTGGTTTATAGCGTGGTACCACTTATGATGCAAATTTTCGCAGCTCCCGCGGCATACGTTCTAGGCGGTCTACACTGTATTATATGTAAAGGGATTATTTAAAATTTGTTTTAATTAATACAAAAGTTAAGCTCCAGAAGAGTTTGTCCGGGTTAGGTGGGAAGCTTTATGTAAGACAAACAACGAAAAAAATGGCAGCACATCTCCACTCCGGTGGCTGATGGTGAGGGTGCAGGAGTACGGGGAATCTAGAGAGCATCCAAGTTGCACCCACGAGGTGATCCCCGATCTTGCGCCCCTGACCGTCATTCTATTTGAGGCCATTGAGTTTCACTGGTGATTATTCCCTAAATGAAACTGCAACTCACAGGCTCAAAATCGAATTTCGCTTGATGGTGGGTGTGCGAACGGATTGATGCGGGACGGGAAATTGGGAGGTCCTACGGTACTTCCGCATCCATTACAGGCGAGGGAGTAAGCCCGTCTGACTCTCGGGTACGTACTCAATCAGGGTCGTAGCCCAACTGGGTAAGACGACTCACTCTGTCTGTGTACCAGACACAGGCTCGAATCCTGCCAGGTGCCTTGTGGGATTTTTTGCGATTGTAAAATGCTATGCGCATGGACACGGACAGACATTGTGCAGTCCTAAGGTGCTTGGCACCTAAAAAAAAAAAAGGTTACCCCTTTTTGTTGATTTTGGCTTCAGGAGCGAAAGAAAGCTGTGTGTCTAGCCAAGCCAAGTGGGAGAGGAACGTTGCTAGCTGCTTTGGTGGTGCCCACACGGCATGCGATTGCAGTGACAGTGGTATTAGCCTGAAACTCTTATGTAGAAGACAGACACCGTGCTGAGAAGACCGTGCTTGCCCTGTTGTACCTATCGCAGAGTCCACCTTCCTGCGGCAGGCGTTTGAAGGGGAGTACCCCAAGCTGCTGAGCCTGTTCAACGGTCTCTGGAAGAGGCTGGACCAGATCGAGAACCAGGCTTCTTCCGGCGGGGGCGAAGGGGAGCCCACCGGACACTTTCTGGGGCAGCAGGGCGACTTCAAGTAGGCACTGTCATCAAGCGCGTTGCGGGGCTGTTTGAATGTCACCTCGGGACTTGCTGTGGGCTCCCCGGGGAGCGATTGGGCACTCGTGTTTCATGTATATTTCTGTGGTGTGGGAAATCCTCGCACTACCCGTGGACTACCCACGGTGATGAGTCCGAGACCGTGAATTAGAGATGGTCCAGCATGACAGGTTACCTTGGCAGGGCTGCTTTCTCGCGTGAGAGTTTGCCGAATCGTAATTGCAGCGAAACGAGCTTTAGTATAGCAAACACCTTGATATAATTAAATGACACGATTGACGTGATTTTGTGCCCACTGAACCTCGCACTGTAATGAAACTTTCGTTTTCCTTTTTTCTTAAAAGCCTTTTGGTAATGACGCCTTTGGCAACGGAGTTAAAGTACAGTTACGTGGAAAGAAAATTTCTTATTTGCAGTGCGGTGTTTGAGACAAAATTATTGCTCCCATGAGGGACCGGGGGCGCCCTCCACACGCAGCATCTTTTGGACTGGCCGCAAAGAGCACATGAGCATCAGAGGCCACCAACAATGCAGGCAGCCGTGGGGTGCAACAGAATGCTTGCCTGTCTATGCGGTTTACTCTGTGTGTTTCGTTATGTTTTCCTTTCTACCTGCAACTTTTTTTTTTTTTTCCCATCTGTGCTCGCTGTGGCAATGAGTGCAGGCTGGAGGAGGCGCTCTGTGGAACCCTAGCTCCCCTGGAGAAGGCCTACCTGTCGAGGTCGGTGTCCCGGCTTCTGGATGCGGTCAACGTGGCTCTGTCGGGAAGCAGCCGGGAGAGCCGGACCGTCGCAAGATGACCTGGAGGGCATTCACCGGGCAATCTCCAGGTCAGTGGCTCGCTGTGCACTCTACAGCACTTGTTCTTTGATGTCTCCTGCTGTTCAGTAATATGGGGCTTAGAAACACGTGAGCAATCTTGCTGGCAATGACGCAACCCAATTCAGGATCGTAGCCACTGAGTAAAACTGACTCACTCAGAGGTGTATTGCTGCTACACATCTTTGTTCAGTCGCCGGCCGATTTTTCAGACCCTCAAGGGGGGCCGAGATAGCATCCAGAAAATCGGATTCCGAACCAAAAACTGAAAAAAAAAAAAACAAATACATGCAAAAAAAGTAACTATTTACTCATCAGTATGTTACTGCGGGGCGCCACGTTGCCATACGCATAGGTGAAACGACAATGTAAACAGCACAATAGATCATATGACTGATCACTGACTTCCTCCGTGTGGCTAGCGGGACGGCGTAGCCAGTGGGGCCTGCTATCGAGGTGGTATGCGAGGTCAGCTGACGAGATCTTTGACTCGCGGTTAAAAGAGAAAGTCTGGAAAATAAAATGAGGAGGGCTTTGGAAATCCACAATTTTGGTCGGTTTTATACATTGACTCTATGGCGCACGTGACGGTGTCCAAAAAAATGAAGGAAGTTCACACTAACGTGTAGTAAGACTTGAAGATAGCGAAGTTGTACGCAACCTTCACAACCATCATGAAGGTTGAAGTCCACGACTGCAGCTGATTTACTCCCTTTTCGCTGCCGCAACGACCTCTACTCCATCATTGTTGCTATAGGTGTGAGCTTCTTTCATTTTTTTGGAAGTGATCGTCATTGGACATCACCTTGGAGGGGCATACGCTATGACGTGTCTTTCTCGTTGCGAGGAAGTGTTGCCACGATTACAACAAACGCTGAAGTCTTTTTCCTTTTTCCCTTCCCAATCTTGGCCAATCTCCTCCGTATGTAGGTATGCTTGGCTTGACAAACATGCACTGGGGACACTGGACAGTTGCTGGACACTGGACAGGCCCACACTCACGTGCATGCACTCGGCAATTTCTCGGTATTTTTAAGTACGGACATGAAAAATTACGATTTGCTAAATAGCTTCGCTGTTAAAATTGTTTGGCAAATGTAGTGCGCCATCAGACTGATGCTGGCTAATTGTGGTGTGGGTGTTGTTCCGTGCGGGGTGCAGTGAGCTGCGGGTGTCGGCGGTGGACGCCCGGCTGTGCCGCCTGGTGGCCCGGAACGTGGCCCAGGCGGTGCACCAGCTGTGCGCCCGGTGCGAGCAGCTGGCCTGCCTGGAAGGGTCGGAGGCGCTGCAGGTCAACGGCCCCGCCACCCAGGCCCAGCAGTGCAACGCGGCCCTGCTGCACCTGCTGCACTGCTTCCAGGCGCAGATGGACTCGGTGGGTGTCTTGTCGCAGGGCCCACTTTCTCCCCTTTCCACACACGCACCAGAGCAGCTGACCAGAGTGGATATGATAAGGCAAACCTTTTCTGTCTTTTTCCTTTCACGAAAATCTCTCTCTCTTGCTTTGAGCAGGAATTTGCTCATTCGCGCATGCATGACGTCGCTTTGGCATCACGACCTGCTCCTCACTTATTGGGGGATGATGCTAATTGCCAATGTAGGGGGAATGGGTCAGTAAAGGATGGGTTGGTAGTAGAGTAGAATGACCCCCTTCTTTCTTTCCTCTTGAGAGGGATGAGGAGGAGAAGAAATGTGTGACCAAGTAGAGTGAGGAACGGGCTCACGATTCTCCTTTTCCTTGAGGAAGAAAAGTGTCGCGGCAGATTAGAGAAGAGGGAGGGGGGGTGTGTTCATACTTGTTTCCAATAGCCCCCCCCCCCCCTTCCTTTTGCTTGGCTCACTGTACTCTGTTTTCTCTTATCTGTCTCTTCCAGAGTGGGATAACCGTGCCTGCACCTTAATCATGACCTGCTATGCATTTTTTTGCTTAGCCCACTTGCCTCTATCCAAGCTTTGGCTAATGACGTTTTGCAGCTTCATTAAGGGGACACGCGGGTCGAAAAATCGCCATTTTTTTTTAAATATATATATATATATATATATATATATTTTTTTTTTCACTTGCATTATCATCTTTGACTATCTTTCTTTCATGAAAAACTGTCTTTGAGTGTTAATGAAGTGCAACAAAAAAATGCCCTGTTCATCTCGGGGCTAAAGCCCGTTTGTTATCCTGTGAGGAATATAAATTGCCACAGCAATATCTTTAGTATGAATTTAGGTTTGCAGAATTAATGATACACATTTGACTGCTTCTTTATACCATTATAGTATTCCTTTGTTATCACACAGTGGACACCCACTGCACTAACTATGCTGTGTTGATACCTTTGTGGTTTATGCTAGAAGCCGCCGGGGCTTAACATTTTAATAAAGCCCCATTTTAGCAGCGGAAGAGCAGTCTGAGTACATGTTGTACCAAACAGAGCAAGACAGATATGCAGTTCGGCTTTTTTTTAATCTTTTTTTCTTCCGAGTGAAGGTTCTTCACTTTGGACCATTGCAACTTTGTTCGATATGCCTTAGTGTGACTTCATGAACAAGTTCTCGAGTAAATTTGCGCTCCATTGCTTTCCCCAGTTCCTGTCTGGCAATGCAGTTGAGTCAGCTGAGGCGGCCTCTATAGTCAGGGGGTCTCTAAAGGCAAGTGTGTTTTTGTTTTTTCCTCGCTTCAGAGTGTCATTGCTTCTTCTGTGTCATGCTTTCTCATGCCCTTTTTGATTCTGCATGACCCAATTCTGGTTGTAGATAGCAAGTCATGCTGCCGCAACAATTCTTAATGGGCTAAGTTGATCTTGTTGGTGTTGACATTTCAACAGTGTGTCTATTTATATGTACCAGTCAGCTCAAGGGAGGCAGTGCAGATGCAGACTAAACTGCGCAGGCACTATCTTCACCCACATTTGGGTACGTGTGTGTTAGCTAGAAAGGCCAGGAGGCATAATATTTTGGTTGGCAGAATTGTGTACGGGTAACCCTAGCTTGAATTTTTCCCCTCTGTACTTCCGCTGTAGTTGGACAGGCTTCAGATAGAAGGAAATGAATGAGATTGTCTGAGCCTTGCTTCTCCTTCTTTGCTGTCTGCCACAGAAGCAGAGTGTTTCCACATTATTTTCAGACCGTTTTTCTACATCTTCATTCGTCGTCATGCAGCATGTAGTGCAATATTGTGTAGTATACAGTCGACTCTCGAATTGGAATTTTCAGTTTATTGGAAGTGATGTGCTGGTCCTGGCAATTTTGCATGCAATGCAGCGGCAGAAATTGCTCTATCATTCGAAGGTAAACCCCATTATATTAGATAACTGGGAGTTATTTTGAATAAAAAGCATCGCAGTGACCATCATGTCTTGATAAAATTCAAAATTTTAAGCGCCAAGAACACTGCCGTGCTCTGCACTATGTCGGCGCCATCACAACTGGGCCAGTACACAGTCTTTAAATCGGTAGGTCAGTTGAGACTAGCACCAGTGCACGCAACTATCCCTTTTCAGTTCCTCAATCCTTTTTTTTTTTTTTTTTCTTCTCTCCGCACAGCACTGTCTGAGCAGTTTTTGTGGCGGACACTTGAGTCTTGGTCGCGGGTTCGATTCCCGGCCGCGGCGGCCGCTTTTCTGATGGAGGCGAAAAGCAAAAACGCCCGTGTGTACGAAATTTCGGCGCACGTTAAAGATCCCCAGGTGGTCAAAATTAATCCGGAGCCCTCCACTACGGCGCGCCTCATCGCCTACGTTGCGTCGGCGCGTTAAACCCCACAATCAATCAATCACTTGAGTCTTCAAATTTAGTGATGTCCGAACTATCATGGACACCCATGTCATACACTCCAATGGACTCTCCCTGGGGTACGTCACGCAGCGGCCATGACGTCACGGAAAGCGCACGTGCTGGGTGTGGCGGGAGGGTGGTTGGCAAAAATTCGGACCGGCGCGTGGGGCGTATGCAGTGAGGCTGCATTAGACGCACGCCCAAAAAGTGGTAATTTTTGTTTACGTGTTGGCTTTTTTGATGCCGGTGGGGCTGCTGTGCTCTCGGCTAGCAAAATCTTGCGAGCAAAACAGCGGCCATCAGACTTTTCGGGTCCCAAAGAGGTAAATTCGGCGTTGTATTGTGGATGCGCGCAATTGGCCGAAGAGGCTGGCAGCCCAAAGCAGCGACATGGCCTGCTCTTACTCGTAGCAACATTTCCCATTCTCGAAATTCTGCTGCCCGTGTGTACAAGGTTTTTGGCGCACGGTTTAAAGATCCCCAGGTGGTCAAAATTAATCGGAGCCCTCCACTACGCAGCGCCTCATCGCCTGCGTTGCGTCGGGCGCGGTAAAGCCCTACAATCAGTCAATGAATGAATTGAACTTGGCTGCTGTCTCTCCAAAGCGCAGTAATACCGTCTACATTGGCAGTCCGCGCTGATTCTTGCCATGAAATGATGCTGTTTATCAACCATCTGCTATCATGCAGCACCAGCAGAAATTTGGTCAAGTGAAATAGTGCGGGGGGGTAGGGGGCTCACGGAAATTTTTCTTGCTGCGAATTATTGTCATGTTTTGGGAGGGTAGAGCACAGTATTAAAACACAATGAATGCCTAACCTGCTTAGGCGACGCGAAATAATGTTTCGACGAGGGATCGCTATAGCCGCCTGCCGCCAGATCGACAACGACAAGTTTGGTCTTATGGGGGGATCTGTCAAGACGAACGAAATTCATTGCTTGTAAGTGCAATAAATTTTACCTTGAACAATTATATTCTGCCTTGAGGATTGCGGCAAAACAGAGATGCTGACCGTGCTGACATGTAGCATCGTGCCTTTGGCGCGAGATGGGCCGCTCACGCGACTCGAAAAAACTCGAAAAATGTGTTTGCCCTAAGCGAACAGACTCAGTGAATGTATTCTTTTGTTGCGGTCTCCCGACGCTTCGTATTCAGGCGGGCGTACAAGGACCTAACTTAAACTATCATGAAATAATGACTACAGAAAATTATTTCAGTGCATGCACTGTCGCAAGCTATGCGCACTAACCATATGTGGCTGCTATGTTACTCACACAATGACGATGAACCGTTTCGCGATTTCACTGGGGGAAAAGGTAGCAAAAACAATCGGTCAATCACGTAAGAGAACGACAATCATCGCAATATTTTTATTGGATAATTTTTGGCTGTTGCTCTTCATATTTTTGTGTTTCGTTGCTGCTTATTTTACTTTTTTAATCCTCCATGCTTTACCTTTCCTTTTTCCCTCGACATTGAAAGTCGTGTGTACGCCCACTGTCTCCGGGCGACGCACAAGAGACCAAGAACGGGGATCGTTATACGTACGCTGCTGAGGCACCGCGCTTATATAGCTTACGGCAGACCTCGAAATCAACAATGAATTAGCTTTTCCTTGGTGAATCTATCCGAACACAAAGAATCTTAAAAAACATTCTGGAATGCGTCGCTAGCAACAGCACCAACCTTCAGAATGACTCGTTTAGGCTGTCGCGCACAGATTAACCGAAAGCGTCGCCCTTCAGTTGACCGTACGGTAAACGAAACTGTTGCGGAGTTGTAGATGCGGAAAGCTACATGGAGGTGCGACGGGCATAGCTAGGATAGCTAGACCGCCACCTGCAATGTTGGCGGCCAGTGACGGCCCGAACCAACGGAACATCGTTCCTTTCGGCCTGCCGCGCGGCCAGGCCAGGTCGCGGCAGCAGGCGCGTTACTGCCAACCGCCACCGCACTTCGCAGCCGCGAGCGGCGCCACCCGTCGCGCACAGTTGCGCTTCGTGACGTCACGTTGTTTACATACAGGGAGAGGTCCATTGGTGACGAAAGTCAAGCCTCCAAACGAAATCAAGAGGGGTGACGTGATGCGGACTAGTAACAACGCTCTCATAGTGATTTTTGTTTAATTGGAATTTCGGTTAATTCAAAAATTTTTGTGGTCCCCGTTGATTTTGTATTAACTCTTTCGCTACGGCCGGAAAATTGACCAATTTTTAGGGGTCCAAGAAAGCTTTTTTTTCCTGCTAAAAAATTGGTTAGGCACTAATTGCAGGAACACAAAATGCAGATTATTTAACGACCTTTCCAATAACACCAGTTTTTTAAAGGTTTTTATACATCATAGTTGCAAAAAAAATATCAGAATCAAAATTTTTGTCAAGTTGTCGGAAAAAATGATAAAAAGGGAGTTGTGTATATCAAACCACTGGTAGTAGAAAAAAATTAGAATATACATTTTGTAGGGAAACATTTCAAAAACACGCCCTAGGAAAAATGTCGACTTGCACGGAGCAGTTTGTCAGATATAAAAAAAAATGTTAGCACGCACGGTGCTCGTGTCATGCGGTGAAGCCCAACCTCCAATTCAAAATGTGCAATTTTGGGTGGTTCCCTGGAATAAATCTGGCAGTTTGACATTATCAGACGCACCAATTTGCCCCCACATAACGTAAAAACATCTTGTCAATGACTAACTTTGCATTTACAGCAAGCACAATATTTGGGACAAGCACGCGATGCGGGAAAAAAACATGCATGAAGTTGGAAACGGAACGCCGTGGCTGATGCTTGTTGTCGTTCACGGTCAGTTATCTCTCAAAACATAAAGCTGAGCTTTATTCTCATTTTCTTACTCGCAATTGTAGCCTTGCTCTCAAAAATGAGGTACGATGAGCTAGAATCGTGCCCTGCGATCTTTGGCCGAGTAGCAGTTGCGCGATGATACAGATCAGCACAACGAGCCTCCTCTATTGCAGCACCACCTAACATTTTTCAAATGAAACAGCAGAAAAACTTATCGGAGACTCCGTTCGAATAGACAGTTCAACTAAGCAGCAAGATTAGACACGCGGATATACCCTCGCATGAAAACGAAACTGGAAGGCGAACAGCTGGCAGTGTAAGGCCGGTTTGAAGCGCTGTCCTCGGCGGAACAGCTATCTGGCGACTGGGTGTGATCTTTTGGCTAGCATCTGAAGTTCTTATCACAGAAATCGGGTTAGGGTAAGGGGAAATCAGGAGCGGCGTGCTTTGTTCGAGGAGCACGCGTGCTTTGTTCGAGTCGCGGATGCTCCAGGCACCATGGCAGGTAGCCTTGAAGTTGGGTAACTGCGTAGTAGCGCTAAATATGAATTTCGCGACGCAGAAACGAAACTGAAACTGTTGTAAACTGTTCGCGAATGGTCCTGGGGTAAGTAGAACTACCACAGTACTTAGAACAACGTGCGCAAAGGCAATAAAACTGCCTAAAATCATAAAGTAGCTTTGCAACCAGGCACTGCTTGACATTTTCAGCCGATTTCTGGGATTATTACTCTCAGAGCGTGAACCTGACGATTGAAAATCGTTTGCTAGTTCTCCATTCACGCCCTGATAGCAAAAAACAAGCGCTGGTGCAGAGTAATTACGAGTTGCACGCATTCTTCGTTGGTAGCCGTGACGCACGATGACCACGCCCTTTTTCCCCACCCAGGTGATTCAAAAGCGTGTCAAAAATCACGTTTCCGTTGCAAAAATGAAAACAAAACTGATTTTAAAAGGCCATTTTCTGATCTAACTCCGAACAGCTTTACTTGTTCGAGAAACGCCTGGAACGCTATGAAAAGGCGCTCCCAAAAGTATCGATCAAATTGATCGATTTTGATAGGCGCGGTAGCGAAAGAGTTAACGGGAGGCGACTGCATATGTACTAAATTCTTTACATGGAATGAAATTGGAATGGTCATATAACATGCTTTCAAATAAATCATCCTTAAGCGGTGGTCTGGTGACCGTTAGTGTTGTCTGAGGCATTTTTGTGGATTGTGAACTCTGATCCTCTCAGAGTTAGATGTTTCTTCCACCAG
The DNA here is from genome assembly GCA_013339765.2 of Haemaphysalis longicornis. Lineage (NCBI taxonomy): Eukaryota > Metazoa > Arthropoda > Arachnida > Ixodida > Ixodidae > Haemaphysalis > Haemaphysalis longicornis. The sequence continues at coordinate 26,656,058 of CM023457.1, forward strand.
ACTTGGAGTGATGCAAGAAGTTGACTTTGTGATGAATCATGTGCACCATTTTAGCTTTCATTTAATTTTTCCCACAGCATTCACTGTGATGTTGGTTTTTCCCACACAATACCGAACCTATGTAAAGAAGCCCAACATGCGCAAAGTGTATGAAAAGGAAGTCGGCTGCTTGAATTTATAGAGACCATAAGAGCTATTAGGGAGTGGGTGTACTTAGAAATTGGGCGAAGGACTCTGAAGGAACTCAAAAAAGAGAAAACAAATCTTACATGTCTAGTTCGAGCAGTTCACTAAAGTTTCTTAGCAGACCCGTAAAAAGTGTTTTCGTGTCCACTCAACAAACTGCGGCAATGGCTGAGGCTGACGTCATCAGGTTACATGTTTGATTCTCGGAGTGTCTTTTTGAAAGACCGTGCGATCTGGAGGTGCCACAGAGAGCAGCCTTGGCAAAAAGAGAGAAACCGTGATGCGTATCTCTCTTCAACGCGGCCCGCTCAATTGCTCTTTGCAGTCTGTGGAGGCTGTCATCCAGAGCATTGTACAACCCCTGCTTGCTGCCGTCAGTCAGTCTGTCGAGGCCATCATCCTCACCATGCACGAAGAAGACTTCAACACGTGAGGGCCCCTTTATTTTGATCTCTCTTTTTTATTATTATTATTATTAGGTTTCTAGGTTTCAAGCAAAATGCCATCTTGTTCCAAGTCAGTGAGCTTGCTCTGTGTGGCTTGATGCACTGCTCGGCCAATAGTGGCTTTTGCAAAGACACAACTAATGTGGCTTCCTTTTTTTTTTTTTTTTTTTTTTTTGAGTGGGCTTGTGCATATTGCAAAGTAGGAGGGGATTGGATTTAACAACATGTCACTGCTAAGGTAATGGTATGAAAGTACGTGATAGTGTGGTAAGGAGTTTCCCTTTTAATTGGTGAACTCTGAGGAATTCGGCTGTGTGCTCCGTTTCATATGATTTGCTGCTGCAGCTTGGGGTGGTGTTGCTTTCTAAAAAGTGCAAAAATATGTTTTGAACAAAAATGTTCTTCGAAAACTATTGTAAACACGAAATTCTGAACTTTTTGTTTGGTATGAGTGTAGCGAAGTACAAAGAAGATACTGTTGTTTTATTTGTGATGCATAATTTTTTCATCTGACTTTATTTCATGTTATAAAGCTATAGTTGGTGCAATAGGTTTAAGCAAACCAATTTGTCGAATAATGAGCTAAGATTAGAAATGTATGATTGTAGCCGGAAACATGTCTTTTTCCATATTAGCATGCTTGTTTTCAAAACAAGGCGACAAACTGCAACTATCATTATAAGGCCATGATAATTTGGTGGTTGCATGGCTAGTACATAGTGAAGTGTCAGAATATGGTAATTCGATGGCTCACAAAGAGTAATTAATGGGTAAAAAAAAGGAGTTAAAAGGACCTCAAAAAGGTGTCATCTGGTGTAATAAAGGGAGTTAAAAGGGTGTCAAAAGGGTGTCATTTTTCTACTCCCACACAGGCCTGCGGTGGAGCGCATGGCGACCCCCGACGCCCCGTGCTCGCTGTACATGCGCGAGTTGCAGCAGTTCCTGTCCCACTGCCAGAACGACTTCTTCTCTGCCTGGCCACCCGCCCCTGCTGTCACCCAGGGGTGAGTGAGAAAATGGATCGCCTCGACAGGGCTACCAGCTAACTCTCTGTTCACTGTCTCGACTGCTGCATCAAAGCAAATGGTGTACTGCATGTGTTGGGAAGCTTTCGGGCTGTGCACAAACCACGTCAGTCTAGTGCATGGGTGTTTTGACTCCCTTTTCTTTTGAAAGCCTGGGCACAAACGTTTGGACGCAGGGTGCGTGACCTGGCGTCACGTTCCCTGGAGCTGCTGGTGCGCCACGCAAGCCTCGTGCGCCCGCTGTCCGAGGGCGGCAAGATGCGGCTGGCAGCCGACTTTGCCCAAATGGAGATGGCGCTGGCGCCCCTGGGGCAGCCCCTTGCTGATCTTGGGCGACCCTACAAGGTGAGGCCTCCTTCCGTGCTCGCTCTGGAAGGTAGTACGGCACTTTGCCGCTTTCGGGGCCAAGAGTGTGTGCGCGTCAGTCGTATGTTGTGTGAGTGCACCAAACAAACCACAGGAGGTTGATGGCTTGTCCCATGAAGTTGGGCACTGAAGTTCCAGGGCTTTGCTGTGGACAGATATAGACGTTAGAGCATTAGAGCAGGTCAAACTGTTTGAAGGTATGCAACAATTTCTTGTGTGGTGGTGTTCTTGATTGTAGCCGGAAACATGTCTTTTTTCATATTAGCGTGCCTGTTTTCAAAACAAGGTGACAAACTGTGCAACTATCATTATAAGGCCATGATAATTTGGTGGTTGCATGGCCAAGGATAGGGGAACGGAGGTGTTGTCAGAGTCCAGTATTATTGCTTTTTAACTACTTCTGTCCTGGTGCATCTTGACTCTTCATAAGGTTGAAAGACTGTAAGCTAACCCCTTTGCTCGTGCGCAAGTGGGGTCATTTCGCCATTGTAGGGAAGTATGCAGAGCAGATTTACTTATAAACCTGCCAAGCCAAGAGTACAATTGACAAGGCAAGAAGGCATTGTGATTTGCCTTTTGCAGTTGCCTGAGAGAAGGGGATAGGAAGAGTGCAGCAGTCGGTCACCGTGGTTTAGTCACCACGGTTACCGAAGCTGCATTTGGCCACCGTTGCCTTAGCAGCATTTGGCCACCGTCGCCTTAGCCACAGTAGCAGATCAAGGCAAGGAATTTAACGGCATACACGCGCATGTGCGTACAGGTGCTGAGGGCTCTGCGACCGCTGCTGTTCCAAAGTCCCCAGCATGTGGCCCAGTCCCCCATGCTGGGCGAGGTGGTGCCCCACTCTCTGGTGCTGCACTTCCTCTTCGCCAAGGCACCGCCCGAACTCCGGTCGCCCTACGAGGTACGTCTCTTTTCAGCGAGGGGGGACAGTCGCCCTTGAAGCACACTGTGAGCTTTTAGAGTAAGGTGCTTTACACGTGTGGGTGATCTGTTGTAAGGCAACAGCTGTGGAACAGCACATTTGTTCGTATCTCTCCACTGACCAGTCAGGGCGTGTTGAAATGGAGACTTCACTTTGCAGCTCATGAGCCTGAGTACATGATAGGTGTAACATTGAGGGACAAGAAGAGAGCGGAGTGGGCTAGGGAACAGACGCGTGTTAGGACATATAGTGGAAATTAAGAGGAAGAAATGGGTGTGGGCCAGGGAACGTAATGCAGAGGCAAGATAACCGTTGGTCATTAAGGGTAACAGAGTGGAACCCCTAGAGAAGGCAAGCGTGGCAGGGGGGTGGCAGTAAGTTAGGTGGGCAGATGAGATCAAAAAGTTTGCGGGGACAAATTGGTTGCAGCTAGCACAGGACCAGAATAAATAGAGATCCATGGGAGAGGCCTTTGCCCTGCAGTGGGCGTTGATATGATGATGACGATGATTAGCCTGAACACAGGGGCTGTCTGCTTTGCTAACAGGCGTTACTGTTGTTGCTACGCTCGTTTACAGGCACAGTAGGAAGATCCTATGGTGGTTGGGAAACGGTTCTGTTGCCTATTCCTAATTTGTAGCCAACTGTGGTCCTGACATTGAAAAGCAGGGCTAATAGAAATTTTATGCGTCTTTGATGGTAATGCAAAGCAGGGCTGATAGCAGCTGATGTTGGTAAAAAAATCTTTTGCAGGCTGCGTCGTGGTCTCGCAGCCGCTATTCAAAATGGCTGGACGAGCACACGTCCGAAAAGGAGCGCCTTGTCCTTGTGCGGTGAGTGAACGAGAACTGGTCGCTGCCTTTTGTTTCGGGTGAGCTTGGTACAGTGTGAACGAGTCACTTTAGGTACATAGAGGCCCACAGGCCTTAAATATATTTCAATGTTGGTTGAACTGCTCCCTGCCTGCTTGCTTATCTGTTGAGCTGGAAATGGTGTTAGCAGGGGGGAAGGCTGGCTTCAAGGTAAGACAGCTTGCAGTGATCGGAGTATAGATGAATTGCAAGGGATCCTGCGTAAAAGGCATGTCTTGCTTGTTTTCTCTTACCATTTGGCTCGTGCAATTTAGCTAAAGTGTGAGGGACCCACGCTGCCTGAATATTATATGGAAACTATATGCTTGAAAAGTGTGCTTTAATGGAACATGTCATTTCAAGTGCAATGAAAAGGTATTTGTGGTTGCAACGTACAATTTTAGCGAAAACTATAATTGCAGTTAACATTTGATTTAGTTTTGGGTAATCGTTGTTTGCTGGCACTGACAAGTCAGTTGACATTCCTGCCGAGGCAGTCAAGCTTGAGTTCTGGGCAGCTGCCTAAAAGTGCATCAGCTAAATTTTTAACAATATGTAACAAAAGATAAAGTGATGAATTAGTCCGCATGGAAAAGACAGGAGGAGGTTGTTGGAGCTAAATGTCAAAATTTGTACTGAAGAAAAGGACGATACAGCATAGACCATTTATAACGTAACTGCTTATAGTGCGCGACCGGATATAACGCGGGTTTTTGTGACCACCGGTTCGCTCCCCGTAGAACTTGGTGTATAAGCATACCGCTTAAAACGTGCTTGGCCGAAGTGCAATAGTGTTCATAGTGCGGTTTTTTGGCGGGCCTGCTGATCGACCGGTGCAGCTGGGGCATCGTTTAATGGTCGTGAGAAAAAAAAAATAAGGAAGCAGCTAGCTGACTTAGCGCACACTCCCTGCTCTCTTCTTAACTTTGACACACAGAAGAAGAAAATCAGCATTCTTTAGTTCGTGTATTCTGTTTGTACTCACGTGATAACCACAGCTGTCCTTGCTTGACGCACCTCAAAAGGTGGTGAGCTTCACCCTCACCCACCCCCTGCGTGGTAAGTTGTTTCTGTTCGAACATTGTGCAGATAAGCAGCTGCCCTTTCCCTTTTTTAACATCTGGAGATAACAAGCCGCAATGCCAGAGGTTTCCGCTACCTGTTGTAGCCGGTACTGATAAGCAACCGTCTTCGGCATCGCGAATGCAAACTGGGGGAAAAAAATCCCACGTGCGTTCATGGATGCTAATAAATGCAGTCGTGCTTCCTCAAAACCCAGACACAAAGGAAGTTAAAGCCGCACTTGCGGTTTGTAAGACCCAGCGGCAGCTTCCAAGACCCTGCAGCAGTGGCTGATGTGGAAAAAAAAAAAGGCGAAATAAAAATCGTGGCTTTGTTTTGAAGAGTCCATTTGAGTGATGATAAACAAAGAATGATTGAAAGGTTGGTAGCGATGTGGTTGGGACCGTGCATGTTTTGTTTATACAGTCGAACACGGATATATCGAACACGGGTATATCGAATTATTGTCTATATCGAACTCATAAATTATCCCCTTGAAAATTCTGTGTAAAAGTATAGGAATTCGTACTGTTTATATCGAACCGTATTTTTCCCGACATCGGGTATATCGAACGCCGCTGGAGCTGGTAGGTGCTCTTCGGTGGTCGCTGCACCCCCGATTGAGGTTGAGGAGGATGTGGAGGAATGCGCGGGCATGGCGAAAGGTCGGGTACAGGAGGCGACTCCTCGATAGGCTTTTGATGAACCTCCGCGTGGGCACCGAGCTTAAGGTTGACCTGCTGGGAGCCATACATATGATGACAAGCGCTTGGAACGGTGTGAAGAAGGAGACCGTGGCCAACTGCTTCCGGAAGGCAGGCTTTGTGACGGCCGAACTTTCCGAAGCTTGCGAAGACGGCGACGACGACGACGAGTGCATGGGCGACACGTTTCGTGAGTTGTCGTCCCTTTTCCCGGCTGCTGTTCCAGCCGGAGTGTCTGCCGACGACTTCGTGAACGCTGACACCAATGTTCAGGCTGTTTCGAGCCTCGGTGACGAGGATATTGTAGCTGCGGTCACAGGAACCCAGGCCAATAGCTCGAGTGGTGAAGATCGTCCGGACGAGGAGGCGGCTACACGATCGTACTCCGCGGGTGAAGTGGCCCACTGCGTTCAGCTTGATTCGCCGTTGTTGCGGCGACATGGAAGGAACTGGGCTGTCGCACCTGGACGGCCTCGAGAAGATTGAGACCAGCGTCTTTAATTTCATTTCCAGGACGAAGAAGCAGGCCAAGATCAGCGATTTTTTTTTCACGGAAATAAAGCGTCCTGTTGCGTCGTGAGTGCGGAATTAGTTGTCATTCTTGAATGCGCCCATCGGTAACGTGATCGTTCGCCATAGGTGAAGTCTCAGAGCCCATATTTTTTATATCGAATTTTTCATATATCGAACTATTTGCGATCCCCTTGGAGTTCGATATATCCGTGTTCGACTGTAGCGCGGTACCACTAATAGTAGTGGATTTTAAGTTCGAAGTGAATAGAGATTTTGGCTGAATGTTTTCGAATTGATTCATATCGGATAGTTGCCATTCAAAGATCTTGGCTGCAGAATGGCAGACAAGATAATAATGAGTGCATGCATGTCTCGAGTGGACTAATTATTGGAAGTACGACCACGTAACATATTTACTCGGCCTAACGTGCCCTCAGTTTTAACACACACCTACTTTTCGCAAAAGTTTTTGCAGGAAATGCAAAAGTTTTTTTTTTCAGGACAAGCCATTTATGGGTAGAATACTTTCACTTATTATTGCACTAAAAGCAATGAGGCCGCATAGGGATTGCCTTTCAAAACTCAAGTTGCGAAACTTAAAAAAAAAAATCCCCAAAAAAAATGTTCAGTGAGAGGCTGCTATACGAGCAGCAATTCGCTGCACAGTATGCAGCATGCCCTTCTTCCTCTAATGGGGAATATGTGGAAAAGCATGAGCATGCTATCTTCTGTTTCTCTATAAAAAGGGGCAGATCTCTATAAATGCTCTATAAGATCTCTATGATTTCTCTATAAAAAGGGGCATATAAAAGGGGGAAGATCTACCTGCTAGATCTTCTTTTGAACTTTAATCCCACAAAAGCCCTTGCAGGGCCTTGCGGAGCCCATCTAATCGGCTGCACGCGACCTTTGCGACTTCCTGATAACACGCCCGTACCCACCACCGACCGGAAGGCTGGAACTGCCTCCCATGCTCATATTTTCATTTCTGCATGCTATTTTTTTTTATCAGAAACTTGTTTTTCTAACTTAGTGTCTGGACGTGGCTGTGGCGAAAGGGGTGCTGGCAACCAGGGCACCAAGACTGGCCAAGTTGGCACCGGCATGTATGGGTGTATATGAATGCTATGGACATCGTTGCTCAGTTTTCATTTGCCCGTTGTTGAGCAAAGCTGATGAAGTGACCGCACTTCCTATATTTTGATGCTCGCACCGTTACATTTGTACAGTGTTGCCGACCGTGCGAGTCTAGTTTTGATTTTAAAAGTGGTGCCACGCTGATTTTTATGCAGTAAACGAACTCGCGATTGCGAGTTTGCCGGCACTTTGAAAATCACGAATATTACGACTGCTGTGGAAGCAAATATTGAATTGTGTAATATTCAAACTACTATTCGAATATTAGCACAACACTGCCAGGTGCAGTTTTGCCAAAACACATAGCTCACTTTTCGGTACTCAAAAAACATACCTGACTCTGGGGGAATACGGTCGGGGCGACTTTCAATTCTTAACCCTTTGAGGGTCCAGTTTTTTTGCCAAATGAGACCCCCCAGGGTAGTGTCTTTTTTTAATTGCTGATTTAAATTGTTAGGACAAGTCTATTTTAGAAAAAATTGTCGTAATTCTTTTGGGGTGACCATAAAGTGACAAAAAGATTGTTTGTGCTGTTTCATACACGTGGTTTATTCATGAGTAACACAAGAAAAATTCTAAAAAGTTTTGCGGGTGCAAGAAAGGGGGAAAAGCGCAAGAAGCGCATCAGTTTCAGCGGGCGCAAGAAGCGGGAAGCACTTTGATCCGCTTCCCAGCGGATTTGGATCCGGGCGGATCCGCTGCGTGCCCGCGCATGACCGGATGCACAAGCGATAGCCGGCACACTCCTGTAGCAAAGCATAAAGAAGAAAAAAGAAGAGCCATTGGTGCAAGAAAGAAATTTTACGTATTTATCCGCATTGCGGCAGCACATGCCAAGCAAGAGAAATGATTGAAGAGGCTGCTTTTTAAACGTACAAGCGATGACCTACACGTACGTAATTGGCCATTTTGAAGGTGTTTGCAGGGGATGCACATGTATGTCATTGAGCCTGAAAGGATTAATTTTTTAGAGTTGGGTTCATTCACATAGTGTGCGACCACCACTATAAACGAGCAATCGTGGGAAGCTTTGTTTATAACGAAAATGGCTGGTGCTCTCCAACTGTTCGCGAAGCTTGCATTTTAGGATCTATTTCTCGGAAAATAACACCGGTAACAATAGTTCCCCCCTCCCGCTCCCCCCCCCCCCCCCTTTTTTTTTTTGCAAATGCTTGCCGTTTTTTTCCATGGGACTAGCTAAGCCTTTTTAATATTACTGCACATAATGCACGAAAAGGGAAGTGGTGGGATATTAAGTCCCGAAAAGTTTATGCCCATAGACCAAGCCTGGTTTTTATTTGATTTCACAAAGATCGAGAGATCGCAGCCACCTCTGTGGCTTTTGCACATAACTCAAAATGTGGCCTTTGCGCGAAATTACAGTGCAAAGGAGTGGTATCCTTCAAAATTTGTTTGAAGTTCACTTTTTGTTGAATGCCCTGTATGCAAGTAACTACGAGTTTACTTAGCACATGTGACGATTACGGGAATCGGTGACTTTGAAGTTTTTGCTCGCTTGCTGTTGTTGCAGTGGTGCAATGGAGTCCTACGTGCAGACGGTACGTCAGAGACAAGGCAAGGAATTTGCACCCATCTACCCAATCATGAAGGAGATCCTGCAGAACGCCATGGAGCTGGAGAGGCTCTGATGATGGCTTCCTGTCGGGCCAGCAAACTGTTCAAAGGGACTTCAAAGGGAGGGAAGTGGGGTGGGGTAGAATTGCTGGGTTTTCCTGTGATCAGCATGAAAGCACTGTTGGGATAGTTTTTCAAGCATGCCTCGCAGAAAGTGAGGCTGCAAACTTCAGGGGCGTTCAGGATAGCGAGCTATTTTAGTTGATACAAGTTCTTTTGTTGTCAGTTTATCACAATGTCTTTGGGAGCTTATCTGGCATGTCTGCTAATCGCATGAGATGAGTTTTGCAATAAATGCTCGTTTGCTCATATCCCACAAGACTGGAAAGGAGTAAAAATGACCTGATTATATTTGATTTCAAATTACTCGTTGGTGATAGTGATGGGAAGGCTTACATGCGGCTATAGTGGCAGGTTGATCTGTGCAAATTTTCAAGTTTACAATCGTCAACTCAACATGCTTGTGCTGTAACTTGTTTCAATTGCCGCTTGATCCATACATTGCCTGAGACATTTCAAACCTAGCTTGGTGTTTTCGGCAGTCCTTTTTCTTTTTTTGGTCAATAAAATGCTAAAAGTACTTCGAATGATGTAAATAATGTGCTCTTGTTCCAGATGAGACATTTGCCCTTTCTGGCTAATTTATGCAGATCGATGTAAGATATAGTGCAGAGAATGGGCAGTTCGAGCTGGGATTTATTAACTCCGTCAGCTCGTTCTGACCAAAGTCTGTAGATGGAGTTTCAATAAATGAATATTTTCTATATTTTCCCCTGTCTCTTCTGTGTTTCATTGTTTATGAACAACACTCACATCAAGGACCATGACCATCATGTGGCCTTGCCAAGTGCTACATCTGAAGTAGACAAAGATTATGAAGAATGACATGCACAGTGATGTCTCCAAAGTTTGGGACACCACATTGATCGGTTGAGATCGAGATAGAATTCAAGGTTTTCCTGCCAAAACACTTCCTAGTGCAGCCATAGAGTGTCTCACTTTGTATAACATATTGAATAAACTTAATTTATTCAGGCTTTGACAGCCAAGTGTGCAAAGGCGTTATGTCCTGTCTCATTTTTTCAACACGTGGTGCTGGCATTAAAACGTGTTCACTAGCAAGCACACAAGCCACTCAGGCTAAGATAAGCCTGCCACAAAAACCAGTTAAAAGCCCATTAATTGTGACTGTATTGCAAAGCACCTCTTTGTTGACACGACAGACACAAGTGCAACATTGTCCACCCTAGAGACCTGGTTGGTTGTTGAACCAGTTTGGTTTAACAGTCTCGCTACATGATGTCACAAACTGCACATACACTTCACTTTTTGCTTTAATTAAATGTCTGTTCTTTTTTCCATTCTCCTTTCAAGAATCTCATTTAACTCCCAATGCGATTCAAACTTTTTCAAAAGTACAGGGAGCACAATATGAAGTTGTACAGACTTTGAAGCTACGATATAACGCAATGGAGGATGAATTTTCTAATGCAGTCAAACCTCGTTATAACGAAGTAGTATCGGCACAGTAATTTAGTTCGTTATATCCGATGTTATTTGTAACAGTTGAGCTAAAAATCAGTTCAAACCAATCGGTGATCTGGCTCCCAGAAAAATTCTTGATACAAAAACGCATGATTTTAATCTTCAAACCTACTTATCTTTCTCCTTGTGGCATTTCAAGTTCAGTGAACCGGAACATGAATTGGGAAATTACAACAGAACAAAATTCATTTCAAAACAGGCCTGCGTTCCTATTTATTGAAGGAAGAATGTGATCTTTTGTATCGTGGCTATTCGAAGTTTTCTACAGTGTCCACGAACAAAAGGGCCCTTTCTACTTCTGCAGTTTCGGAATGCCAGGAGTTTTTTCCAAGTAGCTTCTCAGTGTACTGGTAAAATATTTCTTTGTTATATCCGATCTCACAGTTTCATTATAAAAGAATAAGTGTCATTGATATGACAAAAGCCAGAAGTTTCATTGACGCAGATGGTGCTGCCGTCTAGGAGAGGTGAAGCGAAGTAGTGCATCATGATGCTAACGAAACGCCAACAGTTGGCAATAAGTTGCGTCGTAGCGGTGCCGACGGGCGAATGGCGCGGAACGTGACTGATTTGGTGTCAAGAGAAATGTCAGCGGGGAAGCGGAATGCATTCATGCGTTCACAGTTCAAGCTACGAAATCTACCCTCTTAGTTCCACAAGCTGAGTTCGTCGCAACGCAACCGTCTGCCGTACACGCCACAGAGCAGGACCAAAAGTGGTCGCACCTTTGCTGAAGCGACCCGCTAGCAGGGCGTCGCTCGCCAAGCACACCCACAAGACACACTTTCGTGTTTTGTCGGTTATATGACAGGAATCAACCAAAGTTCTTATTTTTTTTTACTGTCCCCCCCTGTTACGTCACTGCTGACATTGTGTAGCACGAAATTGAAAGTTGTAATAATAATTGTCACGTTTTTTTTAAATACTTTTTTGCGGGCTGGAATGATGATAAATTCTTTTATTAAAAGGGGAGGACCGAAGGTCGCTGGAGGGGGAATATGGAGGGAAGTAGACGCCCACTAAATCACGCTCACCAGGCCACTGGCAACGCCAAACTGGGCTGAGTGCACGAGGTGTTGAGGATTTTCGAGAATGTCCCTATGTAATGATTCCATATCTGAATTTTGAAAAACATTGTGGTTCAGTCTATGAATATCAAAAGCGGAGCAGTGCAGAACAATATGGTTCATGTTTGCTTCACACAGAGTGTGACAAAAGGTACATGTGCAGGGGGCAGCGGTGCCAATGCCCTTCTTCCGGCTAGCAAGTGTCTGCCATTTATGGATGACATGAGGAGTGGCCGTGTTGGCAAGTACTCTGTTGATAAATATTTCTTGCGATCGGCTGAGGGGTAAATCATTAAAGATTTGTGGAGGGGTGATGCTTTTTAATCTCGCGGTGAAGAAACCGGAGGTAGCGTCGCAATCGCGCCATTTCGAAGTGGCTGCCTGGCAGCGAGTCCGCGTAGGGGTGGTCGCGGAGGTCGGGAGATCCGTGCAGGAGAGGTTGGAGATGTACAGGTAGAACTCCAGATTGTAAGGTGGCAAGATATGTGCACCTCGTTACCACCCCCGCGATCCCCAACGTGTCCCGGCGTCCATGTGACCCAAGCGTCAACGTCGTTCCTCTGCTTGTGCTGGAGTATCTGGTGGGTGCGTTGAGCAGTGGCGTCGTCTGTTTTAAATGCAGAACATTTCTTTAACCCACATGTAGCATCCGCCGTCCGTCCGCAACAGCTCAGCGCGCAGGTGCGCTCCCTCCCCCACTCCTCCTCTCCCGCATCACGCTACCCTCCTCGCTCTCAACAACAGGTCCGCACCCCTCCCCCTACACTATATAAAAAATACTACTAACCGGCGCCTGGTTTCGATCCCACGACCCTGTGGGCGGAACGCAAGGTACATGGTGCTCTACCCACTGCGCCACAAAAGCGACACAGAATCAAAGGGTACGAACGCGCCTTATATCCTTGACTCATTCAAACTACATCAAGAAGCTGCTGATACACGGCAGCAGTTGCATCGATCTCGTCTTCACCAGTTGCTGCAACGCACGACCACTGTTAAAGACCCCTTAACAGTACACTTTAGCGACCACGAAGCCGTCGTTCTCAGCGTCCAATACAGCAACAAATAAATAAATAACGACTTACAACAACCTACTCCTTGCCTTCACTTCTGCGTCACAAAAAAAAAAGAAAAACCCATCTCTCCACGAGGGGGATTCGAGTCGCAAAATCACGAAAGTAATGAAAGAAATAATAATAATAGTAATACGCAATAATAGTTAACACATTCACTACCCACTCCACCACCACCCCCCCAAACACTAACGTTAACGCAATACACCCCCCCCTACGCGACCGCATTTACTCGAGTCCCCCCTCGTGGGGAGATGGGCCCAATTTTTTTGGGGTCCTCAATGCTACGTAGTGCCTCAAATGAGTCTGTATATATGACGGAAGGCCCGGGGTTGTCCCTCAGAGCTGTCCAGATAGCCAAAAGTTCTGCTTGTGCAGGTGTTGCGTGGTCCAGTGTGCAGACGTAACGTCCTGGCTTCTTCTGGTCGAGGGTTTGTACCAGGCCAAGGCCAGACGAAATCCATCGATGAGCGGCGTCAGTAAATACTGCATTGGCGTTGTGCGGATTGTTGCCTATGAGAATGAGAGATATTCTCTCTGGTTGAAGTGGCGTCATTTGGGGGGGGGGGGGGGGGGGGGGGGGGGCCGTGAAAGTCTTTGGAGGGTGGAGGGTAGGGAAACTCAAGGTGGTTTTTTCGTGTGGAGTGACCCGTCGGGTGTCCCAAAGCAAGGTGTCTTGGCCCTGTATTGTGAGGTGCAGCGGCAGCCGGTTGTCCAATGACGACTGAGCGCGCTTCTGAGGATGTCCTCGATTGGCGGTAGGGGTGCAAGGTCCCGAAGTTTCCGTAGATCGGTGATGGGAAGGCCCGTGATAGGCCGAAGGACGTGTCCGTGGAGAACTTGCTAGAACTGAGTGAGTTGCCAAAAGCCAGCTCCTTCAAATTGGGACAAGTCCTATTTTGTCTTGATGGCTCCTTTAAAATAAAATACACGCACCCGGAATTGCTTGCAAACCACATAAGCTGGGACAGCTTCCTTAACTTACGTATCTATATGGGGATGTTTGGCTACCTTCGAATGGCGTTAGACAAACCACTACATGCGTTACCTTCAACTATAGCGTGCTTCGCTGGTGGAAGCTGCAGAACATTGAGGCAGCTTTCGGGCAAGCATACAGCTTTCTTGTCCTGTAAATCTGGCTTCACGAGCTAGCTTTCAGGTGTTTGGGGAAGCGTGCTTGTCGTTCCGGTGAAACTTCCGGCACACTGAAAAGCTCGTTAATTCGGACCTCTAGGGAGTAAAAGATGTGCGAATTATCCTAATGTTGAATTGTCCAATAGACGACAAAAACAGCCCATTTACAATTTTTTTATTCGGATGTTCCCTTTGCGAAGAAGTCGGTGGTGCTAGTTTGTCTTTTGGCGGATAGCTGGGCGGAAAGGACAGGCTTTCGGACGTGCGACAATCCGCGGACAGCAAAAGTATTGCACGGAGGGGTGTCATAGCAGAATTCTTCCAGAACAGCGAGAGCACCCGCAGCTTCTTTTGCAGTACGACCCGCCGGGAGAACAACGAAATCGTTCGGGGATCCTCGTCATCGGAAGCCTCGTTTGCAACACCGATGGCATCGTTGATGATCTCATCACCGCTTAACTGGCTAGTTAAGAAATAAAGGTTTCGTTTCTTATTCAGAGGGGCGCCGCCGGTTTTGCTGGCCGATGTACACTCGCGTTCGTCCTCTCCACCGCAGTGGGGAGCGAAGGACGGCGCGTCGCGTTGTGGCTCACGTTCGGAAAGGCGTTGGTCCAAACCAAGCGGTGCGCGTGTGAATTTGCGGCAAAATAGCGAAGGTCCGTGGCCATAGGGCAATGCACATTTTTCAAGAGAGGGAGTAAGAACGCCGAATTATCTGAATTTATTAATTAACGAGGTCTGTAAGTGATGTTTTCACCGGGCTCACCCCTTAATGTTTTTTTTTTGTTTTGTTTTGTAAAAATAACATTGTGCCCGAAATGGGACGGGATTATTGATACCGTGCCTCGTTCCTTGTTTGAAGTTGTGAGTTTTCGACCTCTAACCGCCGTGAATGACCTCATTAATTGCGATAGAAACAAATAAGTCAAATAAGTTCTCCGTTTCGCATCGAAGCCCGCATCGACGCAATCGTGTCCGTCCCCATATGTTTTTTACGCTAGGATAAAACTAGTCTTTCTGCGTTTCATTAATTGTTACTGTAGTGTAGAAAGTAACCGTTTCGTGAAACATGGGGTAGGCTCGACAAACAGGGTCACGTAAGGCAACGTCGCTCACGCCAATCGTCCAGTATCGTGTAAGACAACTCCAAAGCGGCGGACTGCAGTGCAGCTAAAGCAAGCATAGTGCGCCCAGTACCAACAGCAGTGTGCACAGGTACTTCTATGCTTACGTGTATTTTTGTAACTTTCATTGTTTAACGCACCGTTTCTACTGCTGTAAAATGATAATGAATTACATTTAGGCGCAAATAGATCGTTCGGCAAGCTTATAGGCCCTGCCTAATTTGTGTTTGCCTTTGCCGGCCTTAGCCAATCGCACAGCTGAGCACATATGACATGATAGGTTCTGTTGCGGGAAATGAGCTAGTGGGCCCATTGGCCATTCCCTTTATTCCTAATTATATAGCTTATTTGAGCAAAGTGTGCGTTAAAAGTGATATCAGTACGATGCTAACGAGGCTACCTTTCGAATGAACCAAACTTGTGTTTTGTCTGCATGGCCCCTTTAAAGTCAAATGTCGAGCTCTGGTACCCATTGAAAAAAAAAATCACAGCCCCTTTCTTAAGAGAGAGAGAGAGAGAGAGAGAGAGAGAGTTAAAACGCGATGCTTTCTCCTATGAAACCTGATTCATAGTCAGTGTCCAAAATCCGAACTGAGCCTTCGACCGTGTCGGGATGGCGCGATCGTCTGCTTCAGAACTCGAGGAGCTCAGGTTCGATTCCGACCACGGGAAGCCTTTTTTCGTGGGTCCCTTGATGTGCCTTTGTGAAAACCCGTTGTGTAAGTTGGCTTTCTTCCAGCGCGCTTTGGGCGTAACGATTTGGATTTTGGACTTTGGACTCTGGACTTTGAAGAAATCGGCTTTCGCTGAGAGAAAGCGTCGTTTTTCAACCCTCTTTCACTTCACCCACGATCAATCGCCCGGAGAAAGCTCTTTCAGTGCGTTTTGGGACGACGCCGCCATCAGCGAGGCACCTCCCATCTCTCTCGTACAAACATGCGGCCCAGACGGGCGCATACCCGGCGGTTTATCGTCATTCTTGCGAAATCAGAGAGAAACAGATTTATTTCTGGCCAGGCGTAGACTCTGAACCGCGAAGTGGCGGTTGGGAGCCCTGTCTCAGGGCGCATGGTGGGGGCGAGAGAAGATATTTGAGTAAGGGCCCGCACAAAAAAGGATGACGAGGATAGGACTTGAAAAATTTGCCAATGGAAAACGTGGCATCGAACAGCGTTTTGAGTAATCAAAGAACACAAAAGCGGGAATATCGCACGCGGTCGTGCTCAGCAGGGAAGGAAAGCGAGCCAAGCAGGGGAATTAAAAGAGGAAAGACAAAGGAGTAGGGGGGGTTGGGTAGTGATCATATCAACAGAATTAGCAACCCGCAGTTGGGGATGGCGAACTCAATAAAGGTCTTCACTCTCTCTCACTGTACAAACAGTGGGGGTGCGGCCCAGACGGGCGCATACCCGACGGTTTATGCTGTCATTCTTGCGAAATAACAGAGAGAAACACGATTTATTTCTGGCCAGGCGTAGGGACTCGTTGAACCGCGAGAGTGCAGCTCTGTGGGCCCGAGCCCTGTCTATCAGGGCGCACTGGTACGGGGGGTCCGAGCGCGCGAGGGCAGACAGATTTTGATTTGAATGTGGGTTCTAACGCGCCGCCGCAACGCAGGCCGATGCATGCCGCCGCCGTATGGAGGTCCCGGAATTAATTTGACCACATGCGTATCTTTAACGTGCGCCGAAATGTCGTACACACTAGCGTTTTTTGCTTTTCGCCTACATCAGAAAAGCGGCCGCCGCGGCCGGAATCGGCACCCGCGCCCTCGTGCTCAGCAGCGCAACGCCTTAGCCACTGAGCCACCGCGGCGGGTCGCGAGGGCAGACAGGCCAGGAGTCGGGGGGGTTGGGTAGTGATGCATATCAACAGAATATAGCATACCCGCAGTTGGGGATTGGCGAACGTTTCGTAAGTTTGGCACATGTTTGACATGCGCTATCAGTGGTTATCAGTGCAGGTCTGCAGACTCCAGTACCGCGTTGGCTCTTTGGGGGTCGGCGCAGCCCTCCCCAAAACTCACTTTCTAAATTATTTATTTTTTCTGCCAAACCATGCTGCCAACGCAAAAAATGTGGCTTCGCTGCATGGCGTCTACGTTAATTTTGAAAGCAAAGCTTTACCAACCTTTTCGAGCGGTTTTGCCATTTGACCGCAGGTGCACCGTATCCTTGGTAAACGCATCACGCTACTAGCCTGGCCGAGCTCCGCCGACGTTCCGCGTTCGGCCGCTGCTGCCGCCGGCCGCTGCCGGCGCATCTGGCACACCTGATTACTTGACTCGCTAATTGCATGCGAGCTTGGCCATTGATGAGAGCGAGGCCCGAAGCGCGAACTACTCAGAGATTCGCGCCGGAACTTCGGCTTTCGGCAAGCGGCGTCTGGCCGCCCCGCGAATATCTCCCGGCTAGCCGTTCGGCTGGGAAAACACCGGCAAGCGGGAACACAATCGCAGGCAAAGGCAGGCTTTCTACAAAAGTATTGAATGGATGACAGACTTCAACTGCATGGTCAACCTTGACGTGAAACCAACGATCAATGAATGAGGCTAAACCTAGCTTTCGCTTTTGTTATCCGGGGTAAGCCGAGCTAAGCCGCAGCCGTTTTGGTCTCCTCGTAGCACATCTTTTCGCGTCGGTTTTTTTTTTTTTTTTTTTTTTTGCACAACTCGCCAAGCCTATGCAAAAAAGCCGGGGCACACAAAGTGATGCCTTAACGTTGGAGACTGTAGCTGCAACGGCAGTTCTTCTGACAATATGACATGAATCAGAATCAAAGCTATAGTCTCACCGCCACGGGCATTGAATGGATGAACGACTTCAACTCCATGCTCAAATTGCTTGACGTTACGATACCGATCAATATACTTAATTTCTGGGTGGTGGTTACCATTTGTACTAAATGGCGGGAGAATGAAAAATGACTTTGAAAAAGAAGCAGGAGGCTCGGTGTTCGTTGTCGCAGGAGATCATTGCTATAGCGTGACAATTTTGGGCAATGAATTAGACCTTACTGCGCTGGAAGGAAAACGCTACAAGCTCAAACGAGACGCCTGCCGTTCGTCTACCCCAGCTCAGCACGCTATCGCAGTGAACATCCACGTGGTGTATCGCACTATCCCGCCGCTGTAGCAAGTGGAAACAGGCTGAAAGAAACAATTCAACTGCATTTTTTGACGCCGTTTTGTCCGATTCTATTTATAGACGGTAATAAAGATGAAGACACATGGGCACATACTGGCCAACGTACAGTGAAAAAAACGGTCCTAGTAGCTATACTATTGTCTGGAATGTGTCAGCGCTTCGCATCATCCATGTGGAGGGGTGGGAGCTATACATGTGTAAGGGAAGAACTGTGAGCACCTCCGGTTGGAAGAACCTTTTACGAGTAATGTCGGTGATGGCGCACAGGAACTCGCTCAGCTGCTCTACATTTTGTTCCTTAACGCTTGACAGCAGGCACAACAAGCGCAGCTGTACCGATGAGCTGCGAGCGGTTTCGGTGAACAGTCATCTCGGTGAGATCAAGCAGTCGAAGTAAGACACTTCAAAAACAACGCCTCGCCGCGCAGGTTGTATTCGTCGGCCAAGTCGACCAGCCAGTCCACGAGGTCACTGCGCATGCAAGAGGGGATGTGTGGTTGTTTCTTCATGTACCTTGGTCCTGGTACATTGGTTCTGGAACCACCTCGAAACCGCGAGCCTCCTCTCGGTTTCGCAGGTGGTTGCTGTACGTCTCGCCGATTCTCTTCACTGTACTCCTTTTTCAGAGAGTCAGCGTAGCATATCTTATCGATTCCGCGTATGGTCGCATAGGGGGCAGCAAAAGGCGCCCTTTCGGTTTCTTAGCAATCACGGGTGGCTATTGCGTGGTCTGTGCTGCTGGTGCTGTGTCATTCCTCGAAGCTCCTGTAGCCACGAGGCTGATACGACCCGGGACGCGGCCCCGTCCAGTGCGCCAGCCTTGAAATTTTGTTCCGGAGCAACGAAATAAGGTTGAGCGGAAGGAAGCGTCCGAACGAAGATCGTAGCCCCAATGACCTGCTGGCAGGAGCCATCTCTCGCTTGCACCAGTCTCCCATTTTTGACGGCTCGGTTGGAGCGTTGGCTGGGAGGTCTGTCCGGCTTGCCTTCGGAGAATGCTGTTCTGGGCCGTCCTCTCCGCCTTTTCGGGTGGCCCAGGGGCGTGAGGAAGCGCCTTCAAGTCTTGGTCATCGTGCACGAACCTAACCCTAACATCACGCCGCACCATGTTCGATGTTGTTCCAGCGCCGAAGCTTTCCGCTCGCGAAGATGGTAGACTCGTCGGGAGACTTCGGTGGCCGTCAACGTCTTGTTTCATGCAGCGAGCGGCTACTGGGCGACCGCTGACTGCCGAAATTACCGGTGGGGTTTTGTCGGTACAGATGACGACCGCAATCCTCAAGCAGAACCAGACTTGAAGGTTTTTCCCTCTTCCTCGTTTCTCGTGCCCATTTGACGTCATGCCGGCGCCATCCTCACCCCTTCCCGCTCTTTAGAGGTTGACCTATCTTCAACGAGATAATCCGATACCGTCATCTCTGGCTTATTTCTTTCGGGAGAGTAAAGCTGCAGGCGCAATTCGCGACGGCAGGAAATACCGATACACCAATGCGCCAGCCCCACTGGGACGCATGGTAGACACACTTATTTCTGACCTTATAATCTGTGCACTCATTTGCGCTACCTGAACGATGTTACCGTTCTGATGCTTAGCGTTAAGGGCCCCGTGAGGAGTTCGAGCTAACCTTGGAACGCGCCGAGCGCCGACCATGTGCTCGGTCGACGTGGCGCCTGTTAAGGCTCTCGGAGCCTCACCGGAGCTAATTGAGGTTAGCGGAGTGGAAGTAGAAGTGACTAGCGATGACCTGCAAGTCATGGATACCTCGTCAACCGATTTTGGAGCGGAATCGGATCGCAAACGGCGGCCGGGCCAGCTAGGCCTAACCGCCGCGAGGAAGCGAGCGACTCAACCGGCGAGGGAGAACGGCCACGACTACAGCGGAGGTGCCTCGACGAGCGTCGGAAGCGGTCTGCGCACCGCCAACGAAGCGGCAGGACAGGACATTTTCGGTGCGGATAGTGACTGCGATCCATGAGCTCGTGTGCGGGGTGGGGACTGTAGTGACTCCACGTCGGCGCGGGAAAAACTTCTAGAAACGGAGGCCTCATCGCAGCGAGGATCGCCGTCTACAGGTAAGCCAGGCAGCGCAGCCTCGGCTTCGAACGCTAAAAGCAAGGAAGAGCGTCAGAAGGAGCTGAGAGCTCAGTACGTGGCTCGGGTTAACGCCAATATGGCAAAAGCGGCGAGAATGCCGACTTTCGCTAGGAAAGACGAGCACCGGGTGGTAGTTAGGCCTCGCGGGGGGCTCGCAGTAAACAACGTGAGGATGTCTGTGCTGCGCGAAGCAATCATTGCTGCAGCCAAGATACCCAGAGAGGAAGCGCAGGACGACTCGTTCGCCCCAACGCTGCCCAAAACATTATCGTGCTTAGCACCCCGAACGAGGGAAGGTCTTTCCGCTACGGATCGATCAAGAGCATCGTCATCGGAGACCGAACGTATGAAGCGTTCGCGTATAAGAGCACCCCGGAGAACACTTCGCGAGGAGTAATTAGCGGGGTAGGGCTTGACGAGACCGAGGAAGAAATCACCCGGTGCTTAGTTAACAAGCAAAATCCTACGATCATGGCGGCCCACCGACTCGGTAGAACAGAGTCGGTAGTAATCCTGTTTGACGAGAGAGAAAGTTCCGTACTACGTGAAATATGGCGGCTTCGTAACGAAATGCACGCTATACAGGCAGCACCGTGAGGTGTGTAGTACGTGCGGGCAAGTCGGGCACAGGAGAGATGTGTGCCCAACGCCCAACGTGAGCGTGTGCTTTGCATGCGGGCGTAAAAATCCCGACGAAGAACACGTAAATCACTGCAGGCCACGCTGCAAACTGTGTGGCGGCTCCCATGTCACAGGGGCAGGGAGCTGCATAAACAAATTCAAAGTGCCACCGCAAATAAAGAAGCGGATGGCGGCAAAACTGAAAAACGAAACTATAGAAGGCAAGATGGCGCCGAACAAGATGGCGCCGGTTTCCCGCCCGGCCATCAGACCTTCTAGAAAGAGCGATTTTCTCGCACAGAAGGTTCGAGAAGCTCCTACGTCACATAAGGCGGCGAGGAGTAAAAGCAGGGATAGGCCAGAAGGGCTGACGTGGGCAGACGTCACATCCGGTAAAGAGCAGCGAAGGCGCTCGAAGTCGAGCGGAAGGTCCGCATCGCGGCGCCGCTCGGTTTCCAAGAAAAGACCGGAGTCGAAAAACAAGTCTGACGTCAGCGCCAGGCCGGCGCCGGCGAAACCCGATCCACAGAGCGTTGCCAAGACAACGGAGCGAGGGCCCGGCAAAAGCGGAGAGAGCGGCAGCGGCGAGAGCGGTTGCGGCGAACAATGCAAAGCAGAAACTCGCGAACTCAAAGCGACGGTTAGAAAGATGCAAAAGGACTTTCAAGACCTGCAGACAGTAATGGCGGCTTTACAGCTTACCATTAAGCAACAACGCGAACACATCGCCAAGCAAGACAACATCATAAAAAGGTTCCAGAATGGCGGCGGGCCCGAGCGCGGGCAGAAGCAAGAAGCCGAAGAGAAGATGGCGACGGAAGATCCCGTCGAGATGGAGGGAACAGGACCGCAGGCAGCGGGCGGCTCCAGCCAGAAAGCGACGCACACGGTTAGAGGTAGACTCCAATCCAGGGCGGCGGCCATAGCGGCGTCCAGGGGGATCGAGCTACAATCCGACGACGAGAACGTCAGCGAAAGCGAAGTCGAAGAGGCAGAAGAAGACGACGACGACGCACTATCAACGGCCACCGGATTAGAATGCAGGGAGAAAGCACCGAAACCCGTAGGGTACGCAGGCCTTAGTAATAGACTTACGAGGCTAGAACATACGTACAAGAAATGGGATAAGAATCTAGAAGCCATGGAGCAGAGGATCATCCAAAGATGCTCCCAGCTAGTGCAACAACAGATAGCTCAACAGTTCGAGCAGCTACAAAAGCAGATGCTGCAGCAATTTGCTAACATGCTACAGCAACACCGTTGCGAACCCAAACCTCAAGATGGCCAGCAACAATAAGATCAGAATATGGCACTGGAACTCAAACGGTTTCAGATGCCGCAAAGCTGTCCTACAGCAACATATCAGATCGTTGGAGCCAGCGAAAAGGCCCGACATAATAGCGATACAAGAGACTCACTTGGAGGAAACCCCGAAACTCTCGGGTTACCGGGCGCACGACTGCCCGCCCTCGGCTCGCACATGCGGGAAGGGGGCGGCGCAGGGGGTGTGTACGCTGATCCGCAAGGGGCTAGCCCATGTGAAACACCAGCAATTTCTGGGCAACTCAAGCACCGCGATCGAAATGTGCGTAACCGAACTAGCGTTCATCGGCAAGGGAGGCAGATCGCGGGGTAGAAGGCAGAAGACGTCGACGTCGCTTCTTCTCGCCAACATCTACAGCAATCCAAGGCACAGCGGACAGAAGTTCAAGACCCTCTTCAACAAAGTCAAAGACGCCACGACCAAAGCGAAGCGAGAAGGAGAAATGGCCAAGATGGGAGACGCCGCGGCGATAGTCTGCGGGGACTTCAATGCGCAGCACCTCGAGCTAGGATACACGGTAAACCACAGCAAAAGGGGAAAGACCTGTTAGAAGACGCCGCCGAAGCGGGTTTCACGCTACTAACGAACCCAGCACAGCCATCAAGAATAGGGACGTCCACTGCCCGGGATACGAACCCGGATCTTGCCTTCGCGTTGCTACCCAGCGGTGGTACCGCGAGGTGGAGAAACACCGGGATCAACCTGGGCAGCGATCACTTTATAATCGAAATAGAGATCCCGCTGGCCCACACGAACGGGGACCAGAGCAGGGACAATTTAAAGAGGCACAGACTCGTAAACTGGGGACGAGTTCAGAAAGTCCGAGCTGGGCGAAATAGCCGACATAGACGAATGGTCCGCGAGGAGTTAAAAGAAGCCACGAACAAGCCACGAAAGAGGTGGAAGCTACCGGAGACATCGAAACGATGGACTCGAGGCTCGCACACCTCCTCGACGCCAGACGATCGCTTCAGCGGCGATGGCGAAGACAACGACACAACAGAAGCTTCGTAAGAAGATAGCCGAGCTGGGCCGCGAGATCGAGCGGTACAGCAAGCAACTCTGCGCCCAACAGTGGTTCGCCCTATGTAACCAGGTCGACGGACAACTACACCGCAGCGGCCCCTGGAAGATCCTCAGACAACTGATGGACGAAACCAAGAGCCACGAGTTCCAACACACCCGAATGGCGCAAATCCTCCACACCACGGCGCGCCAGATGGGGGAAGAAGAGATGCACAAACGTCTCAACGACCGTTACCTACCAGAGACCAGCAGGGAAGACCACCGAGACTACGAGGGGCGGCCCAACTCCCACTTGGACAGAGATATCGAAGAAGAGTGGGAGGTGAGGCTCGCAACGCAGAACCTCACTGCCGTTCGGCCGCAGGGCCGGACAAGATCTCCAACAAGACGCTCCGCAACTGAACGACTCGGCGATTGCGGCGCTAACAAAGTGCTACAACGAGTGCTGGAGGAGCGGCACTCTACCGAAAGCGTGGAGAACGTCGAAGACGATCCTGCTACCAAAACCAAACAAGCCACCGGGAATAGAGGGCCTGCGCCCCATCTCGCTCACGTCCTGCGTGGGCAAGGTGCTGGAGCACGTACTCAAACACCCGGTGGAACGACTACCTGGAGCGACACGGCATCTACCCGGACTCCATGCTCGGGTTCCGGGCACGCCTGGCGACCCAGGACGCCATGTTGCTGATCCAGAGGGAGATCCTCGACCCTCGGGCGGGCTGCCCGGGAAGGACAACCGGACAATATGGGCTTGGACCTGCAGGGTGCCTTCGACAACGTGAGGCACTCGGCGATCCTGAGCAGGTCTCCCGCCTGGGCCTGGGGGCGAGGTCCTACAACTACGTTCGAGCCTTCCTGTCGGACCGCACGGCCCGGCTGGAAGTGGGAGGCAAGAAGCTGGAGGAGCGGAAGCTGGGCAGTGTCGGGACACCCGCAGGGTTCGGTCATCTCGCCACTTCTCTTCAACATCGTCATGATCGAGGTGGCGAGGCGCCTGGAGACGCTGAACCGGGGGGTCCGACACTGCCTATACGCCGACGACGTCACCATCTGGGTCACGGCGGCGCAGCAACGGGGAGATCGAGCGTCGAATCTCCAAGCCGCGGGACGCCGTGGAGTCCGCGCTCTCGAGCACGGGCCTGCGGTGCTCGCCGCAAAAATCGCAGCTTCTCATTCTGCCGCCCCCGGGGAGGCACCGGAAGGCGGCAAGCCAGGAGGCCGCAAGGAGCATCGTGGTGCGGACGAGCGACGGTGCACCGATCCCGCACGTGCCCGGGCTGAGGATCCTGGGGATGTTCGTGGACGGGGTCCAGACGAACACCACGGCTCTGAAGAACATCGTGACAAAGATCGGGATCGCCACCCGCCTCGTGAAGCGGGTGTCGACAAGACACCGAGGCATGAAGGAAGGGGGCTCCTGCGTTTGCTGCAGGCCTTCGTCGTTAGCCAAGCAACATACGCGGGAGCCTTCCACCGCTGGACCAAGGCGGAAGAAGGCAAGATCGACGCCGCCATCAGAAAGGCCTACAAGAGTGCCCTGGGCCTACTACCCCAGTACGAGAGAACGTCGACCTTGCTGTCTCTGGGAGTACACAACACGCTCTCGGAGATCAGCGAGGCCCCACGAATATCGCAGCTGACCCGGCTGAACGGCACGACAACGGGCAGGAGAGTCCTCGACCGCGCAGGGCTCAAGCCACCGGGAGAGCGAGCAAGCAGCGACGGGGGGCTAGAAGAGCAAGTCCCCCGGAGCGACGAGGCGGCGAGGGTCATCATTGTGTTCCCGCTGCGCAAGAACATGGACCCGGAGAGGGACCTGGACCGACGCAGGGCGGGGCGGCAGCTCTGGCCAGGCAATACCAACACGACGGGGGCGCTGCGTACGTGGACGTAGCCAAGTACCCTGGAAGGAGAGACGCCTACGCGGTCGCAGTCGTCCAGGCATCTACGGGGGAATCTACTCAACGCAGGCACCGTGCGGGCCAGTACGCCCGGCCAGGCAGAGGAGGCCGGATGATAGGATGGCGAGGGGGGATGGGGGGGTTACCGGGTACCGGGCACCCGCACGGTGCTAAGTGACTCAAAGACGGCGGTAAAGAATTTCGCCAGGAGCACGGTCTGCGGGATGCCGAGCGGCTTGTGGGGCTCGCCAGGGCCTCGCGGGCTGCAGGGAGCAACCCCGCTAGCCCGACTACCGGTATCAAGTGGTTCCCCGCACACATGGGGGAGCTGCCGAGCGTCGACAACCGCAACGAGGAGGCGGACGCGGCGGCCCGTGAACTCGTCAGATGCCGGGACGCCAGCACCAGCCTTCCGCGGATGCAGGCGAAAACCAACGCCGAGGAAGACCTCGAGCCCCTGACGGACTACGGAGAGATCCTAAAGCGATTCAGGGGAGAGAGGAGGGAGTACCCGGCCCCGCACCACGAACTATCCCGTGCGGAGTCGGTGATGCTTCGTCAGATGCAAGTGGAATGCGTGCTAACCCCGGCGTTGGCGCGCCACATCTGCCCCGAGGTGTTCGCAGACCCAGTGTGTAGCGTCTGTGAAAGGGAACTAGCGACACTCGGCCACATCATGAAGTGCGGCGGTGAAGTGCGCGATGGGGACGGGCAGTCCCTGGGATTGCCACGTACCCCGAGCAAGTGGAACGCTGGTTGCGCTCCATAGACTCATCATCACAGAGATGGGCGATCCAGCGGCTCGAGGAGGCCCGGCTAGGCTACGCGAAGAGAAAGGGGACCAAGGACCCGGTTACCGGGTGCCGTGGGACCCCAGTACCGGACGCCCTGCCAGGAGCACACCCCCCGAGATCTAGGCCCAGTGCCCTAGGACTTTTAATAGACTAGGGCATTAGAAGGGAAGCCCCGAGCCCTGCGCGGCCGTTTGGCAACCCCACGCAGGATCTGTAAATAAAGTCTGTTCTCTCTCTCTAAGGGGCCCCGTGTCGGCTTGACACAAGATAATGGTGTGATGATGTGATGATGAGATGAGTTATAGGGTATCCTATTTGTAGGGGGAGACGGGTCATCTACCAAAAAAACTATATACTGTCGCGACGCGACAGAGAGATGCGAAAAGACACACGTGCACACGCTACAGCACCGTGGACCCAAACTGGGGTCCCCGCTGTATTCCACGCTCGTGCCCAGCGCGCACCGCAAGCGCGTGGTCAGCACTCGCCACTCGTGGCTCAGCCCCAGCGTCATCGTTCCTGGAGCGTGCCCGTTTGCGGCAGCAGACGAC
>CM023457.1:26682408-26802408 GCA_013339765.2 Haemaphysalis longicornis
TCGCGACGGCGACAGAGAGATGCGAAGACACACGTCTGCACGCTACAGCGCCGTGGACCCAAACTGGGTCCCCGCTTTATTCCACGCTCGTGCCCAGCGCGCACCGCAAGCGCGTGGTCAGCACTCGCCACTCGTGGCTCAGCCCCAGCGTCATCGTTCCTGGAGCGTGCCCGTTTGCGGCAGCAGACGACGCAAGCTGCTGGGGCGCCGCCACATAGCCCCCCCCTTTTGAGACGGAGTGTCGGCGAAACGGACAGTCTTTGCGCTGGGATGTTCACGGGTGGGGCTGCGAACGGAGGGGAGAGTGGTGGTGTTCAGGGTGGAGTGGTGGATGGTGGTGTCGAAGGCAGGCGGTTCGGCCTCGGTGAAAGCGGGCTTGAGGCGATCGATGGAAACGACAGTGTCGCGGCCGTTAACGCGAACTGTAAACGTCTTTTCGCCGCGTGAAATGACGAGATGAGGGCCGGTGTAGGGCGGTTGAAGTGGCCGGCGGGCACTGTCGACACGGATGAAAACGTATTGGCTGACAGAAAGACTTGGGTGAATAAAAGTGGGTTTTGTGGAACACGGCCGTGGCGGTTGGGGACGGATATAGCTGAAAAACCGGGTTAAATCCTTTACGTAGGATGGGCCAGGAGAGGAAGGGTTATCTTGAGGCTGTGGAGGGACCAGGAAGTCTGCCGGTAATCGCAAAGACGTGCCGTAGACCATTTGGGATGCGGCACAACCAAGATCATCTTTGATGACAGTGCGTAATCCTAGCAGCACAAGAGGAAGGTGAACTGCCCACTGCTCAGGTGATTCGTGAGCCATCAGCGAGGCCTTGAGCTGACGATGAAACCTCTCGACCATGCCGTTGGCTTGAGGATGATAGGCCGTTGTTTTTAGGTGAGTAACACCGAGTAGGCATGTCAAGCGGCGAAAGAGTGTGGACTCAAATTGGCGGCCACGGTCTGTGATAATCTCCGACGCGGCACGCCAAAACGGGCGATCCACGTCGACATAAGCGTGGAAGCAACAGTCTCAGCCGTAATATCGTCGATTGGAAAAGCCTCCGGCCAGCGGGTAAAACGGTCGATCACTGTCAAGATGTAGCGGCAGCCCTTAGATGGTGGTAGTGGGCCAACAAGGTCCACGTGAATTGTGGAGAACCTTGAGTCCGGTAGTGGGAAAGTAGCCAGAGGCGATGTGGTATGCCGAGAGACCTTGCATTGTTGGCAGGCGAGGCAGGAACGGGCCCATGGCGCGTACGTCAGTATTCATGCCCGGCCAGACGTATCTCTCGGCAATCAAACGCCGTGAGGCACGAACTCCAGGATGAGAGAGACGGTGAATAGAGTTGAAGGCAATGCGCCTGAGAGACGCAGGAAGGTAAGGCCGTCTGCGGCCTGAGACCGGGTCAATGTCGCAAACGATGCTGATTCCCGAATCAGGGCATAGAATGTCCTCGAGTTGCAGAGAGGAGCTGTTTGAAGAACGTAGAGTTCGGAGCTCCTCGTCATCGCTTTGGGCTTGGGCCAACTCCTGAGAACTGAAACCGGAGCGCTGTATGGCGGAAATACGGCTAAGGGCGTCGGCTGGAATGTTGTTAACTCCCTTGACATGCCGAATGTCCGTCGTAAACTCTGCAAGATAAGCCAAATGTCGCGTCTCTCGGGGAGAATATGTAGTCTTCGATGACTTGAAGGCGTTCGTAAGAGGCTTGTGATCGGTGAAGATCACGAAGCTGCGGCCCTCGAGGAAAAAACGGAAATGCTTCACAGCGAGGTATGCCGCCAGGAGTTCCCGTCCGAAAGTGCTGTACCGTTGCTCAGTGGGAGAAAGCTTCTTCGAAAAGAAACCGAGCGGGTGCCAGCTGCCGCGGATGTGCTGCTGAAGTACACCTCCAATCGCACAGTGGGAAGCATCTACCATCAGGCTTGTGGGAGCGTTGTGGCGCGGGTGCACGAGGAGGGTAGAAGAGGCCAGGCGCTCCTTGGTGGTAGTGAATGCGCGATCAGCAGCTTCAGACCATTCAAGACTGCACTCGGGAGACTTGGAAGTTTGAAGGAAAGTTTCGAGAGGTTGAACAATGGCCGCACATTCCGGGATGAACCGTCGGTAATAATTTACCAGCCCTAGGAAACGGCGCAGTTGGCGCAAGGACTCAGGTCGGGGAAAGTCGATTATGGCCTTCACTTTGTCTGGCAGAGGGCGAATTCCATTGCAGTCAACGAAATGACCGAGGAACTCCAACGACGGCAACCCAAACGCACACTTTTCGCTATTAAGGATGAGGCCATGCTCTGCTAGGCGTTCGAAAACTATCCGCAGATGGTGCAGGTGCTCAGATAGCGATGAACTGGCGACAAGAACGTCATCTATGTAGGCGAAAACAAAAGGTAGACCACGGAGGACGACGTCTATGAAGCGCTGAAAAGTCTGAGCTGCGTTGCGTAACCCGAAAGGCATCCGAGTGAATTCGAAGAGGCCAAACGGTGTAATGATGGCAGTTTTCTTGACGTCATCCGGGGCTACGGGGATTTGGTGGTAGGCTTTTGGAGGTCAAGCTTTGAAAAGATGGTACATCCACTGAGGTTATTGGTGAAGTCCTGTATATTAGGTAGGGGGAACCTGTCGGGTACCGTGGCCGCGTTCAAGGAGCGGTAATCACCACAGGGTCGCCAGTCTCCTGATTTCTTCGGGACCATGTGTAACGACGAGGACCAGTTGCTCGATGACGGTCGAGCCATGCCGATTTCAACCATGTGGTGAAATTCCTGTTCGCGATTTTATGTTTCTCTGGAGCCAGTCGACGCGCCACGGCGTGCGTAGGTGGACCGGTGGTGATGATCTGATGAACGACGTCATGCTTCACTGGCTTTGTCCAGTCTGGAGGGGCAGTCAGGGAAGGAAACTCGTTCAGCAATTCCCGGTACGGAGAAGGTAGGTCGCAAAGAAGCGTAAATGCGAACGGATGGACTGGAGACGATTTGCCGATGACAGAAAGGCCGGTTGTGGCGTCCAGGATTCTTTTTCGGGCCATGTCAACCAGGAGGCCGAAGTGCGAAAGGAAATCGGCTCCTAGAATGGCGTGACTCACGTTGGCCACGAGGAAAATCCAGCGGAACGCACGGCGTAGGCCGATGTTTACCATCAGGGATTTTTTTCGGTACACGGGAATGCTGGACTTGTTAATAGCTTGGAGATGGCACAGTGGTGCTTGAGTGCGGTCACAGGAATTAGCGGGGAGCACACTCACTTCAGCACCAGTGTCAACTAGGAAACGTTGACCACTGGTTGCATCTGTGATGTAGAAGAGGCGACTGTCGCTGGCTTGGGAATCGGTCGCCGCCGCTAACGATCCCTCGTCCCGTTTCCCGGCCAGCCGCAAGGACGGGTGCAACGTTGCGCCGCTGCACCGAAGCGGCGATGGTACCAGCACAATGAATCAGGGTGTTGAGGTGGCTGGCGCGTTGTGCCTTCCTGGCGAAATACTTGCGGAGACGGGGTACGGCGAGAAGGGCAAAACCGGCGAGCTCGAGGGTTGCGAGGCGGCGGCGAGCTGTAACCAGCCGAGGCGACAAGCTCCTCCAAGTTTTGCATGCGCTCTCGGAGAGCGGCGAGGTCGTCGGATAGCGGTGAGGGCAAAGGAGTAGCAGGCGCCGCCACGGTGGTATGGTCGGAAGATTGAGCGGATGCCACCGTGGACAAAGGCGGATGCAACGTGGCGACTTCCATTATCTTGTCAGCATGCGCGGCCAACGCGGATAAGGGAAGGTCAGAAGCAGTCGCGAGGATCATCTGCACAGAAGAGGGGAGCCGTCGCAGGAAAAGTTCCTTCAACAAACGGGAGTCCGTGGCAGAAGGTGCGTCGCCGAGCAGGGTTTGCAGTTCGTGAAGGAGCTGCGAAGGTCGACGGTCACCCAACTCCTCTGCAGAAAGCAGCCCCTGGAAACGCTGCCGTTCCGAAGGGCTCGTGCGGCTCAAGATGGCAGCCTTCAACGTGTCGTAAGGGTTCGTGGTAGGCGGGTTGGCAAGGATGTCACGAACCTCAACCGCGATCTCAATAGGCAGTGACTGTTGTAGATGGTTGAAGCGGGTCTCTTGCGACGTGATGTGACTCACTAGGAAGCTTGCCTCGGCTTGCAGGAACCACACGTCGGGGTGCTTAGCGCTGAAGGGGGGCAAACGGCAAGCGACGGCGGAGATGCCAGGTGAAGAGGCAGCGGAGGACACAGAAGGACCGCTGGCGTCGCGGGGAGGGTCCATTCTGAGTACGTGGCTCCGCTGCAACGTCCGGGTCACCAATGTCGCGACGGCGACAGAGAGATGCGAAGACACACGTCTGCACGCTACAGCGCCGTGGACCCAAACTGGGGTCCCCGCTTGTTGTTGTTGTTGTTGTTGATCCTTTTCTAGTGGCACATACCCACGTGGGGGATTGGCCAAGAAACGGAGTTGCTTTTTGGGCCTAAAACGCCCACCTCATGGCCCTATATAATCAGCCTGTAGGAATTGGGGAGACGGTTACCGAATTATATAATAAGTCTAAGGAATGAATCAGTGAATGATGTAATTTTTGGAAGAAAAGGCTAAAAAATTTTGACCGAGTTAGCAGGACATGCGTCTGGTCCCCGCTTAATTCCACGGTCGTGCCCAGCGCGCACCGCAAGCGCGTGGTCAGCACTCGCCACTCGTGGCTCAGCCCCAGCGTCATCGTTCCTGGAGCGCGCCCGTTTGCGGCAGCAGACGACGCAAGCTGCTGGGGCGCCGCCACAATACCTATGTTTTACACTCTTGCACTCTTTTTATACTAGCGCTGCTCTTAAGGCAGGCACAAAAAACTTATTAGACCAGAATACTTACTTTTTCTGTTACAGGTGGTAGCTGTCCTAGGCACTATTCCCCTCTCTTCTTTTCGTCCTCCAGCATTCTAATCTTCTCTTCGTCGCCTCGGCAGCCTTGAAGTTATAACACCTTTCTGTTTTACCCTTAAATCCTAGGGCTTCTGGAAGCCGAATATTTCCCTACGAAAAATCCCGTAGCGCCACCTCGTGGCGCCCACGGAAGCCCTCAGGATCATGTACAAGGCGCTGCCCCGGCAGGTATTCTGACAGCACGAGGGGAAAGTTTTCACCCGCGAAGGCGATATTACTAGCAGATGCTCTACATCGTTTAGATTTGGCGGTGGATATCTGGCCCACAGCACCGGTTTCTTCTCGCACTTTGCAGTAACGGGTGCAATGCTGGACCTTTGAAAACTTTGTCTTATGCGGTAGGGCAATCTCTCGCAGAAAAAGATAAATGTGTAGTTTTGTGGTGGAGGGTGCCGTTGCCGTGCCGGTCTGGGTTAACGGCCCCCTGGCCTGACAGAGCGCCACAATCTCTATCGCTCAAGGCATTCTCGCGAGTCGCAGAGACTTTGTAAAATCGACATATCTTGGAGGCTCTGCAACCCTTGGAATTGGAAATTGCTGGCTAGTCTCACAAGTTAGCCACGTAAATTATTTATCTAACCTGCTGTAATTAATAAAACGTAAAAAATAGAGTGGTATAGCCTTCTGCGCCCTTATACGTTTTTGGTGGGAAATTGGGTTAGTTCTAATAAAAACATTTTGTACAAGTAACGTGAAACGTCTTGTCTCTACGGGATAATAGTGCATGCAACATAAAAATTTCTGGAGGAGGTGTGGGCGGATACGCGGACGTACTAAAACCTGCAGTAGGTCGAGGCGGAATTTCAACGCTGCGCTATAGGCGGCGTGGGGGATTTTCTACCTTACGTGCCAACCATAACAATTAATGGATTAATATGTTTATTTATGATCTCATTTGCATTTAGAATATAAAGGTAGGACACCAGAGTGCTCCTTCAGTGACGTTACACCGCATTGCCCCGGTGTGGTGCGTTGGAGGGACCCGTGCATGAAGGTCTCTCTCTTCTCTCTCCCCGTTCTCTCCTCTCTCTCTCTCATCTCTCTCTCTCTCTCTCTCTCTCTCTCTCTCTCTCTCTCTCTCTCTCTCTCCCCTCTCCCCTTCTCGATCATTTTTCTCGCGGTCAACCATACGGCGGGGCAAATATTTCCGCAAGGGCGCACGTCGTCCTCACTGTCAGCCGTCCGTCCCTTGGGTAAACATCGTGAACAGGCTGTCCGACCAGAACGGTGTTTTCTCTCGTCCGAATGTGGGGTCTAGTGTTTACGTTGTCCGTTAAGCATCGACTGCGGGCAATGTCCCCTTACCAACCTTATTCGGACTCGATCGGCTTAAACACTTGCAGGCGTTTGCAATCAAATTATGCTACCGCCGATGTTTTAATGCATCGTAATTAAGTTAATGGATACTAGCACTGCATGCGTGGGTCAACGACTTGCCGGACGCTCTTGCTTATGACAGGAGGAGAGGGTTCTTGTTCCGTGCAGGCTGGTGTTTATTTTTCTGCGTCATTGACTGCGGCCAGAGTTAGAAACTTCTAGAAGGGTACCCCACGGTTTCCTTCAGCAATTAGTAAACCTGGGGTTACTGTGGTTGTTTTACGACCGTAGTTCGTTCTCTTATATACATGGGCGTCGGCAGGATTTTGTCTGAGGGTGATAAACCCGCTGCACCAAAGAGGGGCGGGGGGGGGGGGGGGTAGGTCGGTGGGGGTAGATATTAAGCGAAATTTCACAGCATCCAAGGATATCATGTTGGAGAATGAAAAAAAAAGCTGTTTGTTTTTGAGAGTTAAGTTGCAAGATGTTTAATTACACTCGTATGTCACAGCAAGAAAGTACTCTATTGCATAATGGCAACACCGTGTTCAAGAAAGAGCGCGGCCGAACACAACATGCTTTGGAAATAACAGTCTCGTGCCGACCAATTAACTACGCAACGTTCAGGTAATGTTGCGAGGCAAGATTACGAAAAATTCATATTTGCTTTGTGATTTTTGGGAGCTGCTCTTACAGTCATTCCTCCGTAATGCGCCATGCGTGGTACAGGCCGTGCGCTTCGCAAAGTAATTGTCTCTGTGACCGCCCTTTGGCGCTTCGATTCAGCCAAGTATACCGAGTTCCGGACAGATGGTTGTTGGTAATCGTGGAACAAAGCCAGGTTTTCGCACGCGCAAATCGCGCCCAGACGACCACTCGATCGCGGCAACACACCATCACGGAGGATTGATGGCCGTGAACGTGAATATCCCCAAAGTGGTCAAAAGTAATCCGGAGCCCTCCACTACGGCGCGCCTCATCGCCTGCGTTTGCGTCGGCGCCTTAAACCCTACCATGATGGCCGTTTTCAGAGCGAGACTGATGGTACCTCCCAGCGAATGCCAGAAGACCCATGGGGTGTGTGTACGTTGGAGTCCGTGCTCGCCCACGATAGACACAAAAAGTTCAACAGTACAGACGCAGTTATCGAAACGGCAGTATTTTAACTGCTGGCACAGCTTCGTCTCGAAGTCGTGCTCGTTCCCCTCCACCTATATAGGGGATGAAATATAAGTACAGCGAATTACGGGGGTTCCAAATTTTCCTTCCCATAATGATAGCAGGGAGTCCAAGTATGGGATGAAGATGCTACGAGTGTTTTCCTGGAGTGCTGAAATGTTTGGCATGTGCCCATTGGCGTGCAGTGATTCGCGGCAAACTTACACTGCCAATTACTCTGCTGTCTCCTCGTTCTCTGATGTCGGTCCTTGGAAATTCCTTCCGCTTTTATCCTGTTCTCACTGATTGTTTTTCATTGTTTCATGAAGAGACGCAAGTACTGCTGCAGCTTCGAAATGTTTATCTAAAATGTGAATATTTAACTAAGAGCCCAACGCAGAATCAGCAAGTTGTTACGAGCTACATTTGTCTACGGCGCATTCTTGTATGCAGAACACCCAAGTTCCAGTGCGAACCAGGAAAGGACCATTCATTACGCAAGGTTTAAACTAAAAAGGCAGATTTCCATGAAGCCAAAAATGCTTTACCGAGTAAAAGGTCGGAATAAGCACACTTAATGCTTTATCCAATAAAATGTACATCGCAGAGGCGAACGGGTTCAAATTCATGGGCCATGTTAAAGCCGGGACGCAAAGCAAGTGTGTTTGTCTTCAATGGATAACCAGAGAAAGCAAAAAGGCTAACAAAAGAGAAATTGGTAATGACTCAGCTTCGATAGTCTTCTGCCCCAAAAGGGTGTGCACCCTGAACGTTTTGAATGGCATAGACTGGAGCTGCACTTCTGGGTGTGGTGAAATTTACCTGAAATGGATGATTTGAGGGAAAAATCGATGTCTAAAGGGCACTTCGATGATGCAGGCCGCTCAGTTGTGGCAATGGTGGTAGAAAAGTAGATGTGGTAGATTCTGGATCGCCGACCACGTCAGATAGTTTTTCCTCTTCTGTATCAAACAAGGGGCAACATTACAATCAGCATTGCTTTTTCCTTTATATGAATTTTTTTTTTGGTAGCCATTTTAGCTCAGCAGTGGCACGCGCTTGTTTAAAAGAGCTCCGCGATCCGCGCAAGCGAGCTCACTTTGGCGCACGGAGGTCGCGAGCCACCCTAGCCGGACCTTTCTATTTTTTACTCTATGGATGTACCTGGTCAGTCACGAACAAATCATGAAGAACAAGATCAACAAGCCAAGATCAAAGAATCAAGTAAAGTTCAAGAACAAGAACAAACAAGACAAGACGTCTACTAAGGATCCAAGTTGACAGTGAAGATCAATTTTTAGAACAAAGTGTTCTTAACGTTTAGTGTTTGTTATTTTTCTTTTAATAATTGTAGAGTTTTCCGATTTTTCGTTTCAAACAATGACATGTTTCTTGGAAAAAAAAGCCCGCTGATAGTTTTGCCCGTTCCGGGGCGGTGGTCGCTGATGGTAGATTTATCTTCTTTCCCCATTACCCCATCCTTTTCCTGCCCAACCACCTTTCTACCACTACCTCAACCCATATTTCACACCCCCTCCTCTTCCTTTTCTTTCCCTGCGATACATATGTGGTGCAGGCTGGGAACCTCTTTCCCTCTCACACTCACTCACTCACGTTGTGGCCACGGCTGGCCTAGGTAAGAATGTTGCTAGAGCAAGTAATTGAGTTTGCGACGCTACGCCAGCTTATAAAGATGCCAATTTACATGAAATTTCGACAGGCGTAAAAAGACAGGTTTCTTTCGTGTGTTGTTTTTAAAGAAAAATATAAAAAATTGAGAAAAGACGATCCGCACTGATCCATAAAAGTTTGACATGCTTCTACGGCGAAAGCCTTAGGGTTTCTCAATAAATACGAAAAGTGACCGTATAGTTGCTGGAGACTGCACGAAATGAAACCATATTACCGGCCGCTTTAAAAACAAAGTAAAGACCGTATACATATAAACTCATTTAGGTTTGAGTGGGATATGAAGCAGGGTCGTCAAAATCCGAAGCCACGTGTGGTAACTACAGCACTAACCATTTACCCTGCTAGGGTGGAACAAGAATTATCCGGATGCGTGCCGCATGACAGGCGAGCGTGAAGGCACTGCAAACACGATGCAGCAGCGAAAGAAGTGTTCAATAATCGCTGGATTTCACCTTCAAATCTCTTATGCTTCCTTAAGTGTCCAATAAATTTTTCCGTTTAGCACTGAAAAGAACTTAATTGTTACACGCTGCATCACAAAAGTCCCACCAGAGCTTCCGCTTTCAAACCTGCGCGTGGTTTCACGTCAAAGGCAATTGATTCAGAAAGCGTTTCCCTCAATGCAGATTGGTCGCATCACATCAAATTTCCCCGTGTTTTTTTTTTCGATATTATCCTGGCTGAAAAAAAACGAAAAGACCCTGTTTTTTTCCTGATTGCTTATTAATTTTTTTCAGCCGCTCACGCGGTTACGCGGCCAGCTGCGCTGCTGAACGTTGGTGCTGCCAATTTAACCTGTCGTAGCCACCTAGCCGCAAAAAAAAATTAAAAAATTAAAAAAAACGCAGAGAGGAACGAAGTCATGAATTGTTTTCCTTTCGAAGGCGCAAGTACGATTTCAGGCGACGCAGCGAACTGACGATAGTCAATTCACTTGCAAGCAGGGCTAAAATAGTTTACGGTTTTCAAGAGAGATACGGCCGGGACAGTCGGCACCTTGCCCGAGTTGCAAAACGGAGGGCCTGCATCGAAACACCATGCCGTTGACGGATGCATTTATGCATCCGTCAACGTTCGCGGTGGCTCAGTGGCTAAGGCGTTGCGCTGCTGAGCACGAGGTCGCGGGTTCGATTCCCGGCCGCGGCGGCCGCTTTTCTGATGGAGGCGAAAAGTAAAAACGCCCGTGTGTACGAGATTTCGGTGCACGTTAAAGATCCCCAGGTGGTCAATATTAATCCGGAGCCCTCCACTACGGCGCGCCTCATCGCCTGCGCTGCGTCGGCTTGTTAAACCCCACAATCAATCAATCTATCAATTTATGTCGTTGAGGCTGATGGCCCCTCGAAATTTTTCTGCGCGCGGGGTCGGAACGAATTGTCATATTCACCGAAATCTCGTTCCTTGCAGTCGTGGCCTGGAATATGTAGCGAAACTGTGCGGGAAAAAGTAAAAGTAAGTTCCGACTCTAAACAGTAACGCCCAACCAGAATGTTTCGCAGGAACGAAGTGCGCAGAAACCAGCCTTTCGAACCCCTTTGACACGGTCCTTCAGTGGCTCAGCACCTCCCGTTAGGCGAGGGGGATTATGAAAGAATCCAGGCTTATAATAATCCGGGAATCATGGACAAGTATAGGTCTGCAATCCGGTCAAGTGAAACTTCGCTTCTTCAAGAAAAATTCGAGGGCAGAGTTTGCTCGGTAAAGGCTGCCAGGGGTGACTGGCTTTCACCAAGTGTACCGCCTATGCACCGTCTTCCTGTTGACTTTGCGCTCGCAACGAACGTTCCGTAACTTTGTGATCCCCAATGGCAGCGGGCAAATAAACAAGCACGTAAGGGTGCGAAGAGGGGGTGTGGAGGGGGAGCGCTGGTGCGGCTTGGTTCGGGGTGAAAGTTCCCCTTTTGAGCCCCCCACCTCTCACCTCAACCGACGCCCATGCCTATATACAAATGATGGACTTTAAACCGTTGCTTGCCAGTATTTCTTTCCGTGCTCCAAATGACGGCTGTGCACCAAGTAAGCACGCAGACACGCTATGCAGCACTGCCCACAAATTCGCCGCGACATCACCAGGGGTGTGTATAAAACTAAAGTATATAGTGCTGTTCTTTGTTCAGCATTGACTACGCGATAAGTATGTTTTTAACTCGAAACAATATTGCCTCGTGAGGCGAAAAATTCGGCGTTTTCCACTTAGAATAGTTGGGAAAAATTCCAAAAAACTAAGAAAATTTGTCGCGTATCTGCTTGCTTTCGCTTCAAATCACTTCGAAAGACTAATAGGCATCTCTGTCACCCATACAGCACGTGACGCCCTCCTTTTTTTCCCCTTATCGTGCAATGACAGCCGCCTTTCTGGTGAGGTCGTCGACCCCCACCGCGCGAAATAAGATTGTTCACGCCTTTGATCGGCTTTCGTTACGATTTATCAAGCGAATAATTGATACTAAGAGCGGCGAATACAAAGTAAATTAACAGGTGCATTGGTCTTGTAGGAGTGCCATCGATAAGTCACGGTGCTGCTTCCAGACGGCACGGAACAGAGGCATAACTTCCGCAGACACCTGAGCGTGTACGGGTATACGGTAAGGCGCCTAATTGCGCTAGTTCATGACTTGTCGTGCCAGTCCCGTAAATCCAGGCGCCAAGGGAATGCGCAACAACGATGAGGACGGCCGCGAAGGTGAGGAGCCACAGGACGGTGCCACAGGCTACTGCTGATGTCCGCGGTGGTGTTCCCTTATCAAACGACCACGACGCCTCGTCAAACGTTGTCTGCGTAGACACGCTTGGTCCAGGCTCGGCGCTGCCCACACCAGTCTGCGTGGAGGAGTGGTGCGTCGGCGGCTGGGTGGCCGCCTCCATCCCTGACTGCGCAGCAACGGAGCCTCAGGCGTAGCTTCATTCTGCGTCATCGGTGGAATCGCGGCCTGCGCCTTTCAGGCTCATTTGCAGTCGGGATGGACCGAGCATGCGTGTCTTCGTACCGCATGGATCTGTGAGTCCCTAGCGGACAGCTGTTTCGTCCATAAGGCTATTCTCGTCCAAGTCCCTCAAGGGGCCTTGTCCCGGCCTGCTTGCCACCGTGGACAGCAGCGTAGAGTCTATGTCGCCCGAGGACTGCTCGTGATTTGCCTCTTGCCGGTGCGTTCTCATCAGGTCCAACGGCGGATTCGGGTGGTTGGTCTAAGGCAACGGCGGCTGGCTCTCGCTGGAGGAAGCTTGCGTTCGCTTCACCTGCTTGTCCAACGCCGCCGAGGATCGCTACCTCCCCTTGAGCTTCCTCAGGTGTCATAGCACCTCCACAGGGGAGCTATCGGCCAGGGACTCACGGAGGGCTGTTGATACCTGAGCCTTGTTCGCATCTCGTATTGACACCTCCTTGCCGACGGGAGGGACATCGCCGGGATCGTCGCCGTGGCTCCTCCCTTCTACGCTTGCTCTTCCCTTGGTGAACTCGGCGCACGATGGCTCTACCCCGCGGCCCAGACGAGCCAATTGCGGGGCAGAAATACCCCGTTGGCTTCGCTCGAATCCACTGGCCGTCCAAGGGTAACCAAAAGCCCCGGGCGTTTGCACCCTGGAGCTTTGCTGTGCACCTCTCGGCTCTGTGGCAACATTGGAAACCGTCGAGATGTGCAGGCACTGCTATTGAATTTTCAGCGCTGCTTGCCAAGCCTTCGGTAGTGCTGTTGTCAAGCTGCACCCGCGTGGCTTCTGAGTGGCTTGGCTGATCGGACTCGTTCAGGGGCGTGGGGCACCTGACCGGCGTTGGGCTGTCTCCGTTGGCCGCCTCGGGGATGTATTTCATCTGAACAGCATCCATTGTCCGGTGAGAGGCCAGGGGGGTGAACAGTGCGGCCCAGTCGCTCTCGCTATCTGCTTGGATCAAGGTGTCCGTTTGGGTGGTAGGAGGAGGACTGTCGGCTAAGGACTTGTTTGGGGACCCGTCGTTTCTGGTGGACAGTGAGGGCTAGCAGGCCGGTTATCCAAATTGTCTTGCAGGACTGCAGACGAGGGGCTTGTTTGACGTCCCTTGAGTGAGCTTGACGGGATCACTAGCCACAAGCTCGTCAGTCCGCGTGTCCTCTCAGTCTTCGAGGCGTTCTTCTTCTTCTCCCTCGCATTAATGGCTCATGCCCACAGCCCCGGTGGCGTATAGGCGTTTCCTAGTCAGCACAGCCAAGCGACGCATGGCGCCATCTAGGGGAATCTTTGAAGCTATGTCCACGTGCATGTGGCCCTCAATTGAATCGCTCAGAACCGCTTGGTCTCATAATGTAGTAGTTCCGCTCCTGCGAAGCAAATTTCCTAACCCGGGTTCAAATCCCGTTGCCTTTTGTTTTCATTTTCAAGGGTTTGCCATATTTGAACATTAACATTTGTTATCACACATATTATCTATTTATGACATCTTTATGCATTATAAATGAAATTTCGGGTATTTTCGTTCCCTTTTGGTCATTTTCAGCTACGGCTTCTTGTATGTTTTTGCGGGTTTTCCCCTTTTAGGTCGGTTTCGGCTATTTCTGTTGAATATTTTTCTTCACCATGGTTTTCAACCATTGCAGGTCCGTTTTGGCTGTTATTTATTTCAGTTCGGGTGGTTTTGTATGCTTTAGGTAAGTTTATGCTGTGATATAACCACCATAAGCAAGCTCAGGTGACGGCTGGCTGTACTGACTAGGAAACGCATATACGCAGCTCGGTGCTGGAGCAGGGGATGGTAATGATTATGATGATGATCTCAATGAACTTCATACTCACCCACAAAGGAGGTTGGCCGGGACGATAACATCGACAGTGCTCCGATTAGAGCTGGTGGATAAACATTACTTCACTGTCCGAGAAAAGGTTATGTAAAGAAAGTAGGAACGTGAAATAGAAAGGTGCAATGCAATAAAGATCCAAATTTTCTAATTATTAAGGCGTCCTTAGTAATTCAAGTGGTCTGTCAAAGAAGTAAAAGCATAAATAACTGTAGAAATGAAATCTCTGCGCTTATACATGAGCCTGCTGTGCGGCCTCCCAAGATAAGCACATGCACAGCGACACCTTGTGAATAGCCCGCCCACCAAATTTTGCCGACATGTTCCGGCCACGCTTCTGGATCCCGCGGATTTCGCCAACTTACCCAAGTAACACGTGCATGATGTTCATGCATAAAAAGCTCCAGATATAGGCTCTGATAGGAGATCAACAGCGAATTGTCGAACCGTTTTGTTGCGAATAGATAGCCGTCGTACCTTTTTTCGGTTCGGTTCGGGTTTGGCTTAGATAAGTTTGGCTTACATAAATTACGGTTGTAGTTTAAATTGAGCTCAGCTCCAGCCAAAATGGTGGTCCGGTTACGGTTTCCCGTTGGGGTCCGGTTCCGGGTCGTCCCCGTAATCTTGAGACGTTGAAGTGAGAGCTCTTTTAATTCAATTCGAAATACTGGCTTTTCCTTTACGACGTGCTCACGCACATTTAAAACACTCGCATCGGCTGTCGCAACCATTTCTGCACCCAGTTTCAGCTCCTCTGCTTCGCTTCGCAGCATTTCCTTACCGCTTAACGAGTACAATTAATTCGCATTTTTGTGTCCGCACTTACAGCGACAGCACAAGAGAGGTTTGGGCGAAAGTAACGAAAGAAAAAAAAAATAAGAAGTTTGGGAAGAATGGAACAACAAGGGTGAGAAAATGAGGTTGGAACGACACAAGCCCAGGCGGGGCTACCGAAAACTCATCAGCACTGCTGATAATAACCAGAAAACAATGAGCAAGATGAATTGCGGAGGACAGCGTCGACGGGTAAACGGATCCAGGATGACGGCCGTCGCCTAGGGCTGAACTGGGGTCGGAAAATGGCGGCCTAGAATGAGTGCAGGCTGGGTGCGCGCCCGGCGAGGTTGTGATGGCAGACATTTGTGGTTGCGCCCTTTTCTTTTCCAGGACCGTTAATCCATCACCGCCGAGCTTCCTGGCAGTTGCCTCTGTGTTTCGTCTTCATTCCGGACAAGCGGGCGAAAAGCGGAAACGGCGCAGCTTGGCTGCGGGAATGACGCAGTAAAGAAAAAAAGAGACATAGCAAGAGGAATGACTCAACTTGCGCCAGTGCGTTTTGTCCCGTTCGCTTTCACGCGGAGCCGCCAAAGCGAAACATTTCGCTTTGCGCTCGCCCACGGCCTAACTTTACGCAACGAAAGCGGCTTTTGGCCGTCATTATTTATTCTCAAGAAACAAAAAATTCTGAAGGAACTCGCCCTCATCAAGCTCCTGTTGCGTCATTATTTGTGTTTCAAGGCCCTAAAGGCGCCATGAGGACAAAATACGACTTTGTTCCGCTTGAAAGAAATAACTTTGAGTAACCCGTTTAGATTCATTCCAGCCACAAAAGACGTCTGTTTATTACTCGGGAAAACAAGAAATACCGAACAATTTCAGGGAAGCTTGCACTCACGTGCAAGGCTTGAACTGCGGAGCTATATAGGTGAGCATCGAGGACACATAGTTAAGTTTCAGTATCATTGTTTATTTGCATAGTCGCGGTGCTGGTAATCGTCGTCATATGCATCGAAGAGTGCGTCGTCTTCTTCGCGGCGAGTGGTGGATGCAAAGTCATCCTCAGCATCGTAGGCTTCCACCAGCTCTTCGTCATCGACTCGAGGCAGCGGTGTCGGGATCTACAAGTCGTCTCGGGAAGGATTGGCGCACTCGTAGCCTTGTCTCCAATTATCCATAATGACTTCTAGAGAATGCGGTGGCCGCAGTGACGTCTCCCAAGCAGGGTGCCTTTTCACCTTTAGCATTAGCGCTAAAAGTTATTCAGTTGTTTTAAGTTGTTTTTTTACATACGCGGTACAATTTCACGACAGCGCTGGAGTTCCTTTTTTTTTTTTTGTTAAAGCCACTGTGTGTGCCGGGGGGACTCTGCGGTCGCCCCGAGGCACGTGCTCACGAGCTCTCGCCATTTTGTTGGCATTTTTTTTCCTGCAACGGCGAACTTACGGCCAGTAACAACAGCTCAGCAGTTAAAACTTTCAAATTTCGCGCTCCGCTGACGTTATATGAGCAGGAGGAATGGGTTACGAGCCACCTCTAAAAACATTTTTATCGTGGTGTTAACTGTACGTCAGCAGATAAGCGATGCGATCTAACGGACCTCGAGGCCCCGCTATGATCGCCAAGTCGTGCTTCTCAGCAGTGTCCTAGATTCTGTGGCGTCATAAAGATTCTGTGACGTCATAGAGACTATGTGACGTCATAGAGAAATCGCCGGAAAGTGTCTGGGGAGTCGCCACTGCTCCATGCGTTTTCTTTAATATCTGCGCTATTCATTTGAAGTTTCCG
This sequence comes from Haemaphysalis longicornis, assembly GCA_013339765.2. Taxonomy (NCBI): domain Eukaryota; kingdom Metazoa; phylum Arthropoda; class Arachnida; order Ixodida; family Ixodidae; genus Haemaphysalis; species Haemaphysalis longicornis. Next base: position 26,698,829 of record CM023457.1, read on the forward strand.
ATAAAAGTGGAGTCATTGTTATCGGGACAAAGCAGCCTTTTTATTGGCCAAACTTGTCTTTCGTATTTGTGGGCTCCTTAAGCATTTCCATGTGCGCTCAACGAGAAATCCCCTCTGTCCGTCTGTAGCACGTGATGTGTCACACTTTCGCCGCGCACATAAATGCTTTAATAAAAAGGCCCCAAGCCCGTCATGTTCCCATAAAATTACCTTGAATTGCCCATAATTAATGTCTTCTCAGCAATTAATTTGTACGAAATTGTGAAGCAGACGTTCAAGTGTCTCGGCGTTATAGTGGGAGCTCGTCAATTCAAACTTCAGTAATTCGAATTCATGGATTATTCGAACTGTACGACTTGGTCCGGCCTATGTAATGAAAAGCCCGTTAATTCGAACCCGAGTAGTCTCCGCCACGGATGATTCGAACTACGCGCCACCCTGCCGTCGCCTTGGCGCCTGGGACACGGCCAGAGGAACGTAACCGGTGCTTACACACGAGGCTGTGTAGAGCGGAGAAGGAAAAAATAGGGTAAAACCTATCTAAATCCCATATGGCGGCCATTCTGGAACGCGGATTCTTTGCGCACTCGGCCAATGAGGACGCGAGTACACAATTAGGTGTGTGGTACGCTGACAAAGGAGGACATCATTTCACAGGCCAGAAGCGCAGAACCTGTCGCGAACAATGACGACAAGGAGATTGATTGTGTGGTTAATTAACGCGCCGAGGCTACACATGGGCTATCAGGCATGCCGTAATGGAGGGCTGCGGATTAATTTCGACCACCTTTAAAGGGACCCTGCCACACTTTCGATTGACGCTTTCACTCTTTCCTTCGCGCTTGAAGCACTACAAAAGCTGTAGTTATCTCCACCACGGAGCGGCACTGAGTGATTTGCTCGCCGCACCAGATACGCACGCCTTCCGTTTCTGCTTTGTTTTTGTGGCTTTATTTTTAACGTTGCTATGGAAAAGCTTTCATTGCTGCAACTGAAGGAAAACCGTCCAACAGCCGCGTCATGGTCTTAGTGATGTAGTTCGAGCGGTCGAAGAACGTCAAAACCGGGAAAGAGAGAAAAATATTTTGAGCGAGTTTCCAAGTTATCCTGGTGGGCATAGAGCAGTAATTTTTGGCTGAAGTACTTTGTATTGGTGTGTTGGGTTACTACGTTCTGCAAGCATTTAAAATTTCAAAAAAAGTTGGAAGAAGTGTTGTAGGGTCCCTTTAGCGTGCGCCGAAGTATCTAAGTACGGGCGTTTTCGCTTTTTTTTTTTCATCTGAAAAGCAGCCACCGCGTCCGGGGTCGAACGACAACTTATAATAGAGGACGAAGACGAAGCACTGTGCGGCCGACCGCCTACAAGTCATGGCCGGACGACATGCCGCCCGTCTCTTCTTCGGTTTTCGAGAAGGCGAAGACGAGGCATTCTGCTGCATTCGTTTGTTAGAGCATATATCTGAATGCCGCCTTGAGGAAGAAAAGGCAGGCCGCAGTCACGGTCTCTTTCAAGCATCAAAGGGCTGACATGCCCTACGGTTTCCCAATTCCAGTGTACTGTGGTGTTTGTTCACTACCATTAGTTCGAACTTTCAATAATTCGAACTGAGATGGCATCCCCTTGCGGGTCTAATTAACGAGCTGCTATTGTACGGAAACACGGGCTCTAAATGTCTTCGCGCGAATCCGTTCGTGTGAATCCGACTTTGAAGGGCCTCGGTGTCTAGCGCTCCTGAGGGATACATGGGATACAATATGTGGGGTGTTTCTACGTTTGTACCACGCTGCTTATATGGCGCCAGGAGAAATGATTGATTGATTGTAGGGTTTAACGCGCCGACGCAACGCAGGCGATGAGGCGCGCCGTAGTGGAGGGCTCCGGATTAATTTTGACCACCTGGGGATCTTTAAAGTGCGCCCAAATCTCGTACACACGGGCGTTTTTGCTTTCCCCCTCCATCAGAAAAGCGGCCGCCGCGGCCAGGAATCGAACCCGCGACTTCGTGCTCAGCAGCGCAATGCCTTAGCCACTAAGCCACCGCGGCAGGTGCCTGGAGAAATGTGTTCCAATCAGTGTACCTATTTACACGGTGGTGTGACGATAATTGGAACACTTAAAATTTTTTTCCTGAGCGAATCGCCACTCTGTTCGCGCTCGAACTTCACACGAAGGCCGCATTTTGTGGTCTATTTTGTTTGACACCAGGAACAATGATGGTATACTTGCCTGTTTATTCTAAAAATAAACAAAAACTATTTTCGTCTATGGGAAAATGGCGGCCAATTTGGACGGGCGCGCCAGCGCAAGCTGATCTTGGAACGACGGCGCCATCCGGGGCACGCAAAGCAAACGGACGATGAGGATTCACGGTAGGAAGGAGCCAAATGGGAGAGCAGACAATCAGAAAATGTGAAAAATGGTTATCTGATCGTCTGCTACCTCATTTGGCTCCTTCCACGGCAGCAAGAAGCCAAATGGGGTAGCAGACGAAGGAGCCAAATGAGCTAGCCGACGATCATTAAATGTGAAAGCAGGTGAGGAAACAAATCCAACGTTTATTGGCAACGGTAAACCGTGGGAATATGATTGCTATCAGCTGTTATGCAAGTATTTGTGATAATCGTAAACTAGGGACGAAAGAGATTTTCTGATCGTCTGCTACACCATTTGTCTCCTTCCTACCGTAAATCCCAAACGTGTTGCGCTGCTGAGCACGAAGTCGCGGGTTCGCTTCCCGGCCGCGGCGGTCGCTTTTCTGATGGAGAGAGAGAGAGAGAGAGCTCTTTCTTAGATGAAAGCAGAGAGGTTTGCGCATGTTCCCGCCTACATGCTACTCTGCGGGGATGGGGAGAAGGGAGTAAAGGCCCTCAAAGAAGTAGGGCAGAAGAAAGATGGGAAAGAAGAGATTAAAAAAAAGTGAACACGAAGCTTTGCGGTGGTGACTTAAAATTCCACACGATCTCACACGTAAAGTTCTAAATTGTCTCTGCGAGGCCGATTCCGTGTAAATAGTCAAATAAAGCAACCAACACTTTTCTCTGGGACGATGGAGAGGGCCAGGGTCCAAGGAGACCTTCAAAGATATAGATGCGTTGTTGAGGCACTCAATCTTTTCTGCGAGGTGAGTTCTTTCTTGGATGTATGCCGGACACTCTAGAAGGACGTGCTGTACGTTTCGGGCAATCCACAATTATCGCAATAGGGGTTTGCAGTTAGACCGAGGCGATGGCGGTAAGAGTTCGTGAGCGCTGCGTTGAGACGCAACCGGTGGTAAAGGGTTTCAAGCTTACGTGGAATCCGCTCTGGTAGCCTCATTCTGAGTCCAGGGTCTATATGGTGCAGGAAGGGGTGCCGAGTTTCAGGACAAGACCACAGGCGGTTTCGCTCCGCTAAGGCAAGCTCCTTCGCTAGCGCCGCGGCCTCGTGGAGGCGAAAAGCACAAACGCCCGTGTGTACGAGATTTCGGCGCACGTTAAAGATCCCCAGGTGGTCAAAATTAATCCGGAGCCCTCCACTACGGCGTGCCTCATCGCCTGCGTTGCGTCGGCGCGTTAAACCCCACATTCAATCAAATCCCAAACGTGCGTTTCGCTCTGCATACTCCAGGTGGCGCCGTCGTTCCAAGATCGGGAGTGGTTGGGAGTGGCCTACCTATGGACAGGGAATGACACCAAAGAACAACACAAAGAATGGGTGGACTGCCTCAGGAAGAACATAAAGAAATTCAAAGAATCCGGTGAGGTGATATTAGTAGGAGACTTAAATGCCCACATTGAGGATCTAGATGGATATACGGACTATAACGGCGCAATAATTCTAGATATGTGTGAAGAACAGCCACTGGTAATAGTTAACCGGAGCATAAATGCGACGGGCAGATAACGTGGCAAAACGGCAATAGACAGTCTTGCATAGACTACGGCCTGGTCTCAGAGCACACGTAGAGCGGTTGAACCAAATGACGATAGATGAAGAAGGAGAAAACAGACTGGGCAGCGACCACAGGCGTATAATCCTGAAATTTGACAGTGGAGTGGCTAGGCAGGAAACACCGGAGGTTGGGCCCCCGAAATTAAGCGAGAAACAGATAGAAGACATCGTCAATAGCATCGAAAGAGAATTGGAGGCCCAGCCCACAAAGGGTGTGGGAATATGACGAGGTTATGAGCTGTATACAGAAAGAATATAAAATTAAGGAAACAAAACCGCTGGAGGGGTAAAAGGAAACCACGAAGCTGGTGGGACAAGGAAATTAAACTGGCTATTGAAGAGCGAAAAAGGGCTTCTAGATTGCACAGAAAGGCAAAACAAATGGGATATCAGGATGAAGAGGTGCAGTTATGGTGGAGCCAGTACCGAGAAAAGAAATTTGAGGTGCAAAAATTAGTACAAGCAAAGATTAAAACTGAAAGTGAGAAATGGGTATCAGGTATACGTAAGAAGGATAAGAGCGCCCCCCAAAAATTCTGGAATCATTTAAAAGCATTGGGAACGACGACTAAAGAGGTGCAGTCTCAGATACAGGACGGGGACGGTAACGTTCTCCTGGGGGACAGCGCATTAAAATACCTACATGGAGTCATACGTGGCCAATAGAAGAGCGACAGAAAAAAAATTTAATATCAAATTTTTGGACTGGAAAAAGGAAGAACACAGTGTTCCCAAAAGTACGGAAAACAGGACCGGATGGTATCCCAATAGAGATTATCAACCATTTGGGACCAGTGGGAAAGACGCGCTTGTATAGAGCCATCGAGCGCGCTATAAAATCCGAGAGGATTCCCACGCAATGGCGCGAAAGCAGAATGAGGTTAATCTATAAAGGCAAGGGAGAGAAGGACAAGGCGAGCTCTTACAGGCCGATTACAGTCACGTCAGTGCTCTATAGATTAGATATACAAGCCATCAAAGTCGAGTTGTTGAAGTGGGTGGAAAGTAACGGTATTTTAGGGGAACTGCAAAATGGATTTAGGCCGGGTCGACGCTTAGAAGACAATATTTTTCGTAATAACCCAGACCATCGAAATTTAGGCAGCACAGGGCAGCCCAAACATGGCTACTGTTTCTGGACATAAAGGGAGCCTATGACAACGTAGATAGGGGATTGCTGTGGCATATACTAGAAGAAGAGGGGATTGGGTCAGAATTTGTGGGGCTGCTAAGTGCAATATATGAGGATAACAAGGCGCATATTACATGGGAAGGGCGTACAGGCACAGAGCCCGTGTACATTCGAAGAGGTTTAAAACAGGGGTGCCCCCCTTTTGCCATTGCTGTTCACACTTTACATTAGAGGAATGGAAAGACGATTGGAGGAGAGTGATTAGGCTTTGACTTGTCGTACCGAAGCAATGGAGAGTTGGTGGAGCAACGGATTCCGGGATTGATGTACGCGGACGATATAGTGTTGCTGGCAGATAATGCGGAAGACCTTCAAAAACTGGCCGACATTTGTGGTGATGAGGCAACGTACCTAGGCGCTAAAGGGCCCACATTTTTTAAACCCCCAGAAATCTGGAGTCATGGTGTTCAACAAGGAAGCTCATACAGCACCAATAAGAATTCAACAGGAAGCCATACCATTAGTAAATAAGTACAAATACTTGGGGATCTGGGTTAATGAAGGAAAAGGCTGCCTGAATGCCCATGAAGAACCCCTCAAACTGAAAGGGAGACGAAATGCAGCAGTAATGAAACATAGAGCACTTTGGGGATATAATAAGTACGAGGTAGTGCGAGGCATCTGGAAAGGGGTAATGGTGCCGGCGCTCACGTTCCTAATGCCGTATTATGCTTAAAGTCCGATATCCTGTCGGGACTGGAGGTTAACCAAAAGGCAGTCGGCAGATTAGCACTGGGAGCTCACAGTAAGACTACAAATGAGGCGATACAAGGCGATATGGGTTGGGCTTCATTTGAGGCGAGAGAAGCGCAAAGTAAGATACGTTTTGAGGAGCGGCTTAGACATTTAGATGAGAAGAACTGGGCAGCCAGAGTGCACAGGTACGTGTACCTTAAAAGTGTGGACACCCAATGGCGGAAGAGGACGCGAAAGCTGGCGACTAAATATACCTTGACCGCGGGAAATAAACAAGGGGGGGGGGGGGGGCAGTTAAAAAGCAAGTGAAGGAAACAGAGACGCTCAGTGGAAAGAGAGGATGGAAAAGAAGGGATCGCTGGGAATCTACAAAGCAAGCAAAAAAGAAATCCGGAAAGAGAACTTTTATGACACTAATAAAGGTAGTGCGTTGCTCTTTGAGGCGCGGGCTGGCTGCTTGAGAACTCAGACTTACATGAGCAAATATTAGTCACAGGATGAAACATGTGGTGTATGTGGCAGTGATAAAGAAACAATCGACCACATAGTAATAGGATGCCAAAAGATTCAGCCGGATAGAATTGGGGGGAAAGTCCTACTTCCTGAGGCACTGGGCTTCGCAATTGATGGAAGCATTAACTGGTCAGCAGTAGGTATTACTAAGCAGCGGCTAGAGTATTGGTTGAAAAAAGCAGGGAAGTCGATAAAATAACATCCCAGCTAGGTGTAGCGGCAGGGCAGAATTAAAAAGAAATCCGAGTTGAGGGACTAAATTTAAATTCAAACAACTAAGATAGGCTAGATGGCGCACGCCGTCACCCCGATTCAAAGGGGATCGAGGCCTTTAATAATCATCATAATCAACAACTTGCGCTGGCTCGCACGTCAAAATCGACCGCCATTTTCCCATAGGCAAAAATCGTTCTTATTTATTTTCAGAATAAACAGGTAAGTACCGTCGTTCTTCCCGGTGTCAAACAAAATAGACCACAAAATGCGACTTTCGTCTGAAGTTTGAGCGCGAACAGAGCGGTGGTTCGCTCAGGAAAATTTTTTATTAAAGTGTTCCAATTATCGTCGCCCCATCTTGTATACATTATATGGAAGCTGTCTTCAAGGGTGTCGGTGTATAGACGAATGGCTTATGAAGTAACCCAAGAACACCCTCTTGGGAATTTGTGAATCTTTTTTTTTCCTTCAGTGGGGGAGAAAGGGGTTGCAATAAATTTATTTTATTTATTTATTGCTAATACATTGATTGCCTTCGCAATAAATTCCGACAAACCTGGGGAACTTGGAGAGAGGTGTACAGACCGTCACTGCCTCTCAGGATCCCATTACGAATGCAATTGATGTTTGTTTCATTCCGTTCCATTTTCCCCCTTCGCACTGCTCGCGCGCCGTATATTGGGACAGCGCGCATAGTTTCTTTTTTTTTAGGGGCGAAGCTCCTTAGGGCGTGGGTCTGTCCATCCTCGACGTATGTATGTAGCCACCTCTAGTTTAGTTCTTGGATTGTTTACTAGATGGCGTGGCTACCTCTAGTTTAGTTCTTGGATTGTTTACTAGATGGCGTGGCTACCTCTAGTTTAGTTCTTGGGTTGTTTACTAGATGGCGGGGAGCGTTGTAATAAAATCCGTTCGCTGTTGGCGCGCGCTCGGAGTCGCCCGATGGATAAGGCTGCAGATGTGCGAGCCCGCGAGGCAGAAGCACTCCGTGAAGCTGCGCGACGCCGCCGCCAAGATCCTGCCGTACGAGAGCGGGAGGCCGAAGCGTGTCGTCTGGCTGCGCGACGACGCCGCCAAGATCCCAGCGTTCGAGAACGAGAGGCCCAAGCGTCACGGCAACGGCGCGAGGACCCTGCCGTACGCGAAGCGGCACGGCTGCGGCGCGAAGAGGATCTCCAAAACGTCAGAGAACGGGAAGCGGCGAGAAAGCGCGCGTATCGGCAGGCAGACCCCGATGCAGTGAGAGCTCGTGAGGCGTCTGCAAAACGCATCAGGCGAGCTCAGCCCCAAGGTGCCGACGCGCGGTTTAAGCGAGACTTTCTAGACGTTACGTTCGGACACAGATGTAGTGGGCGAACTTTCACTGAAGAGTCACGGTTTTACCGATGATTTCCCCTCAGGAGCTTCGCCCACATCATCATTCACCCCGTGGATATGCTGTGAATTTTTTTTTCAGCGTCCTGTTAGTTGCTCGTAACGCTTCGACGCATGCCTAATATCCAGCCTAGCTTTATTCTCACCACTGACTTTAGCGTTCATTTGAGCGTGAGAGCGCCAGGTGCACCGCCTCGTAAAATCGCACCTGTGGTTCTGTCGGACTGAAACCTGTCAGTCAAGGTCACAGCGAAAGAATGCCGCGTGAGCAAGAAAGATTGATTTGATTGATTGTAGTGTTTAAAGGGACACTGAAGTGATTTGTAAACAATGCGGGATTACGAGCGCAAACTGTAGTCCGGAGTCCCGGGGCCCTGTTTCGACCACTCTGTGCGCGTTTACGCGAGTTTTTTTTAGTAGAAAAATAAATTCGAAAATGCTGTCCTCCTCTCTTTACGCTCGCCCATTTTCTGTGGCGTTTTCGTGTGACGTCAGCAGGAGAGGAGCTGACAAATGACTGGGAACATTCTTTTGCCTGTTTTCCTGACGGGACGCCCATGAAAGATTGCCGTCTTTAAAACGCCTTAACAGTTGTTGTTTGTATTTCCGGCTCTCTGCGAAAGACTCACATCCTTGCGGTTGCCTAAACGCCAACATTTTCTTCTGTCCGTCCGCCCCCCGTCCGTCCGTCCATCACTCGATTCAATCGTACGCTCAACTGTTGAAAGAACACTTGAGCACCAAGTATATGTAAGCAAGGCCGTTCCAAAAAGGAAACTTCAGACATACTTGAGCCAGACAGGGAGTCTGGCTTGCTACGCAGTAGTGAGAGTGTAAGTGGAACTTACGCACCGGCGGGCACGCAGATGCGTCCCTGCTAACGAATACACGAGAAGGAAGAAAAGAAGAGATCTTTTTTTTTTTCTTGCATGCAACGGCTGGTATCGCCTGCGAGAGCTGCGCTTCAAAGTCCGGGTTGACGAAGTCCGAGACTCTTCGTCCTCGCAACTGCTCACATTTAAAATGCAGGCGTCCACAGCCGGGTTGACTTTGTACAGGCTGAGAATCGATCTACCGTATCGCGTCGATGCATGCACGAACTTCGCAATGTGTCGCGTTTATTTTTTTACTATTATTTTGCGCGGCCGCGGTAGCGCGGGGTACTAGGAAACCGTCATGCATTATTCAGCAGAGAACGTTTATCCTGAACTGCAGCGCATGACACTGGTGCAGAGGCATCCTGTACGGGATGTTGTGTAATATTTCACCCACCGACGCGGCGAACGAAGCACCTGACGCAGTTTTATGCGCGAAATCATTCTCGTAGAGCACGCTATGAAACTTTTGCCCGCGCACAAGCACACAAACACATACACACATATGTACGCACACGCATACATGAATACGCACGAGCACATGAACGCACTCTTTGTCACAAGACAGCGTAAGTCCTCCGCAAGCCCCCTTCGTTTTGCCTCTAGATTTTCCTGGTCTTAGTACTCAAAAACATGTAAGGGTAAGGGCTACTGCAGGGGTGAGACAGCTGCGCATATTGCGCAGTTTTGATACGACTTTGTTTTCTTGCGCCAGGCTGCTCCAAAAGCTTGAAAATAGCAAAAATTGCGCCAAACTGCTCCAAAGCAGTCTGGAGCCAAGGATTTTAACGCTCCCGTAAGTTTCAGTGGAGGAAAATGCTTACTGACTGCATACTTTTCCAGCATCCCCAAAGTGAAGCGGTTTGTGAATAAAAAACCCGCATATAATTGTTTCCGGGATAGCTTTTTCGAAAGTCGCTATCTCCGCTTGCACGCGTAAATTCTTTGATTTTTTAAAGTTTTCCCATCTAAAACGATTGCAAAGTAAAACCCTAGAAAAAAAAATGTGCACTGAGGCTTAAAGGGACAAATTTTGTTCAGTTTTGATTTCGCTTCAATGTTTAGTATAGTCGATCGTGAGCGCAGTTATAAGACAAGCGTTGAGCGCGTGAGCCATTTCATTTTTTCCCCGTCCGTGTTTATTTTACTCGCAAAACCCCCGAGTTCCTGAGTTAGTGCCTTCGAATACATATTCTAGCCACTATACTGCAATTATGTAAACGATACGGCGTCGCGCACGTGGAGAAGCGAGCCGGATTCACGTTGCCCAGTGGCGATTGGCGCTCGCGCCATCTGGCTAATGCGGGCCTAACTGCTTGCTGTAATCGGTGTATACTGTCTGCAATCACGAAAACCAGCCAGCCGACTTTAGGCGGCCTTAGTAGGTTAATTATAGTAAATCAGCAGTACGCGTAATGATAACACTTAAGAGCTTCGTAAAGTCCGAAATATTAGGCTTTCAAAGACATACGGATATTCGTTTTCAGACGTGCGCTGTACTTAAATTAGTTTTTTTTTACCGGAGTGGTAGAAATGACAAGAATTCTTTAAAGGGACAAATTTTGTTCAGTTTTGATTTCGCTTCAATGTTTAGTATAGTCGATCGTGAGTACAGTTATAAGACAAGCGTATGAGCGCGTGTGCCATTTCCTTTTTTTTTCCCCGTCCGTGTTTATTTTACTCGCAAAACCCCCGAGATTCCTGGAGTTATAGTGCCTCGAATACATATTCTAGCCCTATACTGGAGGAATTATGTAAACGACGTTACGGGCTGTCCGCCGACGGGTTGAGAAGTCGCGCAGGTAGTTTCCACCGCTTCTCCAAGGTGGCAGCACCTCCTTGGCTGGAAATGCCTCGAGTCACTTTTTAGCCGGTTCTCTTTTGTAAAAAAAAAAAAAAAATGGCGCAGCTTGCTCTAGTGATGCAAGGCTGGAGAAACAGCAGAGCTGGCCGACCCTCTCCCTTCGTCGGAGACCCGGCCATCGCACTTCACATGGATTTCCGAACTTGCCGCTGAAAGGTCTCCATGACTGGCAGGCCCGCGGATCGTTTTTTTTCGTCAACAGCTTTCACATCTCTCCCAAAGTGCAACGCGTTAGCACGCGCTAGAACCCGCGAAAACCAGCTTCACGAACTCGGCGTCTGTGCTCCCACTTCAGGCGCAAACGCACGTGAACTGGCGAGAGACAGCACGCGCGAGATCACGCCACGAAGCTGGGCAGAGTGTTCTCGAAGGTCTAGCTTGCCAACGCCCGGCGCTCCTCACGAGGCGCACGTGAGCTCGGTATTTTTTCTTGGTATTTTTTCTGGTAACGCTCGACGGCGGATCTACAAGCTCAAACAGCTCCGCTGTTTAAAAGTCCGCTTCGTCACACACAAATGCGTTGCTGGGAAGGCGTGTTTTGGGGGGCACTATGAAGAGAGTACTGATGTCGAAGTTTGAAACCCCTAGCGCCTTTTAAATGCAGAGCATTTCAGTAACTCACGATGTCACCCGCGTTGACGTCCGTAGTCGTAGTCCGCACTCCTCCCCCTACACCATATAAAAAAAATACTTTCCGGCGCCTGGTTTCGATCCCTCGACCCTGCGGGCGGAACGCAATGTGCATGGTGCTCTACCCACTGCGCCACAAAGCCGACACAGAATGGGAGGCTACGAACGCGCCTTATATCCTTGACTCATTCAAACTACGTCAAGAAGCTGCTGATACAACGCATTCACTACCACAACTCCCCAAACACTAAACGTTAACGCAATACACCCACCCCCTATGCGACGCATTTACTCGAGTCCCCCTCGCGGGGAGATTGGCCCAATTTTTATTGACAACGTTTTCGCACGCGGTAAAAACGTGCCACATCAAGCGTTCGCGTTGAGTCCGCATACGGCGATATTCGAAGTACGGTCGCTTGGTGCGTGTGTCAGGTATTTCACAGATCACGATGATGGCTTGGTGGGCTAGTTGGTGATGCATATTAACAGGGTTACCAGCGCACGCAGACGGGCACACGGAAGGAAGAAACGACAGGATCAGCGCCCTGTCCTGTCGTCTGCGTGCGCTGGTAACCCTGTTAATATTTCACAGAGTTTGAAGTATCCTTCCGTAGCGACGAGCGTAATTAAAAGGGTGGGCGTCGGCGAATTAGCCAAGGAGTCAAGGAGCATAGAGCATTGTAATAACTTCAGCTAGCGCAGACAACTAACCCTGAAGCACTTTCTGACACTGTGACCCCTGGAACGTAAATCACCACCCCCTAGGCGTGTTCATTGAAGTGGCTGGTTCACGTTTCAGACTCGCTTCGAGTTGTGCCTGTGAGCTCTTCGGGAGTGGGTATGCACACGCCTTTACCAAACGTTCGTAAAAGTACGTAATCAAGTTTTAATTCGAAAGCATTCTTTGCGAGTACCCCGGAGCCCCAACCGTGTAACAAAAATCCGCAGTTGGCGAAGTTAACACATTTATTATTTCTAATAGCGTAGATGCATTGACTACTAATCAAATACAATTTTTGATAATCAGTAACTAAAAACTAAAGGAACTAGAAATGAATAACAAAATCAAATATGTCTACCTAGGACACTACCCAGACATTGTTAAGACAAAAACAAATCCTGAGAAAACAAACCGAAAATGTATGCATGTACAAATCTTTATTAAGAAGACGGATGGCCAGTGGCTAGGCCCTAAATTCTTCGGGCTGCGCCTGATTCTTGTGCGAACTCCCACAGGGAGACAATCTCTCCTTGGCATGACTGGGATTCCACAGCAAAGCGGGACATTCGACACCTCATGCGGGACTGTGGGGGCCTCCGCGAACTCCGATTCCGACACCCCCGACAGGTGCCATCATACGAAGAATGGACGACGTCCGCAAACCGAAATAAAATTCGAGCAGCTTGCATTAGTGGTGAAAGGCTGGAGGAACAGCGCAGCTGGGGTTGACCTATAGCTTCTCGCGGTTTGGCTAAGTTTTGTTAGGTTCTGCGATGTTCTTTCTACGCTATGCTAAGGTTTGATAGGTGAGACCAAGTTTAGCCGGATTATACAGGGCCGTTCCGGTCGGTCCTCCTCACTGACAGGGGATCCCAGGGGTGAAGACGCAGTCGACCTTCTTTACTGTCGCGCGTTTTCAAGTTAAGCCCTGCTGGGAGGCTAGGCCTGGAGGCTAGCGCGCGCCCTCCGTGGTTATCTGACGCGCAATGCTTTCGCGCTCTCCCTCTTCGCCAGAAGACACAGCGGCGTCTTTTCTTTTTTTCTTTTTTGCTTACGACACCGCACCAAGCTCAGGATTAAATAGCTCCCCTGTTAAAACCAGAAAAAAAAAGCGCGAAAGTAGCCCAATGTAGCGAAGAAGCAGCCCAATCGCGGCCAGATCTGCCTATAAAAAACTAGAAAAGAAGTGGTGTTGGAATACTTGCGCATTAGGAATTTCGACCCATCCCCCCCCCCCCCCCCGATAATTCAAATTATTTCTCTTTAAAGGATGCGCCGGAGGCTTGGAGAACAGGAATAACAGAATACTATAATGTGGCAATAGTTTCACCCATTAGGATTGCTTTACCGCTTTACTCCCTATATGTCCCCTCTTGTATCTGTACCTGTATGTATGTGAATATGTATCTGTCTTGACAGCATTGCATAAAGCAATTCAATTTTGTTTCTAATTCATGCTGGTGTTTCCTTGCTGTATTTAAAATTCGAGTTGTTTATAACCCCTCTTTCGCGTTTATGCAATCTTTGTTAAAGGAGCCATGAAGAGGAAATACAACTTCGTTTAATTTGAAAGAACTAGGATTCAGTATCTCACTCAGCTCCATTACAGCCACACACAAAAAAATTAATGAAAAAAAAAGCAAGAAGTATTTAAAAACTTTCAAATTTTGCGCCACAGTGACGTGTTATGAGCAAGAATGACGTCATACGGGCCAACAATAAAACATAATTTTCAGTGCGTTAACTGCACGTTAGCATTCAAGTGATGCGGTCAAATGGAACTAGAGGCCCCATTACAGACGTCCAGTCATGTGTCGTCGCGACAGCTCAGTTAGGCGGCCGCCAATCGCACAAACAAGGTTCCGTGACGTCATAGAAAAGTTGCGGGAAATTGGATAGGGGGTCGAGACTGCTTCACACGTTTTCTTTTAATATCTCCGTTATTTGTTCGAAGAGTGCGATGATATTAGTATCATTGTTATCGGGACTAAGCAGTCTTTCTAATAAACCCAACTTGTATTTTGTCTTCATGGCTCCTTTAATAGTTCCAGAGTATTGTTTCGTAATGTGGCAATAGTTTCACCCATTAGGACTGTTTTATTCTTTATGTATCACCCCTTACTCAACGCTCTGTAATAGAGTCTGCAAGGCATTTTAAATAATAATAATACATAAATAAATAAATAAATAAATAAATAAATAAATAAATAAATAAATAAATAAATAAATACTGAGTACGGAATGCCTATCTATCTATCAATATCTATCTAGCCGTAAAAAAAGTGGGGTAAATGTTTTGGCTAAGGAATTAGGAAGCACCGAAGGACCACCGCTGTGTTCATCGACGTGGCAGGTGTCGAGTGGAGACAGAGTTGAATGTGGTAAACACTTGGCCGCCTTTCCCTCCCGGGCGCTGCGCCTGCAACCCGTCAACTGGTCTCGCCATCCGCGCTGTCGACCTGTCAAAGCGGGAGGAGAGAGCCCCAGAATAGTTCCTGCATGCTCGCTCGAAAGGAGCTTAGCCGAAGTCGACCGAGAAAACGACGGAAGTGGGCAGGGCAATACAAACGCTCAGAGATTCTAGTTCACTGCACTTGGGGGAACTGTTTGGGAGGAGAACGCTCGAACAAGTATTGCATGGATTGTAAATAAACATCCTGCAAGTTAGCTTTAAGTACGCTGCCTCTTTAGCTTGCTTTACAGACAGTGTGGTTATCGTTCCCGAAGAGCAGCTGTATGACCGACGGCTAAAGATGACAGTACGTACGTTTAGTTTTTGTTTTTTTTGTTTTACAGACTATTACAGGACCACTGAAGGGCCCAAACGTGAAGGGAATAATAACAAGCAGTATAATACAGACAACAAAGTACGACAATATGAAAAGAACAGAAATGTAGGGCCCCAATATAACAAGCAGTGTAATACAGACAACAAGTACGATAATATGAAAAGAACAGAAAGTGTGGGCCCCAATATAACAAGCAGTGTAATACAGACAACAAAGTACGACAATATGAAAAGAACAGAAATGTAGGACCCGAATAAAGATGAAACGACCAACCAAACGAACATGATAACAGATTCACAGTACACGTCAAAGTACATAATGTTCAATAGGGTCTATGCTATTGATTAAAGATTGTGGCAGTTGGTACCATTCTGTTTCAGTCTGCTTAGATGGAGACTATGGCTTATTTGCAATTTTGTTTTCGAATCGAGATCTTCACATTAAACAAAATAATTGCAGGGTGGCTAACGTACATGAATAACAATAAATACTCGTTATAAAGAATTCCTCGGGAGAGGTAACTGGATTTGTTACAAGCGATAATCAAAAGCGGAGATAATTTGCTCTTGATGCGTCACAGTGAAGCCCGTGAAACACTTCAATAGAGCAAGATTTCGAATAAAGCGATTTTGACATAAAAAGAACTTGCTTACTTCAGTCGGCGTACCCCAAGGCCCTCCACTAGTGCCCCTGCTTTTACCGATGCAGCATGCCGAACCTTTCCTCCTAACTAAAATATAACGTACAGCAAGTTGTGTGCCCGTTAGCGGGAGAACGCAGTTAGCCAGTGCCGTTATAACCTTTCGCTGCGTCGCTAAAGAGATACGTCCGCTCAAGGACGCCCTGGATGGTGTCGCGATCTACTCCACCAGCCTACATCTCAAGTTCCCTCGACGCCGGCACGTCTCTATTTTTAACGGCGATGACAAACGACTCAGTCAGGACCAGCGAGGCGCTCGCGTAAACACTGAAACGCCTCCCGTGCGCTAATTAGGTATACGAGAACTTCCGCGCGCGCGGAAGTGCCGGAAATAGGCGCGCCACTCACCTCGTTCGCGGTCCACATTTGAAAGTTTTCAACTCGAAAGCCCTAAAATGGCCCATTGAGAGAAAAAGCCGGTGTCGTTGGCGTTGGCTTCATGGGAGCGCGGTGACATTCCGTTTCGAGATAGGCACGAGCCCAGGAGTTCTGGCGCGATGTAGAACGTTAGCTAAACGTGTTGATATGCCTCGCACACCACCTCTAAACCGACCTAAACGGTAACAAACCACCCTTGTTTACGAAAATAATGCACAGAAGTGAGATGAAAGAACATTCGTCAGTAGACAAATTCTTCAGAAATTCAGAAAATTACCTACTAATGCGTAGCATTCTTATGCCGCTTGTCGTGAGTGTGAGTTTTTTACAGCCAATCTTTTTGATTTTTCTAAATCCTGTCCGACCAATTATCTCCATTTACGCTATTATAACGACAACAGGTGGAACTTCCGCGAAATGTGCATTATTGTGAAATGCAGGGCGCTACATGGTTCGCCATTTTCCGTAAGTTTTTATATTTTTCTTATTTATTTATTTTTTTCAAAATTTCGTTCGACCAATTATCTCCATTTACGCTAGTTTAACGATAACAGGTGGAACTTTCGCGAAATTTGCACTTTTTTTTGGAAATGCAAGGCGCTACATGGTCCTGACTGTGGGGTACTCGGCAAGGAATGCTACGCATTAAAAAAATCACGGGTATTCGAAAAAAAAAATCAGCTTTGCGGGGGCCCTAAACCAGGCTGTTCGCTCGAAATCCCTGGAATTTTTAAGACTAAGGCCGAGCAGCGGAGGTTATTTATCAGTTGCCCAAAAGAATATGACGGAGTGCTCCAAGCTGACCCAGCAGATAGCGCTGGGTGCGTGTAGGAAGTGTCGAGCTGTTACCCTGCTAAGACACGGCTCTTAACAAGGAGACGCATCCGCCGTTAAGGCGTCACGCAAGGAAGTTTTCTTCTCGCGTCACTGGCTGAAAATTTGGCAAGGAAGACTAATTTTTGGGTGGCAGACAAAAAACGCACGTGGCAAAGGGTAGCACACATTAATGAACAAGAGGTGGTTAAAATTACCAAGTGCCAAATTCTCCTACGCTGCAATTGATTCGCAAAACTGTATCAAAACTGTACCAAATAGGCAAACTATGCCGTCGTGAACCTTTCTCCGTATTTGTAAACCTTTTCGTATTCGCGCACGATGGTTTTTCAGACCGTGGATCATGAAGTAGTCAGTCACATAGGAATGTTAACATGTGGGTCCCCCTGAGACTCTGGAGTAGCGAGAGGTGGCCGTCCGTTGCAGTACATTGTTGATGAAGGGAGCAGGAGGACGCAGCCAAACGAGCAAACAGACAAACAGCGAATCAACCATCGCCGTCAACGCTCCCATTACAGGGGGACAAAAAGGAGAAGCGGCGCAACGCGTGGGAGTCAGCTCGAAGTCACTTGAAAGCATTAAGGCGTATACCGCAGAACGAAGCGTCTCCAGCGGCAAGATTACAAAGCCCTTCGACGACGCTGCTCGAAAGCAGGGCGTCTCAGGCGTACGACTGGACATGCATGCTTTGTCATTCACAACCCACAAGAGGGGCTTGGGTGCCTTTGGACTTTTGTCGGGACCCTTCTCTTTCCGCTACATGAACGTGTTCAGATACCGCAGATGCGATTTAAATCGTGAAGTCCCTCTGATCAAAACAAAGCTGTACACTGTCAGAATAAAAATTCTGCGCACTCTTTTGTCACATGTAGTATAAAAAAAATGGCAAAGCTTGCATTAAGCCGCGCAAGGCTTGAACCATAGCGAAGCTGGAGGATTTCTTTCTATGTAAGCACTGAAGAACACATAATCACGCATTGCATTAGGTTTGTAATGGTTTATTTACATGTTCTGTCGTCGTTACATCGTCATATCCATTTATTTTCCTCATGTATGACTGGCGGGCCCGCATAGTTTTGTCCGCAGGCTTTCACATTTCTTCCAAAGCGGGACGCGTCGGCACGCACTAGAACCGGCGGCAACCGCGGCTTCGCGAACTGGGCGTCTGTAGCGCGAGCTGTCTTGCGCTCCCCTTTTGAGGCGCGGACGCATGTGAACTGTTGTCTTGGTATTTTTTGCGGAGCGCCACGCGCAAGCCTGGACGACGCCGGGCGCTCCTCGTAAGGCGCTTGCTAACGTGCGGTAAACTGTCGGAGGAGTAACTATGACCCAACGTTTTTTGATGACGCCGCACACGTTTGGCTAGCAACAGCAGCTCCGCTGTTAACAATTAATAACACTAAGGAAGCATGGACTGGTCGGTATGTGAGCGTTTACGCCAAGTCCCTTTTATATGTTCAGACTTCTGTCGCAAATACCGTAGCACTTATAAACAATGACGTAATTTAAGTGCTTGGCCAACTAAATTACGTGAAGCGCTTTAGAACATACTCCAGCGAAATTTAGTATATATCCACCGCGGTAGCTCAGTGGCTATTATAAGGCGTTGTGCTACTGAGCACGAGGAACGGGTCCGAGATGCGGGCCCGGCAGTCGCTTTTCTGAAGGAGGCGAAAAACGGAAACACCCCCGGGTCTTGATTTCGGCGCATGCAAATGATCCTAAGATGTTGTAAACAAACCGCTAGTCCTCCCCATTTACGGTGCGCCCATATCCAAGTGCAGCTTTAGTGTGTACAACCCCTTAATGCAGACAAAACAATGTCATTCAGAAGATTGCCTCGTTAGAATCCGCATACCCTTAAAGTAGACTTCGCTCAAATAATCTAACAGAATTGGGAAAAAAGGGAATCTGCATTGCGCAACACCCTTGTCTATAACACCGAGCTCAACTTAAAACTAGTTACCCCTCAAAACTGGGGACTCAAACTTTTCACAAAAAATTCTGAGGTCGAAATATATGGTTAAGACTTCAGAATGGCACAATCGTTTTCTTCAAATGTTTTTCGGCCCAGGCAAGATAAACCTATAGGTATGAAACCTGTGTTATAGACAAGGGTGTTGCCCTCTGTACATGCAACTCACTAGCTCATTTCCTGCACTAGAGAACATATGACGTCATATGCACAGCCGTGCGATTGACTGAGGTCGGCAGAAGCAAACGCAAGTTAGGCAGGGCTTATAACAGCGCAGAGTGAGCTACTTTCGCTGAAATGCAACGCATATTCATTTTATAGCAGTAAGAATGGTGGGGTGCAACAGTGGAAGTTACGAAAGTACACGTAAACACAGAAGTACCAGTGAGTACTGCTGTCGACACTGCACAACTATGCTTTCTTTAGCTGCACAGCAGTCCGGCGCTTTGGGGTTTTCTCAGACGACACTGGCCGATTGGTGTAAGCGACATTGCCTTACGTCAAACATACCCCATGTTTCACGAAACGATTAATATCTACAGTAACAAAAACAACTCACGTGCAAATATGGTCAGAAACAAAGCAAATACAAATAGCTGTGCGGAGCAGCATGGTGGCGCCATCTAGAAGGACTGACGGCAAACGAGACATTCCGCAGTCCGCGTCTGCAGGCTGAACAGCGCACTTGAAGTTCGTTTAAGACCCGTTCATGTGACGGCATGACAGACGTCATGAAACACGCGATTTGGCGGGATAATTAAAATTTTCACTTAGATTGATTAATTTTTCAGTGAATAAAGCATCACTTGCTGCCGGAAAAGCCCTGGGGGCACTATAAAACACCAAATTTTTCGAATAAAACAAACTTGTATTTTGTCTGCATGGTCCCTTAAAAATACAAGACAAAGTACAAAATACAGACAAACAACTTTGTCCATTGAATTATCGATATATCGAAATATTTTACGATTACAGTCGAGTTCGCTGTATTTAGGTTTTACTGTACTTTGGTATATATAGAGCATGAATACATACCCTACATATTCTCACACATTCTGTGACTGTGGGAAATTATCGCCCCAAATTGCCTTGGGTATACACCAAAGCTTCTCCACCTGCTTTCCTCGAATTCGTGCAACCTTTTTCAACCACCGCCTTCCTTTCACGAGTTGTCCGTGCACTAAGGGTTACACATTGTAGCAGCCTTCACTGATAAGAAAATTAAATTCCGGCCAGCCGGGGGTTAAGCCTTTTTGTTCCAGCTTAGAGGGAAATAAATGACCGTGCGGCACCGGACGGTGCACCGAAAGTTATGCCTCGGCGCGCACGACACATCCTTACTTGCTTGTTTATTCTTTTTCCTGGGAAAAGTTTGATTTCACTATCTACGCAGCCGGTATAAACCACTGCCGAGTGCAAATAAAAAGACATTACTACCGCATTGTGAATCAGTAACTCCCTTAGTAGCGTTCCAAGCGGTGGTGTCCTTTATTCTTTTACCTCCGGTCCGCAGAAATGAAGCCGAACCAAAGAGGAAAACTGCTAGGACGGAGGTGATGGATTAACGGTGGTGGAAAAGCAGCGATACTCGCAAAAAACGTTGCCAGCCCGGGGAACCTATCGCCTGCAGCCTGTCGGAGCTTATTTTTACCTCGCAAAGCTTATTCCCAGGACGCCTGCCATTTTCACAGCTCCGGGCATCCATCATCGACTCTCAAATTCACCTTCATTTTCCCCTCGATCCTCATTATTCTTTGAGCGATTACTGATCTTTGGGGGCTCATTTTTTCGCTACGTTTCTCTCCGCTCCGTTATTATTATTATTTTTTTTTTGCCACGAACCTTCGCCACTACCAGCAATAAACTACACCCCTCTATGTGTCCTAACGGCCGCCGCCGCAGCCGCCAACCCAAACATTAGCTTTGTTCTAGAAATTCACTTTTATCCGACCGGATACACGGCCCGCCCCCACGCTTCAAATGGTGAGATCGGGGAGCGCACACCTTGCGCAACCTACTCGTGACGTCGAATCGCCGTATTAGATTTGTCGACTTATGTTTTTGATTACGCGGGGTTTTCTGCCTGGCCAGAAAAAGGGTCACGGTTTTGACTCCGTGTCAGGCAGGGGCCGCCGCCTCCCACGCGGTAAGACGTTACTCTCTCATGAGTCATGGTAGCGGCGGGCGAGCGGTGTTTCCCATCCCGGTTTTTGCCTCGTGCCCACGGAAATGGACTCAAGAGAAGTGCCTTCAAGGCGGTGATCGGATTACCGGTGCTTGGAAAGCCGCGAACCTCTCAAGAGCGTCGCCTCCCGGAGCTTGGTACTTGCAAGACTACCGCACATTTTTTTCTTAATTCTTTCGATATTCTGGAGCTCAGTCCAGATCGCCTGCGATTTTCTCCCTACTCCGTTCATGCATCTTCGATATTCGGATTCACCTTTTATTTTGTTCCCGTTTTTATTCTCAGGTTTAGCAATATTATGGACTTTTAGCTACTTTTTTGTTGTATGCTGTTAACTTTTTTTTTTCAGTTCTTTACTTCTGAGCTTCTTCCACTTGCGTTCATTCTCCCTCTTTTCTTCTGCCTTTCGTGCGCTCGATCCTTGTCGCCTTTACTTAACGGTCGCTAGTTCGCGCCCACAAGATCCAACTACACCTCTCGTTGTGTGCACGCGGCCAAGCCCCGAGGCAGAAAAGTTGGCTTTCTTGGGTAACTGGCGATCTCTAATCACACTTTCAGTAGCACAATTGAGGATCAGCATTTTCTGACCCTCATCGTGCGAAATGAACCCAATTTTTGTCACATTTTTATCAGCACTAAACGCTGCACCAGCGGGCCAACTTCCAACCAATTCTGTTGTCGAAGCTGCATTGGCTGTGACGGTAAAACCAAAGCCCCCCTTTTAAAGGAGCCACGAAGAGAAAATACAACTTCGTGTAATTTGAAAGAACTAGGATTCAGTATCTCACTCAGCTCCATTACAGCCACAAAGGATGTTTTTTTAACGAAAAAAAAAGCAAGAAGAAAAAACTTTCAAATTTTGCGCCACAGTGACGTGTTATGAGCAAGAATGACGTCATACGGGCCAACAATAAAACATAATTTTCAGTGCGTTAACTGCACGTTAGCATTCAAGTGATGCGGTCAAATGGGACTAGAGGCCCCATTAGAAGAAGAAGAAGAAGACTTTATTTTTCAGCAGACGTTGTTACAATTCCTGCTGAAGGGGCAGGAGCTAAAGGCATTGAGTGCCTGACGAGGGCTCCTGACCCTCTGGAGTCCAGACGTCCAGTCATGTGTCGTCGCGACAGCTCAGTTAGGCGGCCGCCAATCGCACAAACAAGGTTCCGTGACGTCATAGAAAAGTTGCAGAAAATCGTCTAGGAGGTCGCGACTGCTTCACACGTTTTCTTAATATCTCCCGTTATTTGTTCGAAGATTGCGATGATATTGTATATTGTTATCGGGACTAAGCAGTCTTTCTAATAAGCCCAACTTGTATTTCGTCTTCATGGCTCCTTTAAGAAAAAGGTGGTTAAAACGCAAAACTTCCTCCCATGCAACCTGGGTCAAGGTCAAAGTCCAAAGTCCACTTTCCCGAAGCCCGAAATACAAATTTCCAAAGTCCACTTTAACTCCCTAAAGTCCAAAGCCGACGTCCAGCCTCAGACACCACCATAGTGCAAACCCAAACTCCAATTCTGCTCAGAGAATGCATTTCATCATCATCATCAGCGATAACCATGTGTACTGCGAAACTACTTGTTTGCGTATTACGAGAGGTCTATTAAGTGCGCAATGACATCCCATTGTTACAGTATTTACTCTCGTTCTAAGCACCCCCTTTTTTTTTCAACGATAGCGATGCCCAAAATGAGGGGGTGGGCTTAGAATCGAAAAAAATAAAATGACCCCCATACCCTACACGCACACATACATTCGCATACTTTTAGCGGCGATATCTGGAGCGAAACATTCACAAGGGTAATATTTTTACACCATATATTAAAAAAAGTTAGGAACCGAAAGTGAATTCATTGCTTACGTCTGATACTCAGGCACTACCCGCCGCGGTGGCTCAGTGGCTATGGCGTTGTGCTGCTGATCCCAAGGTCGCGGGTTCGAATCCCGACCATGGCGGCCGCTTTTCTGATGGAGGCGAAAGCAAAAACGCCCGTGTGGTCGAGATTTCGGTGCACGTTAAAGATCCCCAGGTGCTCCAAATTAATCGGGAGCCCTCCACTACGGCGCGCCTCATCGCCTGCTTAGTTCGACGCGTTAAACCCCATAATCAATCCCTCAATCTATACTTAGGCACTCTCACTGCCACTGGAGTGTGTCGCAAAGCTTGAGCCGCTGCTCTCAGTATTCACACAGCAGGTCGTCGTCTGTTCCGTCGCAGTAATTTGTAATCTAACACTTCTTAAAGGACTTGGCCACATCGTCAACTTGGACCCGCGTCCACGCGTCTGAAATCCACTTTTAGGGTTGACGGGGACGCTTTCTGCAGCTTTCCCGTCGTGTTGGAACGCAGCAACACGAAACACTGCCGAGCTAGCCTCGGCGGGATAGAGTTCCCGCCCCCAGTCCAGCCTGGGCGTGCACGTAAAACGAGGGAATGCGCCACTCCGACAGCTCAGACTAATAACATAGCGAGCAAGCGCGGTTGGCACCCTGGGCAACGCGCGCTTCCTCGCAGAAAAGGGGGATGGTTGAGATTCGCATGCAATCTTTTTTTTTTTAAATTTGTTTCTGAAAGTAGGAGAGGGTGCTTAGAATGGCGAAAATACGGTATGTTATGTGGTGTATGATTGATGTGCCCGTTGTGTAAAGTTGCTTTTCTGCGGTTTGTTTTACGCGGACGTCAACGCCATCGGTGAGGTGGTGGTGGGTGTTTATTAACGGATGGACGTTGCCTTGCGTGGTATGCCGGCAATTGTTTTCCCGACCAGCACCTTTTTACCGCTATGCGCGGGAGATCACCAGGAGTCACTGAGACTCGTGCCCTTAAAAACCGGAGGATCAGGCGCAAAATGTCTGTCCTTGTGACCCAATGGCCTATAGGGAAAATGACATCGTCCAAGGAGATATGCGGAGCGGCTCTCCTTCGTAGTTCTTTACACAAAGCTAACCGCTCCGTCGCATGCTCTCGGCAGTCTATAAGAAAATGTCCGATGCCACCTGTAACACAACACGTTGCGCACAGAGGTGAGGAGACAAGGTTCAGCTTGTGAAGAGGGTGCCCACGGAGGGGGCCAAAATGGGGGAAAAAGGTAAGGGGTCTTTGTCCCTTCATTTTTAAAATGAACATGTTGGGTTTTGGGGTAACCCTAAATGTTCTTTTTGGGGGTTTTTCCACCTTTCCCAAGGAAATTTCAGAAAACATTTTTTTAAGATCCCTTCAGGGCCAACTTCCGCGGCTTCTTTCCCTGTGGAAGGGAAACCCCACTGGAAGCAAACGCTAACCGCCTTTTCATTTAGCTGCTGAAGGAGACGTAAGGAGCATTGGAAAGTTTTATCTGCGGGAAATCCAAGCTGCAAAAGTTGTAGGGCTGACTTGGAATCCGTTAGAATTACCGCAGCCGCACCCGAAGCGATTTGATCTTTTTCAAGGCCGCCTCAATCGCTATACACTCCGCCGTGGTGATGACGTCAAATGGTCAATGCGAGCCGCCTGCAGGAAACGTTCATGCCGGGAATCACAAAGGCCGCTGCGCTGGTATTTAATTCTCTGTCGACAGATCCGTCCGTAAACACGTGAACACAATCTCC
The DNA here is from genome assembly GCA_013339765.2 of Haemaphysalis longicornis. Lineage (NCBI taxonomy): Eukaryota > Metazoa > Arthropoda > Arachnida > Ixodida > Ixodidae > Haemaphysalis > Haemaphysalis longicornis. Next base: position 26,723,293 of record CM023457.1, read on the forward strand.
GTATACAACCGGTTCAAGTGCTCAAGCGCTAACATTCTCGCTTCAGCCACTGGTGTAAATCTCTTCGAGCGAATGCCCGGGATGCCGAGCTGACACTCCAAGCTCTCGAAAGACCACGGCGGTTCAAAGTGATGTTGATTCTTCCGCCATTGCGGGTAGGGAACGCTCGGAGTGTTGAGTGCCGCGTGTATGCGAGACTCCACCCTTAAAGGGGCCATGAAGACAAAACACAAGTTTGGTTCATTCAAAATATTGCCTCATTAGAATCATACTGACCCCACTTTTAACGTAAACTTCACTCACATAAGCTGTATAATTAGGAAAAAAGGGAACGGCCATGCCACCCACTAGCTCATTTCCCGCAACAGAACCTATGATGTCATACCAGCCAGCTCTGCGATTGGCGGAGGCCGGCAAAACCAAACGCAAATTTGGCAGAGTTTATAAGCTTGCCGAAGGAGCTATTAGCGCTTAAATTTAGGGCACTTTTTTTAAGCAGTAAGAATGGTGGGACAAACAGTGAAAGTTACGAAAGCACACGTAAACATAGAAGTACCGATGCGTACTGCTGTTGATACTGCGCGCACAATTGTTTAGCTGCACAGGACTGCGGGGCTTTGGGGTTGTCTCAGACGACACTGGCCGAATGACGCAAGCAACGGTGTCTTACGTGACCATATTCGTCAAACCGGGACTATGTTTCACAAACGATTATTTTCTCCTGAACAAAAACAAGCCAGTTTAAATACCGTCAAAAAACCAAGGCAGAAAAGGCTTGCCGGGTATGGTGGCGTCATCTAAGGGCCCCTAGCGGTAGACTAGGCTTCGCAACCGGCTGCAGAGGGTCGGTTCCGTGATGTCATTGCAGACCACGAAAACGCACGATTTGGCGGGAAAATCAAAAGTTTAACTTAAATTGATTAATTTCTCAGTAAATAAAGCATCGTTTGCTTTGGCCGGTGGGGGCCTAAAACACAAATCTTTTGAAAACAGCTTTTTTTGCCTTTGGCCCCAAAGCACCACCTGAAACCTTTTCCCTAACTTATTGCAGGGATGGCTGCGGAGCCGGTGGGGATAAGGGGGCGGGGGTGGGATTGTCAAGGGTCCTTTTTGTTTCCCGGCCGCCTTTTGGGGAATGCTAGGATATTTTCCCCTATGCTTCGTTGGGGGAAAATGGCCCCCCAAGCCAGGGGTTTAAAGAACCCGACTCGAGATCAGCGCCGAGTGGAGCCGAAGCATAGATGACCGGTGATTCCCCCAGCGGGTTGCAGCAATTCGACGAAGCACACTTAAGCGGGTTACCAAGGACGCGACAAGAGACTCCACGGCCTTCCTCCAGAATAATTTAGAGCCGATGGTGACGCCAAGAAACTGCACATGATTAGCTTGCCGGATTTCAAGCCACCTAAGGTTAACTTGAGTCTCATAGCTTTCCGTTGCCTTCCAGGAAACAAAGTAAAGCAGGATTTTTCCGTGGAGACCATTAGGTCCACCTACGAAAGGGGCTTGTACGGAACGAATTACTCCTTGAGCTATCTTAGTCAACTGCTTGTGATGATATCCGGAGATCCAGATACATATGTCGTCTGCGTATATTGATAAGTGCACTGACTTGCATTCCTTTTTGAGGCTCGAGGGAGGCCCGCCATAGCTGCATTGAAAAGTGTATGGGACAGAACATTTCCCTGCGGCACACCTCGCTATACAATTCTAGTGCCACTGAAAACGTGCCCCAAAAATTAAGCTTGGCTTTAAAATATAACGCGGCTATTTTCTGGTTCCGACGCAAGCTACCGTATTACAGGTCCTTACCGTATTACAAGCTACCGTATTACAGGTCAGTATGTCATTGCTATGAACTGTTTTTTTTTAAATAAAACACAGTAAATGAACGCGAAAATGTAAATGCACACTATTGATTTAGAATAAAACCACCTTTAATGCAGGATCATTATTTCGGAATTCCCAGCCGATGCTTTTTCCGCTGGAAATTTCAGCAGGGGCCACAGGAGCTGACGACAGGGTCAGGAGGGAATAGCTAAGAAGGATACAAGACAAGGGAACAAGGGATACGGTATTGCCGCACGCCAGCGGAATCGTAGCTAAAGCGATTATATAAACATAAAAAAAAATGCTTGCGATGAGAAAACACCAAAGGAAGTTGAGCTGCAGTTCATAAAAGGCCACTACAAAACCAAAAAATCAAAGACACCCTCTTAAGAGAAAGATGATTAAGACGCGACGCTTTCTCCGGGTGGACCACGAAACAATCCAAACTCATTTTGCCTGTCTCAAAATCCCACTCTCAAAATAAACTGGCTATTTCCCCTAGTGTTCAAAATCCTTCCTCCATACGCACATGTTAGAAATTGCCCCCTCTCGTGTCCCCTCGACCTCCTCCCTCTGCTTAGCGAAAACGAAGGTTGGGTCGGCTTTGTTGCCGCCAAGACGAACAAAGGGGCAGTGGCTGCCCTGGGGCCACAGCGTACAAGGCGTGCGCTGCTACGTACAATGAGTGCTCCCCTGCGATAACTGGTGGGGGGGATCCACTCAGGCATTAGCAATCAGCCCGTATTTAGGCCACGTCGCATCAACGTGTAAGTTCCATGCTATTATAGATTTATTGTAGGGTTTAACGCGCCGACGCAACGCAGGCGATGAGGCGAGCCGTAGTGGAGGGCTCCGGATTAATTTTGACCCCCTGCAAATCTTTAACGTGCGCCGAAATCTCGTACGCACGGGCGTTTTGGTTTTCGCCTTCACCAGAAAACGGCCGCCGCGGCCTCTTATTATAGAAAACCTTTCTCCCACGCAACCTGAGTCAAAGTCGAAGTCCAAAATCAAACTGCTTGGCGCCTTCGGGAAAAGCGCGTCGGATAGATGTCGGCTTCATAACCCGAGGGACCCGGGTTCGGTTCCGATCACGGGAAGCGTTTATTAGATGCGACGCATCTTTTGCTTTGGGGCATGTCCCTCCGCCGTCGGCGTCGGCGTCCGCACACCACCTGCGCATGCGCAACTCTCCTCCGTCTTCTCTCCGACAGCTGTGCGCACCGCTCTCACTCCGTCGCGTAGCATAACAACAGCTGCGCGCGCGCTTCGCTACGCTCGCGTCTGCTCCGGCGCGCATGCACGACTCTCCTCCGTGTCTCCTCTCCTTCAAGCGGGTAGCGCGCTGTGGGGGTTCAGTCAAACGCTTTGCTCTCGCTCGACTCCCTTGATTTTTTGACGCTCCCTGCTTGACTTGATTTTCGATGAAGACGTGATGGAAACGGTTCCTTCAGCGAGTGGAAAAACCGGAATTACGATTCATAAAAGGGACTAAAAAAAAATCAAAAAAACCCCCCTTTTAAAAGAAAAAAATTTAAAACCGCGCTTTCTCCGGGGGAAGAAAAAAAACCCAAACCCGCCCTAAAACCATCCCAAAAAAAAGGGGTTTTTGGGGGGGGGGGGGGGGGGGGGGGGGGGGGGGGGGGGGGGGGGGGGGGGGGGGGGGGGGGGGGGGGGGGGGGGGGCTGTCCAGGGCCTTTTTTTTTCCCCCCCCCGGGGAAACCCGGGCCGCCCGCGGGCCTCTTATTATAGGGGGAAAACCTTTTCCCACTCAAGAAGGCCCAATGGAAACCAAAATAAACCGTGTTCCCCGCGGGTTGCGCATTTGGAAGAATTGCGGGTTCCCAAACCCAAAAGGGGCCCCGGTTTCCGAAAATTCCGATTACGGGAAACTTTATTAGTTTCGGGTACAGCCACCCATTCTTGGGCCATGTTTTTTCCCCTTTCCCGGCAAAAAAGCTTTTCCGTGGGCCCCAACCACCTGGGGGTTTTCGGAACTTCTCCTTCTTCTTCCAAAAGCTTTTGGAACCGGGGCCTCATGTCGCGTTTTTGATAACAACAACCGGGTGGGGGGGCCCCGCCCCTTGGGTTTGGGGCGTTTTCCGGGGGCCATGCAACGACTTCCCTAAAAGGGCCCCTTCTTCCTTTAAAAATTGCGGTATTTCGGTCGCGCAGCTGGCGGTTTCGTAACGCTCCCTTCTCGTTCGATCCGTGGGGTTTTTTTTTGACGGAAAAAACCGTGTTTGAAAATTTTATTTGAAAAAAAACCTTTTTGAACTACGGTTCCCAGCCCAGTTTTTGGAAAATTTCGCAGGGGCCCAATACCAGGGTCAAGGGTCCAAAATCAAACGGGGAAAAAACATTGGCCGGGTGTTCGTTTTAAAACAAAAAAAACCGCAGAGAAAAAAAAAATGCATTTTAAAAAACCCCTTTAAACACTTTAAAGGGATTTAAAAGGGAATTTTTCCCCCCCCCCCTCCAAAAGCTTCAAACCAACAAAACAAGGGGTCCCTTCGCGGGAAGGGGGGGCCCCAAACTTTTTTTTCTTGGGGCGTTTGATGTGCCTTCACTTAATATAATCATCGTTTTGTGAAACTCACTGTAAAATTGGCTTTCCTGCAGCGGTTTTTACGCGGAGACCCACGCCTTTCAGGGGGATAGAAAGCTTCGCTTTAAAAATTCGCAACATCTACAAAGAGGACTGTTGGGTAAATGCATAAGCCGCTCTTCTATACACCGAGTATTTTTACGTCGCCTTTACAGCTATCCACAAATGCGCGGTTGGGAAGGAATTTTTCAGCCGCCAAATAACAAATCTGATAACGAAGTAGGAAATAACCCCCCGAGCCGGCCGCTTTAAAGTTTCCGGGTTTTTGGGAAAAATTTTGGCACGGGAAATGGGAAATTTTTCTAAAAAAACCAATTAATTTTTTGGTTTTTGGGGGGCCCACTTTAAATTTTTTTGCCCGGTAGGGGAAAATGGGGAGGATATGGATATACGAAGGCCATAGTGCTTCTATCAATAGCATTTTCGTATGCGGTGAGCGTATGACACTTATGAAGCGTTAAATACAGATAGGCGCGTTTCCTCGTAGAGTCCACACAGAAATGATTAAGCAACTAGAATTATCAAGTTTAACTTCAACGGCCCTTAGCTTCGCTCCAGTGCGGTCTGATGCGGCCGCAGAATCAATGCGCTAGCCAACCGTGGCGGTGCGAACGCTTTATATTTTCTGAAGTGTATTGCGGGAAAGCAGAGCAAAAACACAGGCGCTTGCCAATAGCATCTCGTGCCTTCTATCCTTTTGCGCTCATCGGATCGAGTAGTACGAATACGAAACGGCGGTAAGTTGGTTATCACAAAGCGCGTTTGCGTGTATGGGACAAAAACGTACCGCATTTGATTTGTCGCATTACCATACCGCATTTCATGGCATGTAAGTTGAACAATTCGCTTGCAGGACGTATCGCATCCAATGCACTAAATCAGGGTAGATTCGATAAACGCAAATGCGACTTCCCCAACGCATGTAGCGGCAGTCGCATCGCATTTGCGGAACTGAGGAATTGTGGGAAGGCACCCGGCGCGCCACTCGCAAGTGTTTCTCGGACTATCCGGACCGGTCTCGCGCGCGCGGCATCCGAACTTCGGAAGAAAAAAAAATGGCATCCACCTTCAGTGCTCCCGCCTCTTCACGCACGACATTTTCCAGCTGGGAGGTTGTAGCACGCGCTGTCTTGTTCTCCCCCCTTGAGGTTCTGACACACGCGAACTCTTTTCGGGGTATTTTTTGTGCGAAGCTCCATGCGCAAGCCTGAACGATGCCGGGCGCTCCTCGTAAAGCGCATGCTTGCTTGAACGGTAAACGAGGAGTAACTATGACCCAAGTTTTTTTTAATTTTTTTTTTTTGCGAGAGTATGCCCGTTGGCATAAAAATAACCTATTTACAGGTAGGAAATGGGCACCCGTCTCTCGAAGGAAGGCAAGAAGGGAGGACCCGGTGTTTACTGATTACGGTGCACACATTACGGCCAACAACAACAGTTCCGCTATACGTCAAAACCGATGGAGATCCGTCCACGCCGCCAGAAGCAACAAAATCTGCAGTCGAACAGCAGCGTTAGCCACCATTCTCGCGTGGACGAATTTCGCGACAGACGCCAAACCAAAGCGCACAGGCAACTTGCCCGCTACCGGAAACTGGTAACTCCGGAAATGCGACCCCACAACTCTCAGGACACAGGGCGGCGCTAGTCCCCAATGGCATGCATGTAAACGCAAACGCGTCGCATTTGCCCGATTCGACGAACTAATGTGATAGGCTATGAGTGCTGTAGCACTCATGTAAATGCGCTTTGTACAGAGCGCTTCGACGTACGCAGCGCTCAACGAGATAGACGTCCGACATGCATAGCTGTACAAGCAGCGAAGAAGACCTGAGCATTTGTCAAATGAACGAGAAATTGCAACGAAGGCGTTCATTTGCAAAAAAATTCTGCTGAAATTCAGAGAATTATGTACTAATGCGTAGCATTTTTATGCCGCCTGCTTGAGTGTAATTTTTTTCCCAAACCCAAATTTTTTTTTTTTTTTCTAAATCCTGTCCGACCAATTATCTCCAATTACGCTATTGTAACGATTACAGGTGAAACTTTCGCGAAATCTTCATTATTGTGGAAATGCAAAGCGTTGCACGGTTCGCCATTTTCCGTAATTATTTTAATTTTTCCTATTTTTTTTTTAGTTTAAAAAAATGTTCGACCGATTATCTCCATTTACGCTGCTTAACGATTGCAGGTGGAAGTTTCGCGAAATCTGCATTATTGTGGAAATGCCATGCACTATCACGTTTTGCAATTTTCCGTCATATTTTAATATTTTTTAGTTTTCCTTTTGTTTTGTTTTTTTTAATTTAGGTTGGACCAGTTATCTCCATTTACGCTATTATAACGATTACAGGTGAAACTTTTGCTAAATCTGCACTATTTGTGAAATGGCATCATGCGTTATACTTTTGCCATTTTTCCGTAATTTTTTTAATATTTTCCTTATTTTAGTTTTTCAAAATTTCGTCCGACCAAATTGTATCTCCGTTGACGTTGGAATTTGGAACTACCGTGATATCTGCATTTTTTGTGGAAATGCAGGTCCGTCACACGGTCCCTGGCTGTGGCGTACTCGGCCAACTAATGCCTACGCAATTAAAAATGTTTGTTTTTCTCTGTATGAGCAAATTGCCTGGAAGAGTGCCCGGAGGAACGTACGGTCTCCGCGACGAGGCACTGCCGACACCTTCAAGGTCTTCGAAGGTGCAACAACTGTGACTCGCCGAGAGTACTGAACGGCGCTGGTACCTCGGTGACAATGCCTCCTCAGTTTCCTTGTAACTTTAGCTCTCGTCCATCGGTCATTTCAAGTGAACCCTGCGTGAGATCTTTTGACTGCGAAAAAGCTGGAGGGCGGCGGCGGTGTTGTGCGACTGATGGTGACGAGACGACGGCGCTACACGCAGGTACTTCTCGTCTGGGCGGTGTTGAAGCCCAAGCCAAAGCGAGGACAATAGCGAGAGGCCGAAGTTCCGACAGTTGATGAGGTCGGCCGCAACAGGAAGAGGCTTTGTTGTTGCACTCAGACTGCCTGCGTCGTGGGGAAAAAGTAAGTTTTCGCAGCCGCGGGCAGCCCGTTGTTTTGCATGACGCGAGGTTTGTATCTGGACCAGCTTTGTAAGTGCGCTTTTTAGATTCAGAGCACTTTAGGGGCTCGCTTTGTCGTCGTAGCTCGCTTGTTGGACCCAAGTAGAGCCACACGGCGTTCCGTAGTACCGGCTGTCGTCGCGGCGTAACCCAGAGGCTTCGAAAGCCAAATGCTTTATATAGTCATAAGAGTTCGAAACTCGTGAACCGCTGGCGCTTGTCATACATTTCCCCGTTGTTTAGCGCAAAAAAAAACTGCAGATACATTTGATGCAAGATATACGTAATTAACCGGCAAAGCCCGCGTTCATTTAGTTAGGAACGCTCGTTGGGCTGGTTTTTACGATAGTCACCGAAAAAAAGTGGCAGTGCAACGCCGGCGCGTGCGGGAGGAAACGCAAGCACAAAGAAAACAGAACTCCTTCTGGCGCAGTTTCAGGCAGCGGGCGCGCGAGCACTGCAAGGGCGGGAAATTTAAATTGCATTGGGTGGTAGCAGGGAGCGGATAACGGCGCAACAGCCCATTATGGCTAATCACTGCTGTGCAGTTCCGAAAGCTTTCACACTGAGGGGAACGGCTTTAATTTTTCTTTCTTTCGTTTTCTGTGTGTCAGTGCAGGGCGAGCCCCTGTCGTCGAGAGCTCGCCAGAGCTGTGCTCAACGTTAGGACTGTATCAGCCTCGCTTGGAGGCTTTTTGTTTTTTTTTCAGTAGGCAACTACGCGCAAGAAGGGCGTTAGTCCAGCGAGCGTGTCGTTATTGTCACCTGTTCGAATACTGGCTTGCTGAAATATTTGCGTCATAGTGAGGGTAAAGGTGAGACAATATTTGATAAATCAGACTCGGGCTGGTTAGGCTTTCGCGCTTCGAAAGCGTTAGTAGGACTGTTAGCCAGTTCCAATGCTTCTCCTTATTATTTGTCAGGACCGCGGCGACAGAGACTGGTTTGCAAAACGCGAGGTGGTTTCACCCCTCCGAATTCGCCTCGACGTAAAATGAACACTTGTTGAGATTGGCATACTTCTGCGGACCAAATTCCTCGCCTACTCATCTTGATATTGCTTGCGGGCGACGAACTTATAACAGCAGACTATAGATTGAAAGGCCATATCCCTGAACTTGAACGCGTTTAGTGCTTCAGCGCTGGGCGCGTATACCTGTCTGCTCCAACTTTGCTCCATTCTCTGGTTTTCTTTCTTTCTTACCTATTTTCCCTTTCCCGCGTGCAGGATAGCAAACTAGGCTTTAACCAGGTTCAACCTTTCGCTAGAAGTGGTTTATGAGATGAAGGTACACTATTGTGCTCCTTCGTCATGATCGGTGCGTGTACTGTCTTATCTAAAACGGTTTCCTTTTTCGCGATTTCAGGTAACCGTTTGACCCAATGGAGGCCCCGTTTCACGCATGCGCCGTGCGTCCAGAGATCGTATCAGAGATTTCGGGTCGACCAACTGGTCTATGGGGAAATGCATCAGTTTTTGACAGGACGCCATCTGTCCTAGGGTTTAGGAACTGCACCAGCTGAGGATGGGGCAAGCAGACGCTGGGATTACGGACACCAAGGAAGTTGGGCGACAATCAACACTCATATGAGGGTTGATTGTCACCCAACTTGTCGCAGACTAATTGTCGCGGACTGATTCGCAGACTGCGCGGACTGTCGCGAATTGTCGCGAATTGTCGCGGGCTGATGCGCGCATATGTGCGCTCCCGCGCATCAGTCCGCAGAGGGAACGAATGCCCGCATAACGTATCCCGACCACTCCTACTCCGGGCACCCGATCGACACACGAACAAGCGTCGCTATTCAAGCAAGATGACGGCATGCTCATATATCCTACTAAACTGCGGGCTGGGCATACCGGGGCAGCAGGGGAAAATAATGGAACGTCCATCGACGGACGGTTCCTCGCGAACATGAGGGTCGGTCCGACGTGCACGTCTTGTTCTCTGTAAAAGTGCGCAACTCGATGTTTCTCGTACGCTCCTCGTACGCTGTGCCGACTGTGCTTTGCGCTTAACCGACTCGGCGATCGCGTGCGCTCGCTTTGGCATCGTCTTTGGGCTTATGTTGTTGAACAGCGTCGGCATTTCGTCGCCCTCATTTCCCTTCCACTCCTCTCTTGACACCCTGAACTGGCTGCGGACTTGATTCTACAGCGCGTACAAGCTGTGGCGGGAGTCGCAAGGCCCGTCGAGGCAGAGGCGCTTCGACTTGTCTCGACGGCAACGTCCCCAGCGTTGCGAACGCAACTTCCTCTGAGCGCCCTATTCGCTCTCTCGTTCTGAGCGTCAGAAAAATCTTGTCGACATGCGCCACCTATTGCTCACGCACTTAATAATGTTTCCTCATCACCGCCATCATCATCATCAACAACTTCATCATCATCACTGACAAAATTCGGTCCTCTAAAAAGCCGGTGCGCTTGCACGCTTTGAATAAAAAATGCAGGAAGCTCAGACCAACGCATAAGGCTTCAAGGTAGCGAAGCTGTACGCAACCTTCACAACCATCACGACGGTTTTAGTCCACGATTGCAGCCGATTTGCTTCTTCTTCGCTGCCGCGACGACCTTTACTCCATCTTTGTTGCTATAACGGCCAAGAAGAAGCAAATCGAAGAAGCAGAAAGAACGCACAGAACGCGCACAATTGGACTGGGCGCCCGCAAATGCAACGTGTACCCTATCACTTGTTCTGTGTCGAGCAGATGACGTGATTCCCCTCCCCACAGTCACAGCCGAGTGAGTAAGCCCTTTGACTCTGGGTTACTAACTCACGGTCGAAGCCGAGAGGGTAAGAGGGCTGACTGTAACTCCGTTGATTTACCAGACACAGGTTCCAATCCTGCCGGTTATGGTTATTCTTTTCTTTTAGGGCGAAGCCCCGTAGGGGCTCGGGCTGTCGTCGTCTCATGTCGTCTTAGTCACGGTACTAAAACACCGGGACACTCATTTTCCAACGCTTCGCGCTAGAACGTAACGCGAACTAAAAGAACACACCGGGACACCAGAATTCCAACACCGCGTGCTAGAATGTTTCATCTCCGCGGGAAAAACGCGTACTAAAAGAACACACCGAGACACTCGTTTTCCAACTGAGCCTCGCGCCAGAGCGCTTCGTGCTACAGAGACACGAGACTTATAGCAAAGCTGAATACCTAGCTCTACGCCCCAACGGTTTCATCTCCGTGGGCGAAAAACGCCAAGGCGTCCAAGATGGCATGCATGCAGGCAGATGTTCGGCTCGTATTCTCTACACCTAAAAAAAACTGGGCCGATTGTGCAAGCGTGTCAACGCTGAAACACCGAAAGCAAGCGCATGCGTAAAAAAAGACATATGACATGCTATGTTGACTGTGTCGACAAAGTCGTTTACGAAATCCCATTGTCGCCGTGTGGCCGCACTTACATCGGGCAGACAGGCCGCTGCCTCAATGATCACCTGAGGGAGCATGCCAACAATGTAAGGTCGTCATCAAGTACCACCTTGGCAACGCATTGCGCTTCCTGCGGCTGCGCTCCACTCTTGCATGACTGCGCGATTTTCGCGTGGTATCCTGGACGAAGAGAGCAGGAAATCTTTGAGGCGTTCAAAATCAAGAAGAAAGGAGGCGCTTGTGTTAGTGAGCCGTCAGTTTCACTTCTGGAAAAGGAATTTGTGTATTACCACAACGTTTGATTCTGTATCGGCACGTGGCGGATTATGCTTTTTTACGAGAAATCGTTTTTTTCGATGTGATACCTCTCTTAGGTCTTTATCGGTCCTTTTGTTGTTTTCCTTTTTCTATATATATGTTTTCTGCTGCAATAAAGCGCTCAGTTGTTCGTCAGCGCCTGTGATTTGTCATCCCTTTCTTCGTCCTGTCATTGGCGCTGTTTTTCTTAGTGTTACAATGTACCAACTGGCCCGTCAGCAAATCCTTCTGCAATGCATGCTTCGCCCCTCCCCAGGTTTCACGTGACGATTTCATCTCCGTGGGCAAAAATGCCAAGGCGCCAAGAATACACTTATACACTGCATGCTTCGCTCCTGCCCTGGTTTCACGTCAGTGTAGATGTCCCGGGATTTCATACTGTTATACTGAGTTTTGTGAAACGCCGGAATCAACGAATTGCTATACAGCTTCGCTGTTAAAAATAGGTTTCCAGTGCAATGCCCGCCCAGCGTCGCGCGGTTTGGTGGAAAACGTATCGCACGTGTGGATTCACGGCGACGAACGAGCAAATACAAGATCGATCACCGCTCATGCGTTCATTGACATAACGGGAACACCAGACGCGCGCACATGCGTCGTTCCAGTTACCTCTGGCAGGCGAGGAACTGGGCAAGAGGCGTGGGGGTGCCGCTTCCGATGAAAAACAAATTAAGCACAAAACGTAGATGAAAAAGGCGCTGGAAAACCTCGTTCAAGAGAACTCTCAAGCTCTCGCGCGCCGATTGCGGACGCATGACCCGCATCCGCCGCCACATGCGAAGTGGCTTGATGGATGGCGAGAAACTATGGCAGCTGCGGTCCCACAGCGACTCGCAATGTGGTGCTGAGATACGCCTCTGCTGAAAAGCACAAGAGCGTTAACGCTCTAAAAAAGTGCGATAGAACCACGGAGGGGAAGAGGCTGTTTTGTCCGGATAACAATGATACAAGTTTTATCGCGAACTTTGAACGGGTATAAAGTAGCACCTGGGACGTCACAAGTACCTGTGACGCCATAGAGACGTCACCAGAAATTGACTGTAAATCATGACGTCACAGAAACGCCACGAGAAAGTGGCTGTATCATCGCCACTGCTATATATGTTTTCCTTAACAAGGAAAACATATATAGCAGTGGGGATCTACCACTTTCTGGTGACGTCTCTGTGACGTCACAGGTTCTTTCTGGTGACGTCTCTGTGACGTCACAAATTTTTGTTTGTGCGACTGGCGCCTGCCGACCCAAGCCGCCGCCGCGAGACATGACTGGGCGACTGTAGCGGTGCTCCGTTTTATCGCATCGCATGAATTCTAACGTGCACTTAACACACTGAAAACTACGATTTTAGTGCTGCCCATATTACGTCACTGCGGCCAGTAATACGTCACTGTAGCGCGAAATCTGAACGCCTTTCAATATATCTCCGATTTTTTTTTTTTACTGTTAAAAACACCTTTCGTGGCTTGATTGTAGCTGAGTGAGGTACCAAAGGCTACTTCTTTAAAATTGAACAAGCTTGCGTTTCGTCTTTATAACCCCTTCGGTATAGCACTGCCGTAGAATCCTTTACTGAAGGCGAATGCGAGGTTGTCCAGCAGGTGTCGCCACGTGCCCGTTGCACGGCGTCCCGCCAGAGTCGACCTCGTCAAGGTTGTGAAGGCGACGGAGACGCCCGCTGCGCGCTAGAGACGTCCCAATTGTCGCCTGTCGCGTGACTCGGCTGTCGGGAGCGTGCGTATACGTTGCCGTCATAGGTGACAGTGCGCGTCGTCCCTCCGTACAAGGAGTCGGGCTGACGGGCCGCACCGGAAGTCCTAATTACACGTGTACTCCACACCGCTAGTTCTGTGCAGTGTTGTCGAAGCTGCGGTCTTGGGAGATCAATCACAAAAACAAAACACGCGGGGAATGTGTGTGATAATCATTTGTAGTAGAATGGAGAGACGAGCTAGTTGGTGCACATGCATACTTGAAATCATCATCAGCAGCAGCAGAAGCAGCAGCCTGGTTATGTCCACTGCTAGACGAATGCCTCTCCCAAAGCTCTCCAGCCACGCCTATCGAGTGCTAGCTGAGTCCATACTTTCCCCCAAAATTTTCGTAGTCCGTCCCTCCATAAAGTCCTTGGCCGGCTCCTATTGCGTTTACAGTCTATTCGCAGCCACTCCGTCAAACGGATGGTCCACCCAGTTGTCCCGAATGGGCACCCGCCCGTGCCCGTTTTCTTTGCATAATTTGAGCTAGAATGTAAATCAAACTTTGACTTGAAAATCAAAGTGCAGACTTCACAGGAACAGAGGCAGAGAATAACACAAGCGCTTTGTGTTGTTTCCCATGCGCGCTTCTTTCCCAGTTTTGTTTCGTTGACGAGGGCTGCGGCTTCTGCGTCACTGCTGGGAATTGCTTGGAGGAACGCTGCCAAGGTCGTTAAGCTCTCGAGCGCTCTGCTCGCACAACGTACGCGAAACACTTCGCAGGCATTTGGCAAACGCTCACCGACAACGTATACAATTCGCTAAGCGTGAACTGAACGAAGCCTATGCTGGCGTTGCTTTAAAGGGGCCTTGAAGACAACATACACGTCTGATTTGTTTCAAAACGACTCGATATGTCCCATATAACATGACGCCGATTTTAACGCAAACTTAAAGAGAAGCACACAAACACGATATAGCAGTAAAGGAGCCTTTCATTATGATAGAGAAGCTTATTTTGCCTTCAAATCACGTAAGCACACTTAAGTTCTCCTGGGACTTTAGTACAAGCCGACGATTATGGCAATTTATGTAGGCACACGTTGCAAGCAAAACCAACGCTAAATATCGCCTTGTGTTCAATTTATTCGTCTGCCATGAATTTTTTAAGAACGCGTTGTCTAAAATGCTGTCAGACGGCACAAAAGTGATTTGATTGATTGATTGATTGATTGATTGATTGGTTGATTGATTGATTGATTGATTGATTGATTGATTGATTGATTGATTGATTGATTGTAGGATTTAACGTGCCGACGCAACGCAGGCGATGAGGCGCACCATAGTGGGGGGCTCCGGATTAATTTTGACCACCTGGGGATCTTTAACGTGCGCCGAAATCTCGAACACACGGGCGTTTTTGCTTTTCGCCTCCATCAGAAAAGCGGCCACCGCGGCCGGGAATCTAACCCTCGTCCTCGTGCTCAGCAGGCACAAAATAAGCTAGAAACTATGGAAAACAGATAAAGTGGTAGCGACTCACCAACTATACCTCGTAGTAGTAGTAAAATATAATAGCTGTAGTATAGTGTATCTGGACGAAGAGCTAGCGCAAACCTCATTCGTAACTGTCGCGCCCAACGTTCAAAAATAATACGCTCTGCAGTCACGCTCCGGGAATGAGATTCCTATCACGGCGAACTGACTGCGAACGGGCAATTTTTTTTTTTTTTAGCCAGCACCTCACGCGACGCGCAGTTTTGCAGTTGTTTGCGCCCATCTCCAGCAAAGCAAATGGGATCCGCGTCTGGCACAGTTCCACGAGGGGCTGAAAGCCCCACGACGCTTACAAGCCGTACACGTAGTCAAGGCCTTTGCTCTTCGTTTACTTAAAAGCCCCACCTTGAAGGCGCGTGCCTCCAATACGTTTATCATCACCTCTTCGGATAGCAAAACATCCCCAGTAGCTACGCCACCTGGATACTGCTGATGCAAGAAGCGCATCGTAGCCCACAGTTTTATGCAGTTAGATTGATAGAGGTGCTAACAGGACGTCATTGTTTAAAAGTATTACGACCCTTTCGTAAGCAATCTGAACCTACGCGTAATGCTAACCTGCGCACCAGCCTGTATAGTTCAAGTGCAGCTGAATACGTTGGCCAGCTATATATTACTCGCCGCTTCAGAAGCAGTGCGTGTCCGGATTTGCTGGACCGAATTCTTCTAAACGAATTCTAAACGAATTCTTAAAAAAATTTCCGCAGACGATTACATAGACACAGCGGGATTATTCAGCATTGCCCCACTTTCGGCAGCCCCGACATGGGCCGCTTCAAATAAAGGTCTCTCTCTCTCTCTCTCTCTCTCTCTCTCTCTCTCTCTATCTCTCTCTCTCTCTCTCTCTCTCTCTCTCTCTCTCTCTCTCTCTCTCTCTCTCTCTCTTGTGCCTACTTTGGCATGAATTTCCGTAAGTCGCCGCTGTATTGATCGTAATAAAATTCCTCGGGACACTTAAACCTTCTCATACGCTTCGAAGGTGAAAGCTTAGCGATACTTATGAAAGGTACACCCTTTGTCAAAACTTTCTAGGCCAATCCTAAGCCTTTTCGACCACAAAGAATTCAAAGAATAAGCTTTACTTTTAAATGTGTTCAAAATATTAGGTGTTTTCTCTAGCTTTCCGCCACAAAACATTTCATCCTCGCTCGGGACGTAAGCTTGTACATCGAAATTTTTTAAGGCCTGTGCGTTCCAGGCTTGGCCTAGAAATTTTGAGAAATACTGTACCTTTACTGCTACATCGTGCTGCGTCTCTTTCTTCGGCTTCGTTCCTTTGTCTTTTGGCGCGAAATACTCTGACAGGGGGACCGGCTACACTTCACGCCATAGCATCACCAGCATCACAGTTCTCCGCGGAAGACCTGCACCTGCTCTACACCTGTGTCGTGATGTTCCCCTGCAACGCGGTATGACGTCAGCGCCGCACGCTAGGCCAACTCTTGTTACGGGTTTAATTCCCATACGAACTCAAACGTGTCTTATTTACTCTTTACAGCGGCAGCCATTTTCTGCACCGGACAATACAACAACATCAGCGCCGGTTTTTGGCACAACGGGACACTCAGGAATTGGGAATTTGCTTTAATAAAATTCAAGCCGTTCCACTCAACGGAAAGCTGTCTCAAAATCCCACTCCCAAAATAAATTGCTATTTCCCCTAGTGTTCAAAATCCTCTCCTCCATACGCACATGTTAGAAATTGCCCCCTCTCGTGACCTCGACCTCCTCCCTCTGCTTAGCGAAAACGAAGGTTGGGTCGGCTTTGTTGCCGCCAAGACGAACAAAGGGGCAGTGGCTGCCCTGGGGCCACAGCGTACAAGGCGTGCGCTGCTACGTACAATGAGTGCTCCCCAGCGATAACTGGTGGGGGGGATCCCCTCAGGATTAGCAATCAGCCGGTATTTAGGCCACGCCATCAACGTGTAAGTTCCATGCTATTATAGATTTATTGTAGGGTTTAACGCGACGACGCAACGCAGGCGATGAGGCGAGCCGTAGTGGAGGGCTCCGGATTAATTTTACCCCCTGCAAATCTTTAACGTGTGCCGAAATCTCGTACGCCACGGGCGTTTTGGTTTTCGCCTCACCGAAAACGGCCGCCGCGGCCTCTTATTATAGAAAACCTTTCTCCCACGCAACCTGAGCAAAGCCGAAGTCCAAAATCAAACTGCTTTGGCCCTGTCCGAATAGCGAAGTCGGATAGATGTCGGCTTCATAACCCGATGGACCCAGGTTCGATTCCGATCACGGGAAGCGTTTATTAGATGCGAAGCATCTTTTGCTCGGGGCATGTCCCTCCAGTCGGGCGTCGGCGTCCGCACAACCACACTGCGCTGCATGCGCAACTCTCCTCCGTCTTCCTCCGACAGCTGTGCGCACCGCTCTCACTCCGTCGCGTAGCATAACAACAGCTGCGCGCGCGCTTCGCTACGCTCGCGTCTGCTCCGGCGCGCATGCACGACTCTCCTCCGCTGTCTCCTCTCCTTCAAGCGGGTAGCGCGCTGTGGCGGTTCAGTCAAGCGCTCGCTCTCGCTCGACTCCTGTGGATTTGATGACGACTCCGTGCTTGACTTGATTATTCGATGAAGACGTGATGGAATACGGTTCCTTCAGCGAGTGGATTGACGCAGTCCAATACCAGGTCAGTCCAAACCTCATACGACACATGCGGGTGTTCGTATGAGAACACCCCATGAGATGGAAATGCATCATACGCGTTCACAACACGTTTCACGCGATTTAGAGAATCCCCCCCCCCCCTTCGATGCGTCGCATCACATCAGGGTTCCTTCGCGGGAAGATGGGCGTAATATCTTTTTTTTCTTGGGGCGTTTGATGTGCCTTCACTTAATATAATCATCGTTTTGTGAAACTCATTCTGTAAAGTTGACTTTCCTGCAGCGTGTTTTTACGCGGATGACACACGCTTTCAGTCGGGCATAGAAAGCTTCGCTTTAAAAATTCGCAGCATCTACAAAGAGGACTGTTGGGTAAATGCATAAGCCGCTCTGCTATACACCGAGTATTTTTACGTCGCCTTTACAGCTATCCACAAATGCGCGGTTGGGAATGAATTTTTGAGCCGCCAAATAATCGACCTGATAACGAAGTAGGAAATACACCGAGCCGGCCGCTTTAAAGTCGGTTTTTGAACTTTGCACGAATGCATTGCTAAAAAACATATCGTAGGGGCACTATAGCCGGTAGGATATGGTAGGATATGGATATACGAAGGCCATAGTGCTTCTATCAATAGCATTTTCGTATGCGGTGAGCGTATGACACTTATGAAGCGTTAAATACAGATAGGCGCGTTTCCTCGTAGAGTCCACACAGAAATGATTAAGCAAAAAAAGGTGATCAGATCCAATTTCAACGGCCGTGAGCTTCGCTCCAGTGCGGTCTGATGTGACCGCAGAATCAATGCGCTAGCCAACCGTGGCGGTGCGAACGCTTTATATTTTCTGAAGTGTATTGCGGGAAAGCAGAGCAAAAACACAGGCGCTTGCCAATAGCATCTCGTGCCTTCTATCCTTTTGCGCTCATCGGATCGAGTAGTACGAATACGAAACGGCGGTAAGTTGGTTATCACAAAGCGCGTTTGCGTGTATGGGACAAAAACGTACCGCATTTGATTTGTCGCATTACCATACCGCATTTCATGGCATGTAAGTTGAACAATTCGCTTGCAGGACGTATCGCATCCAATGCACTAAATCAGGGTAGATTGATAACGCAAATGCGACTTCCCCAACGCGTGTAGCGGCAGTCGCATCGCATTTGCGGGACTGAGGAATTGTTGGAAGGCACCCGGCGTGCCACTCGCGAGTGTTTCTCGGACTATCCGGACCGATTTTGCGCGCGAGGCGGCATCCGAACTCCGGAAGAAAAAAAAAATGGCATCCACCTTCAGTGCTCCCGCCTCTTCACGCGCGAACATTTTTAGCCGGGAGACTGTAGCGCGCGCTGACACACGTGAACTGTTTACGTGGTTTTTTTTTTCTTTTTTGCGAAGCGCCACGCGCAAGCCTGGACGACGCCGGGCGGTTCTCGTAAACGCATGCTTGCGTATGCGGTAAACGACAGGTGTAACTATGACACAAGGTTTTTTTTTTTACTTTTATTTGCGACAGTATGCCCGTTGGCATAAAAATAACATATTTACAGGTGGAAAGGGGCACCCGTCTCTCGAAGGAAGGCAAGAAGGGAGAACCCGGTGTTTACTGATTACGGTGCACACATTACGGCCGCTGTCAAAAAACCGATGGAGATCCGTCCACGCCGCCACAAGCAACAAAATCTTGAGTCGAACAGCAGCGTTAGCCACCATTCTCGCGTGGACGAATTTCGCGACAGACGCCAAACCAAAACGCGCACAAGTAACTTGCCCGCTACCGGAAACTGGCAACTCCGGAAATGCGACCCCACAACTCTCAGATCTGACACAGGGCGGCGCTAGTCCCCAATGTGCATGCATGTAAACGCAAACGCGCCGCATTTGCCCGATTCGACGAACTAATGCGATAGGCTACTGTAGCACTCATGTAAACGCGCTTTGTACAGAGCGCTTCGACGTACGCAGCGCTCGACGAGATAGACGTCCGACATGCATAGCTGTACAAGCAGCGAAGAAGACCTGAGCATTTGTCAAATGAACGAGAAATCGCAACGAAGGCGTTCATTTGCAAAAAAAATGTGCAGAAATTCAGAGAATTATGTACTAATGCGTAGCATTTTTATGCCGCCTGCTTGAGTGTGAGTTTTTTCCAACCAATTTTTTTTTGTTTTTTCTAAATCCTGTCCGACCAATTATCTCCAATCACGCTATTGTAACGATTACAGGTGAAACTTTCGCGAAATTTCATTATTGTGGAAATGCAAAGCGTTGCACAGTTCGCCATTTTCCGTAATTATTTTAAACTTTTCCTTTTTTTCTAGTTTAAAAAAATTGTTCGACCGATTATCTCCATTTACGCTGCTATAACGATTACAGGTGAAACTTTCGCGAAAGCTGCATTATTGTGCAAATGCCATGCGCTACACGTTTTGCAATTTTCCGTCATATTTTAATATATTTCAGTTTTTTTAGTTTTTTTTCCAAAATTTCGGGCGACCAATTATCTCCATTTACGCTATTATAACGATTACAGGTGAAACTTTTGCTAAATCTGCACTATTGTGGAAATGGCATGCGTTATACTTTTGCCATTTTCCGAAATTTTTTAAATATTTTCCTTATTTTTAGTTTTTCAAAATTTCGTCCGACCAATTGTGTATCTCCATTAACGTTATTATAACGATTACATTTGGAACTACCGCGATATCTGCATTTTTTGTGGAACTACACGGCGTTACACGGTCCTGGCGGTGGAGTACTCGGCAAAGAATGCTACGCATTAAAAATGTTTGTTTTTCTCTGTATGAGCAAATTGCCTGGAAGCGTGCCCGGAGGAACGTACGGTCTCCGCGACGAGGCACTGCCGACATCTTCAAGGTCTTCGAAGGTGCAACAACTGTGACACGCCGAGGGTACTGAAGCGGCGGTACCTCGGTGACAATGCCTTCTCAGTTTCCCTGTAACTTTAGTTCTCGTCCATCGGTCATTTCAAGTTAACCCTGCGTGAGATCTTTTGACGCGAAAAAAGCTGGAGGGGGCTGCGGTGTTGTACGACTGAGGTGACGAGACCGACGGCGCTACACGCAGGTCTTCTCGTCTGGGCGGTGTTGAAGCCAAGCAAAGCGGAGGACAATAGCGAGAGGCCGAAGTTCCGACAGTTGATGAGGTCGGCCCGCAACAGGAAGAGGATTTGTTGTTGCACTCAGACTGCGTCGGTGAGACAAAGGTAGCTTGTCGCAGCCGCGTGCAGCCTATAGTTTTGCATGACACGAGTTTGTATCTGGACCAGCTTTGCAAGTGCGCTTTTTAAGTGCAGAGCACTTTAGGGGCTCGCTTTGTCGTCGTAGCTCGCTTGTTGGACCCAAGTAGAGTCACACGTTCCGTAGTACCGGGTGTCGTCGCGGCGTAACCGAGCGGCTTCGAAAGCCAAGCGCTTTCTATAGTCATAAGCGTTCGAAACTCGTGAACCGCTGGCGCTTGTCATACGTCTCCCCGTTGTTTAGCGTAAAGAAAACTGCAGGTACATTTGAGGCAAAATATACGTAATTAATTGGCGGTGCCCACGTTCGTTTAGTGAGGAATGCTCATTGGGTTGGTTTTTACGATAGTCACCGAAAAAAAGTGGCAGTGCAACGCCGGTGCGTGCGGGAGGAAACGCAAGCACAAAGAGAAGAGAACTCCTTCTGGCGCAGTTTCAGGCAGCGGGCGCGCTAGCACTGCAAAGGCGGGAAATTTGAATTGCATTGGGTGGTAGCAGTGAGCGTATAACGGCGCAACAGCCCATTATGGCTAATCACTGCTGTGCAGTTCCGAAAGCTTTCACACTAAGGGGAACGGCTTTAATTTTTCTTTCTTTCGTTTTCTGTGTGTCAGTGCAGGGCGATCCCCTGTTGTCGAGAGCTCGCCAGAACTGTGCTCAACGTTAGGAGGACTGTATCAGCCTCGCTTGGAGGCTCTTCGTTTTGTTGCAGTAGGAAAATACGCGCAAGAAGGGCATTATCCACGAGCGTGTCGTTATTGTCACTTGTTACTACTCCTCAAATACTGGCTTGCTGAAATATTCGCGTCATAGTGAGGGTAAAATTGAGACAATATTTGATAAATCAGACTCGGGCTGGTTAGGCTTTCGCGCTTCGAAAGCGTTAGGAGGACTATTACCCAGTTCCAATACTTCTCCTCATTATTTGTCAGGACCGGGGCGACAGAGACTGGTTTGCAAAACGGGAGGTGGTTTCATCCCACCGAATTCGCCTCGAAGTAAAATAAACGCTTGTTGAGATTGGCATACTTCTGCGGACCAAAATTCCTCGCCTACGCATCTTGATATTGCTGCGGGCGACGAACTTAAACAGTAGACTATAGATTGAAAGACTATCCCTGAACTTGAACGCGTTTAGTGCTTCAGCGCTGGGCGTATACCTGTCTGCTCCAACTTTGCTCCATTCTCTGGTTTTCGTTCTTTCTCACCTATTTTCCCTTTCCCGCTTGCAGGATAGCAAACTAGGCTTTAACCAGGTTCAACGTTTGCTAGAAGTGGTTTATGAGATCTAAAACGGTTCCTTTTTCGCGATTTTCAGGTGACCGTTTTGACCCAATGGAGGCCCCGTTTCACGCATGCGCCGTGCGTCCAGAGATCGTATCAGAGATTTCGGGTCGACCAACTGGTCTATGGGGAAATGCATCAGTTTTTTGACAGGACGCCATCTGTCCTAGGGTTCAGGAACTGCACCAGCCGTAGGATGGGGCAAGCAGACGCTGGGATTACGGACGCCAAGGAAGTTGGGCGACAATCAACACTCATATGAGTGTAGATTGTCACCCAACTTGTCGCAGACTAATTGTCGAGGACTGATTCGCAGACTGTTGCGGACTGTCGCGAATTGTCGCGGGCTGATGCGCGCATATGTGCGCTCCCGCGCATCAGTCCGTAGAGGGAACGAATGCCCGCATAACGTATCCCGACCACTCCTACTCCGGGCACCCGACACACGAACAAGCGTCGCTACTCAAGCAAGATGACGGCATGCTCATATATCTTACTAAACTGCGGGCTGGGCCTACCGGGGCAGCAGGGGAAAATAATGGAACGTCCATCGACGGACGGTTCCTCGCGAACATGAGGGTCGGCCCGACGTGCACGTCTTGCTCTCTGTAGAAGTGCGCAACACGATGTTTCTCGCACGCTCCTCGTACGCTGTGCCGACTGTGCTTTGCGCTCCAACCGACTCGGCGATCGCGTGCGCTCGCTTTGGCATCGTCTTTGGGCTTATGTTGTTCACCAGCGTCGGCATTTCGTCGCCCTCATTCCCTTCATTTCCTTCTCTTGACGCCCTGAACTGGCTGCAGACTCGATTCTACAGCGCGTACAAGCTGTGGCGGGAGTCGCAAGGCCCGTCGAGGCAGAGGCGCTTCGACTTGTCTCGACGGGAACATCCCCAGCGTTGCGAACGCAACTTTCTCTAAGCGCCCTCTTCACTCTGTCGTTCTGAGCGTCACAAAAATCATGCCGATATGCGCCACCTATTGCTCACGCAGGAAATAAAGTTTCATCACCACCGTCATCATCATCAACAACAACGTCATCATCACTGACAAAACTAGGCCCTATAAAAAGCCGGTGCACTTGCACTATGCTTTGAATAAAAAAATGCAGGAAGCTCACACCAACGCGTAAGACTTGAAGGTAGCGAAGCTGTACGCAACCTTCACGACTATCACGACAGTTTAAGTCCCGATTGCAGCCGATTTGCTTCTTCTTCGCTGCCGCGACGACCTTACTCCATCTTTGTTGCTATAACGGCCAAGAAGAAGCAAATCGAAGAAGCAGAACGAACGAAGGGAACGCGCACAATTAGACTGGGCGCCCGCAAATGCAACGTGTACCATACCACTTGTTCTGTGTCGAGCAGGTGACGTGATTCCCCTCCCCACAGTCACAGCCGAGTGAGTAAGCCCTTTGACTCTCGGGTACTAACTCCAGGTCAAAGCCGAGAGGGTAAGAGGGCTGACTGTAACTCCGTTGATTTACCAGACACAGGTTCGAATCCTGCCGGTGATTTCTTTTCTTTTAGGGCGATGCCCTTTAGGGGCTCGGGCTGTCGTCGTCTCATGTCGTCTTAGTATCATGTAGTCACGGTACTAAAACACCGGGACACTCGTTTTCCAACGCCTCGCGCTAGAACGTAACGCGTACTAAAAGAACAAACAGGGACACTAGTTTTCCAACACCTCGTGCTAGAATGTTTCATCTCCGCGGAAAAAACGCGTACTAAAAGAACACACCGAGACACTCGTTTTCCAACTGAGCCTCCCGCCATAACGCTTCGAGCAACAGAGACACGAGACTTATATCAAAGCTGCATACCTCTACGCCCCAACGGTTTCATCTCCGTGGGCAAAAACGCCAAGGCGCCAAGAATGCATGCATGCAGGCGGATGTTCGGCTCGTATTCTCTGCACCTAAAAAAACTGGGCCGATTGTGCAAGCGTGTCAACGCTGAAGCACCGAAGGCAAGCGCATGCGTAAAACAGCATATGACATGCTATGTTGACTGTGTCGACAAAGCCGTTTACGAAATCCCATTGTCGCCGTGTGGCCGCACTTACATCGGGCAGACAGGCCGCTGCCTCAATGATCGCCTGAGGGAGCATGCCAACAATGTAAGGTCGTCATCAAGTACCACCTTGGCGACGCATTGCGCTTCCTGCGGCTGCGCTCCACTCTTGCATGACTGCACGATTTTCGCGCGGTATCCTGGACCAAGAGAGCAGGAAATCTTTGAGGCGGTCAAAATCAAGAAGAAAAGAAGGCGCTTGTATTAGTGAGCCATCAGTTTCACTTCTGGAAAAAGAAATGATGTACCTATCTTGAACATTATACTTTGTATCGGCACGTGGCGGGTTATGCTTTTAAATGCAGAGCATTTCTTAGCCTCGCCTCTTCCTGCGTCGGACGGCGTCCACAGCTCCGCGTCCGCAGCAGGTGCGCGCATGCGTCGTAGTCAGCCCGTTCGCTCGTCACCCCCGGAACGCTCCGTCGCGGTCTCGGCCACGGCGGGCTGGAGGAGCGGCGGGTGCGCACTTTCATATGAAAGTGCGTGCTCGCCGCTCCTCCAGTCCGGCCGTGTCTCGGCGTAACAGGTGCGTGATAGCAGCGCTACAGTGGCTGGAAGAGCCACTGTAGCAGCGCGGTGGGGCGTAGAAGAGCGCGCGCTACTTGCGCATGCGCGCTCTCCCCCCCGTACCGCTCTCCCTCTACTGCGCGCGCTGCAAATATAAAGCCGTTAGCGGTCGCTCGTGCTTCAGTCACTGCGCATTCCTGTTAGGGGACATTCCGGTGAGTTCGGGATCGGTGAGTTCGGTGAGTTCGGTGAGGGACATTCCGGTGAGTTCGGGATCATTTGCACTGGCTCTGTTCGCTGCAACGTGCGCGGTGCTTCTGTAACCTCCCGCGGGCTGTTTCTGCTTCGGCCGGCTCCCCAAGGCTAGCTGCAAGTGTCGCGAGCGAATTTCCTTCGTGTGCGGTGCATCTGTGGCCCCTCGGGGGCTGTCGCTCCTTCGGCCGGCTCCCCGAGGCTACCTACGAGTGTCTCTAGCGGATTTCCTCCGTGTGCGGCGCATCTCTGGCCTCTCGCGGGCTGCCGCTGCTTCGGCCGGCTCCCCGAGGCTAGCTACGAGTGTCGCGAGCGGACTTACTTCGTGTGCGGTGCATCTGTGGCCTCTCGGGGGCTGTCGCTCCTTCGGCTGGCTCCCCGAGACTAGCTACGAGTGTCGAGAGCGGATTTGCTTCGAGTGCGGTGCATCTGTGGCCTCTTGCGGGCTGTCGTCGCTTCGGCCGGCTCCCCGAGGCTAACTGCGAGTGTCGCGAGCGGATTTGCTTCGTGTGCGGTGCATCTGTGGCCTCTCGCGTGCTGCTGCTCCTTCGGCTCGCTACCCAAGACTCGCTAAGAGTGTCGCGAGTGTGTCTTTCGTGTTTACTGTCCAATTCTACACTGTCCATGGATTATTCTCGCCTCTTGGATTACTTCCAACCCTGAGGATCTATTTCTGCCTTCACCCAGCCCCTCCCCTGGTGAGTAATTGTCACCGGATCGCTCTCTACTTTCTCGCCCCTCCTCCCCCACCCCTGTCCCTTTGTTTATACAAAGCGGAGGCTTCAAACAGAGGGCTAACACGTTTCTCCCGTACTACGCTGCCCTCGCCACATGGGCCGAATCTATTCCTTTTAAAATGGGCCCGCCCGACTCGGAGGAAGAGTCACCTCCCCCCGATGGCTCTCCAAGCTCGACCTCATCATTCAGTTCATCCGGAAGGAGCAGGAATGACAGTCCCTCGCCCTTGATAGAATCCCTTGAGACGAAATGCCCCCGAAACTAGAATGGCCAAGACGAAGTCGGAGCTGCGACAGCTTTCTTCACAAGTTCGCAGCCACTAGGCGGGCCTGGAAATGTACCCAGCAGAAATCCAGGCGACGTTTTGAAGGCACCTTTCACCCCAAAGAAAGCAAGAAAAAGCAGGACAACAGGCATTCACCACGACAATCCCGTCTAGCCACCAAATCCTGGCCGGCCCGCTCAGCAGCCCGCCGTCGCCGGCTTAAGGGCAAGCAACGAGCAGCCTTCGTCACGGGAGATCTCCTACTTCTACGGCCTCTACCACTGCACAGGACCCCAGCACGAACCACGAGCCCACACACAGGCGGGACAAGTCCACGCAAGGTGCAGAACGGCTCGGAAAGGCTTGCACTCAGGACCCCAAATATCTCAGAACCCGCTGAACCCGGCGATAAAAATCCTCAAGAAGCAACCCCCCTGGCTAATAGTAACAGTGAGAACTGCAACATCCCTTGGTTCAACGAAACACCTACCCGGATCGGGATTGCCCCTGCTGGCTCACTACAGAAGAGGCAGACAGACAACACCCCTGTCCCATCTCCAACACCACAAAGCTGCCCCAAGACAAGCCCCGAAGGTCAACCAAAGCAAGCAGTTGCGCAAACAAACGAAGACCCCTTCCCGCCTCTCCCACCTAGAACAAACCCTGTTCCACGAACGGTCCCAGCCTGCCCACCCACAGCAAGCCGCCAAAGTCCCTCAAGAGACACCTTACATACGGTCCTATTCAAACCCGCAGACCCCAAGTCCCCCTTTCGCACGGTGAGCGCCTATTCCGTGGGCACTGCTACAGAACACCTCTGGGACATCAAGGACATTAGGGTCAACAAAGCCAGAAACATTGTGGCCATCGACACCACGAGCGACAAATCAAAAACCGCCCTCCTACAAATGAACTCCCTTTGTGGCATAACTGTCGCCCCCCAACTTGCTTCTAAGGAGCCAATCAAAGTCACTGGCGTCGTCAGAGGCATTGATATCCCAGGCACTGCAGCTGAACTAGTCCCACACATCAGGTCCCCGAAGGAGATCGTTGAGGCCAACAGGAGTGGGAATTCTTTATTCCTCACCTTTGTTGGGGGCACACTTCCTGAGCATATTTACCTTGCCAACGTTCGCTCTCCTGTCCACCCCACAACGCCCCGGCCTCTACAATGCTACAAGTGCGGCAGATTCAACCACATCCGCGTTACCTGTCGTCACGCCACCCGCTGCGAACGTTGCGCAGGCGATCACGATCAAGCCGATTGCAACGAAACCCAACTCAAGTGTGCCAACTGCCAACAGGATCACAAGTTCTCCTCCCCCTATTGCCCCCGCTGGCAGGAGGAGAAGAAAGTTCTCATGGAGGCAGCGGCAAAAAAGATCCCTAAAAAACAAGCCCGTTTCGAATTATCTGCAACCAAGGAAGACAACAGGCGAACAGCAAACAACGGCTGCACCTACGCCCAAGCTTTAGACAAGACCCCCAACCCGGCCCAACCTGCCCTAATCCAGCAGGCTTCCCCCATCGTCACCGAGGTTGTCCCAGTTGACCCAGCCATTTCGAGCATGTTGAGTACCGCTATCGAAACCCTGGCATCTGCCATAGAAATCTTCAAGCAACATGTTCGGGCCACCTAAAAAACCACTCCCTAGGCCTAGTATCCTACAATGGAATGTCAATGGCCTGAGCACAAGGAAACCAGAACTCCTAGGGCAACTGGAAACACACCTTTTTGATGTACTGGCACTGCAAGAACCAAACATAGGCCCCTCCGGAATTCCCCTACCTAACTATGTCTGCTACAATAGCCCCCCCACTCGCTGCTCAAGGCAATGCATACAACAGAGCTGCTCCTCAAAAATTTGCGGCAAATCCCGAGCTGCCCTTTATGTCAAAGCAGCTATACCACATTCCTCCATTGATACAACCGATCTCTGCTCTGAAACCTTCCATTGCGCGGCAGCGGCAGTGAAAATTCAAGGTGTGGTCACAACCATTGCCTCTGTCTACGTACGGCCAAACACCCGCTGGGATCCCCAATCCATCCACACCCTATCTGCACGCCTGGGCAACGATGCAGTCATATGTGGTGACTTCAATGCCCACCACAAAGAATGGGGCAGTCGGGAAACCTCAAAGAGGGGCCAAGAGCTCATGGACGCCCTCCCACACTTATTTCCCAAGAATGATGGGCAATTCACCTTTGCCCGGAGGGATGGTGCACGTACATCCATAGATGTATCTTTCACTTCCTCAAGCTGCCATTACATATGGTCAAGATCTCCAGACTCTTGGGGCTCAGACCATTTTCCTATTTTCTTAACTCCATGGAGCAACGTCCCCCCGAAAAAGCGCTCCTATAACGTCACCAATTGGGCCATCTTTAGAGCTCGCACGGCGGACATCTCCCCGGATTCTGACTTTTTCACAGGGCTGTCTGACTGTGTCAAAGCTGCCACCAAGCGTTACGATGTCACTCCAGGACAACCCACTCCAGACATCAAGCTCTTAAATCTCAGAGCTGCTCGTCGACAAGCCCAACGACGTGCTATCCGAACAAACAACCCAACAGATTGGAATATGTACAATCGACTCGACGCTGCCTGCCGGAGACACGCTAGAGCCAGACGTAAACAAGGCTGGCTTTCCATATGCTCCTCTATCGAAAATGAAAAGAAACCCCGACGAAGCTGGCGCATCGTAAACAGTCTCCTTCAACCTCGCACCCAATCCAACCCGGTAGCTGCAGCAGCTATCCATCTTAAAATCACAACAAACGAGCTGCTTGAAAACCTTGCTGATCACTTCGCCAAACGTCCCTCAACCGTCATCACCAACCAAGATGACAACTTAACTAACCACTATGGCCTTCGCATCACACCAGCCGCAGCATCCCTCAACAAATACTTCTCCTCCCCAGCCTTCCGGCTCCTCCCCAAGCGTGACACAGAACGTATTGCGGAGCTCTGTAACGCACCGATCACCCTATCCGAACTCCAAACTGCACTGAACTCCTCCAAGAGGCGTAGTGCACCTGGCCATGACGGGATTTCTTATCAGGCACTTAAAAACCTCGACACCCCTCAAGTATCCCTCCTAAGAGATGCCCTCAACAAAATCTGGCTCTCTGACACCTTACCCCCTGACTGGCTTCTCACAATCATTGTCCCCATCCTGAAGAAAGGAAAACCACCCACAAATCTCCTCCTATAGACCCATAGCCCTCACATCAGCCGTTGGGAAAATTCTCGAGGCCATTATATTAAAGCGCCTGGAATGGATAGCCACCATAGCAGGGTCACTACGGGAGCAACAAACTGGCTTCCGGGAAAACAAAAGTACTGCTGACTCCATCGCTGACCTGGTGTCTACTCTCGAGGAAGCAAAACATAACTCAGAGTCAAGCATCGTCTTCCTCATGGACGTAGAGGCCGCCTTCGATTCTCTCCCACATGATACCATAATCAAGACCCTAGAACTCCTTGGCATCACCGGTCACCTTAATCATTACATTCGGAACTTCTCAACGAATTCCGAGTCAAGGCCTGCGGCCAGCTCAGCAACCCAGGTCATCGAACCCAAGAAACAGCAGCCAAGCTCACCTCGCACCAACAAAATCATCCCTTCCTCAAGAGACCCTCAACAGCTCAGCACCTACACTTCATCACCCTACTCTCCTTCTTAACCTTGTCCTCATCCTGCATACCTGAAGAACTCCCCTGCGCGGTTAGCATCTCCATATACGCAGATGATGTCGCGCTCTGGACCCATGGAGCCCGCGAAAACCTCTACGAACTCAGGCACTCCATACAGAGAGCTATAAACGCGGTAACCAACCGCCTCATGGATCTTGGCCTTTCCGTGTCCCCCACCAAATCCCAAGCCCTATTCCTACGGAGTCCTCTCTCCAGCCACCGCCGTCCTCCTCCCCTCTGTGTCTCGGGCCAAAAGGTCCCCTGGGCAAGAGAGGTGAAGTACCTCGGTCTCCTCATCGATCAAGACCTCTCCTGGCGCCCTGCCGTCTCTGCTGTCCTCAGCACATTACGAAGAACCCAGAAGATAACCTCCCAACTCATAGCGGGAGGGTGCCCTCCACCCTGGGTTATTCGAATTTTTCAAGCCCTAGCAGGCTCTGCCTTCCTCTACGCCCTCCCCCTCGTCAACCTCTCAAGCATACACCGAAACAGTATCGACGTTCTCCAACGTAATGTCCTCCGGCGCTGTCTTGCCCTCCCCCGTTGCTCACAAATTGGTCCAACTTACGCCGAAGCAGTATCGTGGCCCCTCTCGCTTCTGGCAACTAAAACGGCTCTAAACCACATTGACAGACTCCACAGAACTTCAGATGGCTCACTCCTCCTAACACGTCTTAGGAGTCGCCCACACTCCCGCATGGGAAAAATAGTCGCACAATTCGAAATCCTCATCGGTGAGACCAGTCCAATAGTTCACTACGACCCCACCCCCCCCAACTCAACCGCACCCATCCAGGTCAACACGTCACTACCAGGTGGTCGCTCCAAGCGCAACGCTCCACACTGCGCTTTGCGCCAGGACACCGAAGAACGCCTTCATGACCACTTTAACGGTTTCACCCAAATTTTCACCGACGGCTCGGTTCTTGACGGGAGATGCTCAGCCACAGCTGCCTGCATCATCCCCTCAACCGGAGCAAGAAGCCTCTGCCACTTACAATTTAACGCATGTTCCACTACGGCGGAAATTGCAGGACTCCACCTTGCCTGCGACCTAATCTCCAACGACCCCGACATCCAGAAGGCAGTCATACTCACCGACTCCAGGGCAGCCCTATCCAGACTCGCCTTCCCAAGGAAAGCTACTCCAGCCATCAAAAGTCTGCTTAATAAGGCCCTCCTCCTCAGTAAACACCATGGGAAACTCATCGCCTTCCAGTGGGTTCCTTCCCACGTCGGCATCCCTGGCAACGAGGCGGCCGATACTCTGGCCAAAGAAGGACACAATACCCCCACGACCCCATGCACCGATGTAGCCCGGATCGACGAGGCCCGTCTCATCATTCGTAGAGAACTCTGCTCCCTACACCCCGACCCTCGCATCGCATCAGGCCTCTATTTCCATCCCCTACCATACAAGGGCCTTTCCCGCCATGAAATGGGCCTCCTCCTCCGTCTCCGAGTTGGCTCCCATCGGGACGCCTCCCGTCTCCACAGGCTGGGCATCGCAGACAAGGCTAGCTGTCGCAATTGCACAGCTGAAGAGACGCTCCAACATCTCCTACTAGAATGCCCACAATACTCCGGTCCACGCTCCAAACTCTTGGCAACGTTCGTCTCATTACGCCTGACTCACACCACGCCCACGGATCTCCTATTTCCCAAGGCCCACCCCTCAGTACAAGAGAAAGCACTCCGGTCCCTCATCACCTTCCTGACCGAAACGCCCCTTCATACCTTCCTATAATCCCCTCCCCCTCCCAACCCCCCTCCTCATTCCTCTATAAATACACTATCCTTTACTTCTCTCTCACCTCCTCCCTCCCTATCCTCTCATTATTCTCCTCCCGGTTGAGGTGTCATCCTAGTAGACAGTTACCGGGTGGCTTCTCCACTTCACTTATATATATAACCACACACCATTCAGTCACTGCGTTGCTCCTTCCTTCCTTGGTTGACGCTCGCTCCCACGTTTACTCGTGTCTGCTACTCCAGCATCACGAAGAAGCGATGGAAGCAACACTCCCTTCAACCAGTACTGAGGCCCAATGCTCTGCATTTACTCGCCTTCCCCTCGCGGGAAGGCGCGGGAATGTTTTTACGAGAATCGTTTTTTTCCGATGTGAAACCTCTCTTGGTCTTTATCGGTCCTTTTGTTGTTTTCCTTTTTCTATATATACGTTTTCTGCTGAGTATAAGCGCTCAGCTGTTCGTCAGTGCCTGTGATTTTGTCATCACTTTCTTCGTCCTGTCATTGGCGCTGTTTTTCTTGGTGTTACAATGTACCTACTGGCCCGTCAGCAAATCCTTCTGCAATGCATGCTTCGCCCCTCCCCAGGTTTCACGTGACGATTTCATCTCCGTGGGCAAAAATGCCAAGGCGCCAAGAATACACTTATACACTGCATGCTTCGCTCCTGCCCTGGTTTCACGTCAGTGTATACATGTCCTGGGATTTCATACTGTTATACTGAGTTTTGTGAAACGCCGGAATCAACGAATTGCTATACAGACTCGCTGTTAAAAATAGGTTTCCAGTGCAATGCCCGCCCAGCGTCGCACGGTTTGGTGGAAAACGCATCGCACGTGTGGATTCACGGCGACGAACGAGCAAGTGCACCGCTCATGCGGTCATTGACATAACGGGCACACCAGACGCGCGCACATGCGTCGTTCCAGTTATCTCTGGCAGGCGACGAACTGGGCACGAGGCGTGGGGGTGCCGCTTCCGATGAAAAACAAATTAAACACAAAACGTAGATGAAAAAGGCGCTGGAAACCTCGTTCAAGAGAACTCTCAAGCTCTCGCGCGCCGATTGCGGACGCATGACCCGCATCCGCCGCCACATGCGAAGTGGCTTGATGGATGGCGAGAAACTATGGCAGCTGCGGTCCCACAGCGACTCGCAATGTGGTGCTGAGATACGCCTCTGCTGAAAAGCAAAAGAGCGTTAACGCTCCAAAAAAGTGCGATAGAACCACGGAGGGGAAGAGGCTGCTTTGTCCCGATAACAATGATACAAGTTTTAGCGCGAACTTTGAACGAGTATACCGTAGCACCTGGGCGGTCACAAGAACCTGTGACGCCACAGAGACGTCACCAGAAAGTGACTGTAAATCATGGCGTCACAGAAACGCCACGAGAAAGTGGCTGTATATCGTCACTGCTATATATGTTTTCCTTAATAAGGAAAACATATATAGCAGTGGGGATCTACCACTTTCTGGTGACGTCTCTGTGACGTCACAGGTTCTTTCTGGTGACGTCTCGGTTACGTCACAATTTTTTGTTAGTGCGACTGGCGCGTGCCGACCCAAGCCGCCGGCGCGAGACATGGGCGACTGTAGCGGTGCTCCGTTTTATCGCATCGCATCAATTCTAACGTGCACTTAACACACTGAAAACTACGATTTTAGTGCTGCCCATATTACGTCACTGCGGCCCGTAATACGTCACTGTAGCGCGAAATCTGAACGCCTTTCAATATATCTCCGATTTTTTTTTTCTGTTAAAAACACCTTTCGTGGCTGGATTGTAGCTGAGTGAGGTACCAAAGGCTACTTCTTTAAAATTGAACAAGCTTGCGTTTCGTCTTCATAACCCCTTCGGTATAGCAATGCCGTAGAATCCTTTACTGAAGGCGAATGCGACGTTGTCTAGCAGGTGTCGCCACGTACCCGTTGCACGGACGCGTCCCGCCAGAGTCGACCTCGTCAAGGTTGTGAAGGCGACGGAGACGCCCGCTGCGCGCTAGAGACGTCCCAATTGTCGCCTGTCGCGTGACTCGGCTGTCGGGAGCGTGCGTATACGTTGCCGTCATAGGTGACAGTAGAGAGTTTTAGCAGTACGTTCGTTACGTTCGTTACGTTCGTTCCGTTGCTACCGGGTTTACCGGGACCCGACTGCGCATGCGCGCGTACGTACCGGGTTCTTTCCGTAGAGTGAGACGGAAAACGTGTTTTAGCACTCCGTAGCGTCGTACCGTTCGTTCCGTGTGACGGCTGATTAGCCGAGTTGTTGCAAAAATCCACACGCTAAAAATAACGTAAATAAACAACGCAGTTTCCCCTAAAGCATTGCAAATCTAAAATAAATCGCGCTCGGCCGGACGCATTGTGAGGCAGGGGCTGCGGTGGCGGCGACGGCACCAGAGCGAGCGCAGGTGACGACATGGTCGCGCGCCGTTCACGTGGAGGAATGGCCTTGGCCTTGCCCGATTGAAGCGCTAGACACATGGACAATTGGTACACGCGATTCGTATGCGACTGATCGTTACGACGGTCGCCACGACTAGTCGTACGCGTGAATTTGAGACACATGGCCCGATGCGGGTTTTGCGATGCCTCGTCGGCGCCGCTCCGCCCACTGTTTTTGCACCATGGTCAACTACG
The DNA here is from genome assembly GCA_013339765.2 of Haemaphysalis longicornis. Lineage (NCBI taxonomy): Eukaryota > Metazoa > Arthropoda > Arachnida > Ixodida > Ixodidae > Haemaphysalis > Haemaphysalis longicornis. The sequence goes on from CM023457.1 coordinate 26,756,852, forward strand.
ACGATCGCTGAGCTGAATTTGTAGATTCCGCGGGTTTTTTACGCAAGAAATGGATAAAGCAGGCAATCGTGAAGCGTTTTCTGCATCGGGGGAAAAAGTCCGCGCACACGCCGGTCGCGCCTGCCAGCTCGGCACACTCAGCGGCTCGAACCGGCGCAGACCACGGTAGCAACCGCTTGTCGCTGTTCTTCCGAATCAATCTGATCACTAAAACGAAGTTCCACCTGCGAGAAAGTAGGTGTTAGAGTGGTGAAAAATTGGGGCTAGGGATTGTTCTCAGGGCTTATTTTTAAAAACGGCGATCAGATATATCTGCCGCGATGCAAGCATATGCTGACCGACCGTGGATGCCGCGGCGCGCGGTGCGGCGAACGGCCGAGAGATGGCGATACCTGCGCGGAAGCATCGAAACAGGCTACGCAGATGTCTCGGTCACCGGTCGCTCACGGCAGTTGTAGCTCAAATAAAGTTTCACATGCGAGAAAGGGGATGATAGTGAGGTGAAAAGTTGTGTTACGGAGTGTCATTCGCAGTTTCACAGATAGCGGCGATCAAATATTCGCCAGGACGCTAAGCCTAAAGTTTTCAACACCCGAGCAAGCCGGTTGCGGGCTCCGGATACGGTAACACGGAAGCAGAGCGCCGGGAGAGACAGCCGGCCGCGTACGGAACAAATGGCGCATGCGCAGTCGGGTCCCGGTAAACCCCGGGGTAGCAAGGGAACGAACGTAACGAACGGAGCATACGTACTGCTAAAACTCTCTAGTGCGCGTCGTCCCTCCGTACAAGGAGTCGGGCTGACGGGCCGCACCGGAAGTCCTAATTACACGTGTACTCCACACCGCTAGTTCTGTGCAGTGTTGTCGAAGCTGCGGTCTTGGGAGATCAATCACAAAAACAAAACACGCGGGGAATGTGTGTGATAATCATTTGTAGTAGAATGGAGAGACGCGCGAGTTGGTGCGCGTGTATTCTTAAAATCATCATCAGCAGCAGCAGAAGCAGCAGCCTGGTTAGGTCCACTGCTGGACGAATGCCTCTCCCAAAGCTCTCCAGCCATGCCTATCGAGTGCTAGCTGAGTCCATACTTTCCCCCAAAATTTTCGTAGTCCGTCCCTCCATAAAGTCCTTGGCCGGCTCCTATTGCGTTTAGTCTATTCGCAGCCACTCCGTCAAATGGAGTGTCCACCTGTTGTCCCTCATGGGCACCCGCCCGCGTCCATTTTCTTTGCATAATTTGAGCTAGAATGTCAAATCAAACTTTGACTTGAAAATCAAAGTGCAGACTTCACAGAAACAGAGGCAGGGAGGGAGGAGGAGGAATGCCTTTTAATGAATGAAGAGAAGTCAGCCTGGCAGCGAGCTTGGCTTGCTACTCCACATGAACATGAGATGTGCGAAAGTGAAGGGAAACGAAAACACAAAAACTCACACAGACACTACAGAAGCAAATAAGCACACAAACTGACAAATGCAGGATCACGCACACGGCGCACAAACAGAAGTGAAGTTAAGGCACACATTCACAGAGTTTCGTTCAGGCCGGAGTCACGGAGAAATGACACCAAAGCCCGTGTACTCCGTGTTGCCGCGGCAGTTGAGTGCCAAGGACCAATGGCGTCACAAAGCTTCAATGGTGCATCAGCACGCAGTCCCAAAGTTGTCTTCCAGGTAACAACACAAGCGCTTTGTGTTGTTTCCCATGCGCGCTTCTTTCCCAGTTTTGTTGCGTTGACGAGGGCTGCGGCTTCTGCGTCACTGCTGGGAATTGCTTGGAGGAACGCTGCCAAGGTCGTTAAGCTCTCGAGCGCTCTGCTCGCACAACGTACGCGAAACACTTCGCAGGCATTTGGCAAACGCTCACCGACAACGTATACAATTCGCTAAGCGTGAACTGAACGAAGCCTATGCTGGCGTTGCTTTAAAGGGGCCTTGAAGACAACATACACGTCTGCTTTGTTCAAACGACTGATATATCCCAATAACAATGACGCCGATTTTAACGCAAACTTAAAGAGAAGACGCACAAACACGATGTAGCAGTAAAGGAGCCTTTCATTGTGATAGATAAGCTTATTTTGCCTTCAAAGCACGTAAGCACACTGAAGTTCTCCGGGGACTTTTCTTACGACCAATACAACGACGATTATGGCAATTTATGTAGGCATACGTTGCAAGTGAAACCAACGCTAAATATCGCATTGTGTTCATTTAATCGTCTGCCGTGAATTTTTTTAAGAACGCGTTGTTTAGAATGCTGTCAGACGGCACAAAAGGGATTTGATTGATTGATTGATTGATTGATTGATTGATTGATTGATTGATCGATTGATCGATCGATCGACTGATTGATTGATTGATTGATTGATTGATTGATTGATTGATTGATTGATTGATTGATTGATTGATTGATTGATTGATTGATATTGATTGATTGATTGATTTATCGATCGGTCGATTGATTGTAGGGTTTAACGTGCCGACGCAACGCAGGCGATGAGGCGCACCATAGTGGGGGGCTCCGGATTAATTTTGACCACCTGGAGATCTTTAACGTGCGCCGAAATCTCGAACACGGGGGTTTTTGCTTTTCGCCTCCATCAGAAAAACGGCCCCCCGCGGCCGGGAATCCAACCCGCGTCCTCGTGCTCAGCAGCACAAAATAAGCTAGAAACTATAGAAAACAGATGAAGTGGTAGCGACTCACCAACTATACCTAGTAGTAGTAGTAAAATATGATAGTTGTGGTGTAGTGTATCTGGACGAAGAGCTAGCGCAAACCTCATTCGTAACTGTCGCGCCCAACGTTCAAAAATACGCTCTGCAGTCACGCTCCGGGAATGAGATTCCTATCACGGCGAACTGACTGCGAACGGGCCTTTTCTTCTTTTCTTTTTTCTTTTTTTTTTAGCCAGCACCCCACGCGACGCGGAGTTTTTGCAGTTGTTTGCGCCCATCTCCAGCAAAGCAAGTGGGATCCGCGTCTGGCACAGTTCCACGAGGCCGCTGAAAGCACCACGACGGTTACAAGCCGTACACGTAGTCAAGGCCTTTGCTCTTCGATTAAAGTCCCACACTGAAGGCGCGTGCCTCCAATACGTTTATCATCACCTCATCGGATAGCAAAAACATCCGAGTAGTTACGCCACCTGGAGACTGCTGATGCAAGGAGCGCATCGTAGCCCGCAGTTTTATGCAGATAGATTGAATGAGGTGCCACAGGATGTCATTGTTTAAAAGTATTACGACCCTTTTGTAAGCAATCTGAACCTCCGCCTAATGCTAACCTGCGCACCAGCCTGTAGTTTAAGTGCAGCTGAATACGTTGGCCAGCTATATATTACCCGCCGCTTCAGAAGCCGCGCCCCCAGAGTGGAAAGCCGCCCCGAGTGGGAATGGTGGACAGAGACCAAAGATAGGGCCCGAGGTTACGGTGAAGCACTAAAAAACGCGCGACTGTCCAGAAGAGAATACCCCCCGCCCCATCGGGCCCTGAGCAGCGAAGAGGCGACGATTCTCAGACAGCTACAGACGGCGTCGGTCACGTCGCCGGCGGCACTACACCGCATGTACCCGGGGAGTACACAAGCAGCCTATGCGAGGTATGAAAAAAGGGGGCCGGCCAACCGGTGGCACATCATGTGGGACTGCGCCACTGACCCAGAAGGCGCCAGCTTCGAAGAGTACCCGGCACAACTCAGGAAGCCATCGAATCAAGAGACAAGACGAAGCAAGAGTGGGGCCCTCCAGCAGGTCTTCACTGCCCTCGAAAAGCACGGACTCCGTAAAGGGGCCTGCGCCTATTAGGGTAGCGAAGAAGATGCGACGACCGGCCCGTCGGGACGGGGGTCATAACAAACCCCCGCCCACTGCAGGATCGATGTGAATAAAGTCCTTTCCAGTCCAGTCCAGTCCTGAAGCAGTGCGTGTCCGGTTTGCTGTACAATCTGACGTCATTCTAAACAAATTCGTAAAAAATTTCCGCAGACGATTACATAGACACAGCGGGATTATTCAGCATTGCCCCAGTTTCGGCAGCCCCGACATGGGCCGCTTCAGATAAAAATATTTTTTCTCTCTCTCCCCTCTCCTCTCATCAATTTTCTCATTTTTCTCTCCTCTCCCCTCTCCTCTCTCCTCTCTCTTCCCCTCTCTCCTCAAAAAACCTCCCCCTCTCTCCCTCTCCTTCCCCCCTCCCCTCCCCCCTCCTCCTCTCCGCTTTTCCCCTTTTCCTCTCTCCCCTCTTTTTCTCTCTCTCTCTCCTTGGCCTCCCCTTTTCCCCTTAATTTCCGTTAAAACGGGGATAAAATTTTCCTCGGGGGAAAATTAAAAACCTTCCTTTTAACGCTTCGAAGGTGAAAGCTTAGCGATACTTATGAAAGGTACACCCTTCGTCAAAACTTTCTAGGCCAATCCTAAGCCTTTTCGACCACAAAGAATTCAATGAATAAGCTTTACTTATAAATGTGTTCAAAATATTTTATGACAGGCAGAAAGAAAGGTGTTTCCTCTAGCTTTCCGCCATGAAACATTCCATCCTCGCTCGGGACGTAAGCTTGTACATCGAAATTTTTAAGGCGTGTGCGTTCCAGGCTTGGCCTAGAAATTTTGAGAAATACTGTACATCGTGCTGCGTCTCTCTCTTCGGCTTCGTTCCTTTGTCTTTTGGCGCGAAATACTTTGACAGGGGGACCGGCTACACTTCACGCCATAGCATCATGCATCACAGTTCTCCGCGGAAGGCCTGCACCTGCTCTACACCTGTGCCGTGAGGCTCCCCTGCAACGCGGTGTGACGTCAGCGCCGCACGGGACCGGGCAGCTGAACGGGTGGCGCCACCACTCGGCGCTCCCCTCGCCAGTGGAATGAGCCGGTGCATTGGACTACACAGCCTCCCGTTGTTTTTGTCGTGTTTGCTTCGGTGCTTTGTATGTTTTGGTGGCGTTGTGAGCAGACATGTGAGATGAAACGAAGTCTAGACAGATGTGTTGGGTTCTTAGATGCAGTAGTGACTACGTAAACTTGTCGGACGCGTCTAAAGTTGGGTATCGGCTGCGATGGCATGAGCGCTTTTTGCAGCGATCTGCGCTTGGCTCCACCCGTTCTGAGTACGAATAAAACTACTATTATTAGTATTATTTTCTTCCTAAATGCACTAACGGCTACGCAAACTTATTGGATGCTTGTAAAGTTGGGGAAGGGCTACATTGACACGAGCGCTTTTTGCAGCGCTCTGCGCCTGGCTCCGCGCGATCTGAGTAGGAATAGAACTATTAGCAATATTAGAATTAATTTCTACCACTTTAAATTATCTTCACTGGTTTCAATGACTACGGTTTCCACGCCAGCTTTAGCGCTGGGATACCTCGATACGTGCGCTTTAAATAGAAAGGCACCTGCATACGAGGTGGATTACCGTGTAGCCGTAGAAATGTTGCGGTAGTTTACACTTTCTGTAACCGTGAGCTTTGTACCTTCGGTTTTGTGAGCGACACTGTGACAGCATGGGTGCCTGAAAGCCGAAGTGTAAATTCCACGCTTGTGGTGGTCATTTTATCAAGAGCCAAAGTTATTCACCAACTACAGCCCAAGCTACAAACCATCCCTACTCCCCTTCCTGTTTTACCACCTGCGTATAGAATAAAGGCTGGTACCGATAGTTAAAAATGTGGCAGTGTTAACGTAAGCCGGTGTTTTTAATGCTTAAGTATTCTTTACAGAGTACCTGAAAAAATCGTGTAATGCCTTGTGAAGACACCAAAAACGCGCGATTAGTTGCTTCAAATACGGGTGCATGAGCCCGAGTCCTCCACCACAGACACATTTCCGACACGCTGGAAAAAGTTTAGATTTGGAGAGGGGGCATGGAAGTTCAAAATTAAACAGCAAATCATCTAGCCCTCCGTCTAATGATTATGATGGTGGACCACAAAGCTTTCTTCGTGCGAAATCGAATGGAAAATGGTCAAAGTCAAAGACGCTGCGATCAAAAGACCAAACTGCGTGCTGGTCAAATTCGACGCTTAACTAGTCAAAGTTTAAATCCAGAAGGCAACCAAGGAAACCCATACGACAGAGCTTTGCGATAAGCCATCATCGTCGTTAGACGGATGTGTGCATGATTTTTCAAGCCGTAGGTGGCAGCTTGTAAACCGACCGTAGCATTCAGTTGTGAAGCTGAGTACAGGTTTCGGGCACCCTCCTGTCTTGCGTCCTTCAGCCACGCAGGAATTCGTTTTTGAAAAACCATTTACCAACTAGCCAGCAACCATTGCAATTCTTGTAAAGCAATGCTTCTCCACGACAAGCAATAACGTTCTACTATCATGCGGTATTTATTCTATCAACGATTCCCGATGACTGTAGTAAGAGCATTTCTGTTAAATTAAACACGTTTCAGCCGTAGGTAATTGAAGTTACGGAAGCGTCGTCCGTCACAATTTCTGTTTTGAGGTAAATCTTCGAAGACACCCCCCCCCCCCTTGTCTTTCGCTTGTGCACGACGTCGACGCCGTTTCGTCATCAACTGCCAAAGGCCAGCGCCGCAGCATTCCTAGATCGGTTGCACACACCGGCTTTGTGGGAGCATTTAGCTGCAATATACTCATCGATTCGCGAAACTGCATGCAAGCATGAAAAAATTGCATGAAGCAACGAACTTTCACTTCCAGCTTGACTTCCAGCTTGGCGCATTGAGCATCGTCTGCTATTTGTAAATACAGAGTATGGGCGTAAATAACACACATGGCATTCCTCGTAAACGTCACATCCACGCTCAAGATTTACCGATCTGAAAAATGCACGTGGGGTTACGTACGCTTTGCAAGCCGCACCGCAGAAAAACGACAGAAAGCCATGCACAACTACGCTGCGCCAACCGCCACCGGCATTCCGCTGACGATAGCGGTTCGCCACGGGCGGCGCTGTTCGCTGAAACGACGGTGGTGCCATACAACGGCCGCCCAGGTCCCTATATGTCAACTCTTGTTACGGGTTTAATTCCCATGCGAACTCAAACGTGTCGTTATTTGCTGTTTACAGCGGCAGCCATTTTCTGCACCGGACAATACAACAACATGAGCTCCGGTTTTTGGCACAACGGGACACTCAGGAATTGGGAATTTGCTTTAATAAAATTCAAGCCGTTCCACTCAACGTGAAAGCTGTCGGAAGTGCACCGCAGTGACTCGCCGTAATGGGCTGTGGCGCCGTTATCCGCTCACTGCTGCCACCAATCACGCTCTTCGCCGTCTTGTCTCACTCCTCCCTTGATGAATGGAATGGAGGTCTGTCCAATGCAATTCAAATTTCCCGCCTTTGTAGTGCTCGCGCGCCCCCTGCCTCAGCACGAGCGGGAGTTCTGTTCTTTCTGTGCTTGCTTTCATCCCGCACGTGCCGGCGCCTTACTGCGCAGTTTGGAACGCGTCGTTTTCGGCGGCCACTTTTTTCGCCTACTATCGTAAAAACGAACCCAACAGGCGTTCATAACTAAATTAACGCGGGGGCTGTCGGCTAAGTACACAGATCTTGCCTCAAATGTACCTGCAGTTTTCCTTGCGCTTAACAACGGGGAGATTCATGACAAGCGCCTGCAATTCAGGAGTTTCGAACGGTTATGACTATGTAAACCCCTTGGTTTTCGACTCCTGTGCAGGATGCCATTACTATACGCCATCGGGCTCTACTTGGGTCCGTTATCTCGCTGCGCCACCTGATTCCGGCAGTCGATCGCTTAACATCGAAGCGTTACAGCGAGCGAGCTACGACGACAAGGCGAGCCCCTCAAGTGCTCGGCACTTAATGTATAGTTGTAATTATCCGCCAATGGCTGTAACAGCTTCCCTCGCTGGTAACCCTGTATGCTCCCTTCTCCTCAGCATGAGTTCGTTTTGCGGTGAAGCATCCTTTAAAGGCAAGCCGCGCGATGATCATTACGTTGGAGCACGCATGGACGTGGTGAACAGCCAACATCTTCTGCAAAATAACGCCAACGCTGTAAGAGAGGGAGCGAACCTTTTTCCTACTCCCTAGTCCATTTTGTTGCCATGGCAACTGTGATGCGTTTTTTTTTATATATGCTCTGCGCAATGCCAGGAATAGTTCCCGGCATATTCGGAGTTGTCGAGACCATGGGCGAAAGTTATAGATGACTATGGAAGAACCAGAAAACAACTCCTCCACCGTACTTTGTCCGTACAACGTGAATCGTTAACGAGCTTTGGTTTACTTTGTATTCTATCCTTGTAGATATTGATCTATATGCGCCCCGTTACGAAACTGCCTGCGAACACAGCAGGAATGGTTAATCGATTAATCGATGTAGCGATCTACAAGCGAATCCTTTTGGTACTTATATCGACTAAGCGAATCATTCGAAAAGTAAGTAGCATCTTTAAATAATTTTCTTAAGAAACCGTTTTCTCCTATTAACAAATTTTGCGTGAGGGCCACATTTAACGATCTTTTTTTTTGTTGTTTAGAAATAACATAGGCAACGGCGATGCTCAGATTTTCTAGCAATCGATTAAATACCTGCCTTCACCATGCATCGAAGAAAAGCAAGCGGAATTAATTCTTTTCCGCGCGAATACGAGTAAAATACTAAAAAGACATTTTGCTCCCACGGACGGAGGGAAGTTTTTATTCTTTTGTAGCAAAAAAAAGGCCACTGCTATAGCTTGTAAGATTTTAGTAAAAAAAAAAGAAGAACCACAACGTGCGGTTTACAGCAAAATCGAGTAATCAAGGAAGACGTTTCCCCGAAAGCTTTTTTTTAACAGGTTCATATTGTTGCAGCACCCTGTATATCGATGGAACGTTTCGGTTATGCGAATTATATATCGATCTAACGTTTCGGTAGCTGAATTTTGCATCGGTCTAACGTTTCCGTAGAAAGTTCGTGGGGCAACTCTTTCTCGGCTCAAAGTGGGGAAAGGTTAAATTGAATTTTCAGACAAGCTCCGGCTTTTTTTCTCTGGCGAGAAATGCCCGCCGGATGAAAAAAAAAAGGTAATTAGGCCTTTATCTTGCCGAAATTGAGGGGGAAAAACATCTACACTGGCTGCAGTGATACAGGTCGCGTTTGGGGGGAATTACAAAACAGTAGGGTGGAACGCCAAACAACAGCGTTGCACAACGCCGTACTTTAGCGAACCATAAAGCTTTCTTTTTTCTTTCTTATTTTTCTAGGAGAGCGATTGAAACAGCAATCATGAAAGCGGGCCTTCCGCCGAACGAATATGCGGTTTCTTTTACCTGTACAACCCCGCTCTGAAAACACGGATAACCGCACCGTCCAACCGCGTGCGAGCGTTGGCCGTGCCTTGGAAAGAAGGACAGAAAGGATACTGTGAGGCGGAGGCTGTTCGGTGCTGTGCTTGCAGCTAGCGGGCCATGATTCGTGGAACACGTGTTTGTGGACGCATTCTGCTTCTCAGTTCCATAACCCGCAAGCACTGGAAAATAGCGAGCTTTAGAATAGGGAGGCCCAACGCTCCGGATTCCCCAAGTGGCTTGGGGCGCCGTACTGCGCATGCGTCGAATCCAAGCCGTCTTCGGGTTTGGGGTATGCGTCGAACGCGCCCTACACAAACCGAATATGGCAGCCTCGCTTATAAATTATGTTAATGGCATAAAAAAAGGAGTTGGAGAATTCGACCGCTGAACGAGAGATTGTAATAAAAGTGTACAGAAGCGTTTTAGCAAACGTAGAAAAATGGAACCTTGGACAAGGTCCTTCTGAAGTAGTAATTCTACGAGAAACGCAAAGGAAGACAGCCACGTTGGGATGATGCAACTCGCGTGCGCTGATGCAACCCAAGGCCCGAAGCATTTTGGTTTCGTCATCTCCGCTGGTTAAGAGCTAAAGAGAGCAAGCGTGCAGGATGCTTCTGACGGCTGGACTTCGCCTTTCAGCGCGTTCGCTTAAACCGAAAAGCCGTTAGCAGCGTTCCCAATGGGTGTATATTGACAGCGATATAATGGGAAAAGTGAGCAGGCATTGTATTTCGGGCGGTAGTTGTTGGTCGCACGGTATGCATCATCGGTTCTCGCCATCGCCTCCTGCAAAAACACAGGAGGCGATTTTCTCGCTCGTCGCTTACGCTCCGTGTCGCGGGCACGCTCGCAATCGGCGATTACACTTGCGTCGCTGTTACTTCTCTAAAACGACGGGCCGCCGTTTCGAAACGACGCGGTAGCGCCATACGTTCTCGGGTTGAGGTGCCGCTTTGAGGGGCAGCAGACCAGCGAGGGATCACTGTAAACAGGGCGCGAAGTGACGCACACTGCACCCCGTCGTTTTGATTGTCGCTTCGCGCCCTGTTTACAGTGATCCTCGACAAGGTTTCCACCTGTCTGTTGCCCCTCAAAGCGGCACCTCAACCCGAGAACGTATTGCGCTACCGCGTCGTTTCAAAACAACAGCCCGCGTCGTTTGGGCCCCGGGCGTCGCTCGCATGACATTTTCCTTAACGAGTAGGCTTCCCTGTAAAACACATAAAGCCGAAAAGTCAGCTTACAAAGACCAAGCTTGCACCGATATCCTCAAAGTAAGCTTCAACACTAAGCACAATTATGCATCGAAATATACAGCGCGAAAAGGAGCAGACACGAGGAAACGACGGGATGAGCGCTACCAGCTCGCCCAACAGTACGCCCTGTGAAGGCAAATGTATTGCTTGGATGACATTTTTAAGGCGCAATATAAACCGTCTTATATCAAAATATGATGGCCCGAGGACCTCATCGTTGTAAGCTTAGTCCTGGTAAGGTGGCTTACGCTGGCATTTTCCCGCGCGGGCGCCATGAAATCCCGAATGCTAATTGTGTATCCCTTCGCTGTAAAAAACAACGGGAAATTAAAGTGAAACTTAAACAAAAGCAAAGTTTTCGGGATGCAGTGGGCGTACATTACCTAAAATTTTCTGTTGTTTCACTTATTTGTGTCGTCGTGCGAGACGATAACGGCGTAGAGGCAATCCGCTGCACAAACACAGGGGATAACGACTCGTAAGCAGGAATTGGCCTATATGTAGTCGACTCCCGTTAATACAGCGGAGCCTCGTCATAACGAAGTAGCATCGGGACAGTAATTTAGTTCGTTATATCCGATATTCGTTGTTACAGTAGAATTAAGAATCGGCTCAAACCAATCGTCAATCTGGCTCCCGCCAAAATCCTTGATACAAAAACGCATTATTTTAAGATTAGAATCTACTCAAAACAAGGTAACCCTTATCTTTCGCCTTGTGGCATTTCAAGCTCAATGAACCATGAGTTCGGGAAATTACAAAAGGACAAAGATCATTCGATAAAACATGCCTGCGTTTGTATTCTTTCGAGGAAGGACGTGATCTTCGTCCGGTGGCCTACAGTGAGCAGGACGAAGTTTTGCACAGTGTCCACGAACAAACAGGCCTTTTCTACTTCTGCAGTTATGGACGCTGGGAGTTTCTCCGAGTAGTTTCTCAGCCAACTGATCAAACATTTCTTCGTTATATGCGGTATTGCGCGAGGCTCTCACGGTTTCACTTTCGATGTAAAAGTATAAGTATTCTAAATGAAGCGTGACCAACCAAACTTCCTATTTAGTTCGCTATAGCCGATAATTCGCTATATCAGTGCTCGTTATAACGAGGTTTAACTGTACGAAGTCCATGGGGACTGCAAAAAACTTCTAATTGACCGAAAACCACGAGAGCAGTCTGCAACACGTCTCCGTTCTTGGTTTTGTTCAGAATCTCGACTGTCGTCGCCAATTCGAGCGTACCACTAGAGGCTCATCGCTGAACTCAAAGCCTGAAGCGCCCACCGCACAAACAGCTCACACGGAGCTGTGCACAACAAAAAAATTTACACCATCTTCCCGCAAGGGGAACCATGGGGTAGATGCGACGCATCGGGGGTTGCCGTTGCGTTTCCGTTATGTTAGCGATGTCAGCGTGTGGATTGCTGTTGTGTATCCTATTTACGCAGCATGTCAACCCCCGATGCGTCGCATCTACCCCATGGTTCCCCTCGCGGTATGATGGTGTAAATTTTTAACCGAGCGCAAGCTGCGCGCTAACACACAGCTGGCACGGCGACGGGAGCGAGCGCAGCCGAGCGCAAGCTGCGCGCTGACCACGCTGACGCACAGACGGCGCTGCGGTGAGAGCGGTGGAGCGCGCAGCTGCCGCGGCGAGGAGAATGGGGGAGGGATGCGGACTACGCCGCGACAACGCGGGACAAGGCGAGTTAAAGAGATGCGTTGCATCTAAAGAGGCTGAGGACCTGACAAGAGAGGGAATTCAGGGGTTTCCCCAGGCATCGAATCAAGGGGGGGTGTCTCAATGGCTCTGGGGGGGGGGGGGGGGGGGGGGGGGTGGGGGGTCACAAACTAGAAAAAGCTGTTTTTTTTATCCAACTAGTTAAATAATAGACGTCTGTTAACCAAACGCTCATCCCCCGTGACGTACGTTTTTCATTTTCTATATATATATATATATATATATATATATATATATATATATATATATTATATATATATATATATATATATTATATATATACACCTGAGAGGCGGTGCTTTCTATTCAATCTAAAAAAAAAACAAATTTAGAGAAATTCATTTTTTACCATGAAAGGTCCTTATTCAGTTTTTTTTTAAATTTCTCGCCATTTTTCAACGTATAAGGACATTTTCGAACTTGTTAGCAGGGCCAGTGACGAAATTTGAGTTCTTGAAACAATGTTTTAGGTAGTACACGAATTATGCAGCACTTATAAATCAGGCACCGATTGTACGCTCCCGATTATTAAAACGCCAGGATTAGCTTCCGTAGCGCTAAGATTACGGTTTTAAACAAAGAACGGCATCGAATCAATGAAGAAAGTAAATTATATGTGTTTTTATGTGCGGGCGGAAAAGGTCCATACAAGGACTGACAAGAGTGAAATTTGGGGATTCAAGGGGGGGTGTCCAGAAAAACTAGGGGGGGTCTACACACCCCCTAGGGGGGGTGTAGGGAAATCACTGAGAGGGATGCTTACGATGGCGCGAAACTCAACCGAACGGCCGCTTTACCGACTGTTCACTGCCTCAGGCGTGATGGCGCCGACATAGTGTATAGGGCAGGAAGGCGTTTTGGAGCTTCAAAATTTTGAATTTAATCGAGGAATGACGGTCACCTCGATGCTTATTTCTCGAAATAACTTCCAGTTAACAGACATAATTGGTCTTAACTTCAAATTTATCGAGCGATTTCTTCAATTTAATTGCATGTAAAATTGTTAGGCATGAATATCACTTCCAATTAACCTAAAATTCAAAGTGAGCGACTTCGAATTATCGAGAGTCGACTCTATACAACCATTTATCCATACTGTCGTTCTCTGTGCAGCCTACGCAGCTACCGCATTTTCTATTGCACATACAGCAACCGCTGCGCCTATGCCCGACGCGCCTGAAAAAAGCGCGCTATTTCTTGCTCACACCCGCCGCGGTGGCTCAGTGGCTAAGTCGTCGTTCTGCTGAGCACGAGGTCGCGGGTTCGATTCCCGGCTGCGGCGGCCGCTTTTCTGACGGAGGCGAAAAGCAAAAACGCCCGTGTGTACGAGATCTCGGTGCACGTTAGAGATCCCCAGGTGGTCAAAATTAATTCGAAGCCCTCCACTACGGCGTGCCTCATCACCTGCGCTGCGTTGGCGCGTTAAACACTACAATCAATCAAATCAATCTTTCTTGCTCACGCGGCATTCTTTCGCTGTGACCTTGACTGACAGGCTTCAGTCCGACTAAACCACAGGTGCGATTTTACGAGGCGGTGCACCTGGCGCTCTCGCGCTCAAATTAACGCTAAAGTCAGTGGGGACAATAAAGCTAGGCTGGATATTAGGCATGTGTCGAAGCATTACGAGCAACTAACAGGACGCTGAAAAAAGAAAATCGATTGTGGGGTTTAACGCGCCGAAACTACACAGGCGATGAGGAGGGTTCCGGATTAATTTTGGCCACCTGTGGATCTTACCGTACGCCCAAATGTCGGACACACGGGCGTTTTTGCTTTTGGCCTCCATCAGAAAAGCGGCCGCCGCGGTCGAAAATCGAACCCGCGACCTTTGCCTCAGCAGCACAACGCCATGGCTACTGAGCCACCGCGGCGGCTCAGTAAGAAAAGAAAATCACTTAAAGCAATGCTTGTCGACGTCGGGCCAAGGAACGTGCATTTGGAGTGGTGCGACGGATGAGAATTCAAGCCTCTCGAAAGGTCGGGAACAATTGTCAGTGCACAAGAAAAAAAAAAAAAAAAAAAAGCTCACGCCTGCTATCGCCTTTTAACGAGACCACGTCAGTGATGACGCTCAATTCTTCGCTTTAATTGCTGCTGGGAGCTTTACTGAGGTACAAAAGAAAAAAAAGCAGTGTCATTGTAGGGCATACGCACTTCTTTTGCGCGCAATGTTTTTCTCCCGAGTTACTGAATTAACTTTGTTTTTTCACCGTTCGATCCACACACACAGTAGTGAACTTCGCTACGCTGGCCACAAAGACACAGAGACACGAGCGCCGCTTCGCTAAAGTTCGCCGCTTTTCCTTCTCACGTTGACACAATAGGAGTTCGACCTTTGAAATCTATCCGCCGCAGCCGAATTTCGCCTACGCGCCCACGAATGCGTATACGTGTACCGAGAATCAAGCTTCGGCGTCATGATCGGGGGTTTTAAAACTTCGCTCGGGTTGCGCCAGTGCACTAGAAAAAAACTTCTGAAAGGCGCAAGGCGGACAAAGCGGTTTTCGTCACCGCCGCTGGCGCGCGCCATACAGCGCCTTGCGAAAGGGTAATAAATTATTCAGGACTTCTCTTAGAACGTGCTTTTATCCGCGGGCATGAAAATTGATGGGACGGGTCTTTGTGAAAGAGCCCCGGCAGAAATCTCCCGCAATCTGCCGCTTGCAATGAGCGAGCACCGAGCTGTAGGTGCTGTTTATTCCTCTATCAGCCTACGCCAGGGACTCAGTCCCACGGCGCCTCTTTTAACAACACAGCCTCAATGCGAAGGCCGTACGTACTCTTCGTCGTCTTATCCTCGCCATGCGATTGGCTGTGGATATTTTTTCACGTGGCGTCATCAAGGTCACTGTCGAGTGCTATCTCGAAGCTTTCTCTGCCGAGCTAGTAAAGATAAGATAAGGCTGCGGCCACCGCCTTCGCAGGGAGTAATGGCGGCTGTTTTGATGTCTATGGACCTATGACGCCTTCTGTCAACCCCGAACTTGATGGCATTCATGTAGTCTTTTTTTAATTTTTGCCAGTTAGATCAACAGTATACGAACGTGGCTACCCTGACTCACTGAGTAGGCAACCCAAGAGATGACCCTGTAAGCAGGCTTCATTCTTATGTCCGAGGTGTGGGCTCAGGTGTTCCTTCGGTGGTCGTCCGCACACATTATGGTGTATGTACCTGACCTCTTCCCCCATATCAAGTTCGCACGTTCAGAAAGCGTTCAATGTTTGCGAAGCCAATGCCGCTCCTGGGCTGGAAACTATTCGCTTGCGGTGCCAGGTTCTTCTTATCACACGTACCGAAGCTTGCAAGATAGTCTTCAGATACTTTCCAATGTTTTTTTTTTTAAGCGAAGCTTTTTACGCCTCAACTGACGGTGACCGTCCCGTCGCCGCTACCTGGTACCTGAGTATCAGCTGATATTGACAGCCATGTCAGTTGTGTGACGTTAGCCAACTATTGTGGTTTTGGCATCGCCAGAGAGACACAGTAACAACAAAAATCCAGCACGCAGTTTACTATCAAATAGTTTGAGTACATCTTGCTTCTCCACCATGGCGACTCAGTGATGATGATAATGATAATGGTAGTGATGTTTGTGGCAACAGCTACGACGACGATGATGATGAGTATATCATTTTCATGGCGATGATTATACGCACTGACGCACTCATACGAACATACTTTTTTGTTGGGAGCCAGGAAATACGTCATATTTCGCAATTTGCACTAGTGGTGCAAGGCTTGCACTAGTGGTGCACTAGTGGTGCACTAGCTTGCACTAGTGGTGCAAGGCTTGAGAAACAGCAGAGCTGGCGGCCCCTCACCCTTTGTCGGAGAGACCCGGCGGTTGCACCACACATGGACTTCCAAACTTGTCGCTGAAAGTTTTTCATGACAGGCACGCCCTGATAGTTTCGTCCTGCAGACTTTCACATCTCTCCCAAAGTAAACCGCGTTAGCACGCACTAGAACCCGCGGCGAAGTCCAAAGCCAACGCCCGCGCTATACGAACCCAATGGAAATGCTGTCGGCCCCAAATGCGATGATGGATAGCTCAGTCGGATAGACGCCGGTGTCATTTTTCGAAGGGACCCAGGTTCGATTCCGACCACTGGAAGCGTTTTTCCTTTCTTTCCAATTGGCTGCACATGGTATCGTTCTCCGCCACTGCTAAACCTGTACTACAGTGAACTCGAGAGAGAGTAAATGCTTATTGAAAAGGAGAAGGGGTCGGCCTGAGAAAATGATCTTGGGCCTGCTACTTCCCACTGGGGGGTGGGTACTGGGGACAGAAAGGGAAAGGAATGAATGTGGGAGGTATGGGAAATGACAATGAAAGCGACAAATGAACTATGTACAAGCAGTAAAACCAATAAACGTCTCACATACAACGGGGCGCTGAACCAGATGATTACAATCCACTTTTCAGTACATGGCTATCGTCCATGAAAAAAAAAAGTACTGAGACGTTATTTCGCAATCTGGTAAATCTTGTCGCAACCTAGAGCCGAGAATCCAGAGAGGCGTCACTAAGAAAAGTAAGCAGGGCTTTTTAACGGCTATAGGCTTTGTTTCCTGTTGTCAGCCCACGTGCCCAAAATCTTTTGTTCGGACAGAGGGCGAGTTTCCAAGCGTAGTAATGCTGTCTCAAGGTTCTTTCGCTCACTACTGATTCTGATTGTAGGGTTTTACGCACCGACGCAACGCAGGCGATGAGGCGCGCCGTAGTGGAGGGCTCCGGATTAATTTAGACCACCTGGGGATCTTTTACGTGCGCCGAAATCTCGTACACACGGGCGTTTTTGCTTTTCGCCTCCATCAGAAAAGCGGCCGCCGCGGCCGGGAATCGAACCCGCGACCTCGTGCTCAGCAGCGCAACGCCTTAGCCACTGAGCCACCGCGGCGGGTTCTTTCACTCACTAGAGTACTTTGCACAAGCGCTAAGCAAATGTTCGATAGTCTCAGGACAACCGCACTTAAGGCAGTCCGGGCTGTCCTCCCGTCCGATTATGTGAAGATACTTCCGGATCAATGCTACTCCAAGAGGCAGCATGTGTAGCTATGTCTCTTTACTTCGGATATTCTAGTTCACAGTTCACTGCACCCGCACCCATAGGACCTTTGGAGTGGCCCGATGGTTAGGTTGCTAGTTTCATGGCGTAAAGGTCCCGGGTTCGATTCCCGGGACCTCCTAAGCACATTTTTTTTTTCTGGAGGCTTCGAGGTTTTTTGATGCGGCGGACGGAGAGAGCTCGGCCTAAACAGCTCTGCTGTCAAAAACGCGGTTAAACCCGCGTCTGTCGGGCTCAACGTGTCGCCCTAACGGTCACGGGACAATGGTCACGCTTTCGCCGCCAAAGTGTGCCATATCTGCTCCTCCTATCAGTGTCCCCCTGTGCTCCATCCGAAATTGTGCGTCGACACGTGCGCGAAACTGGCGATAAGACGTCCGCAAACAACGCTTTCCGCCAACGTCGCCCGTTTCTTGCTCTTCGTCAACTCCGTTTTTTTCTCTTTGTGCCCTCTTTCCCCAGATCCGCTGTGCCCGAGCGCGGCCTATCATCGCCGGCGCGCATTTCCCGACACGAAGAGAGCCGGCGGTTGCGTGCCCAGTCATAAAAAGGCAACAGCCGGCCTGGTGGGCAGCGCTCACAGAGAGCGCAGTTCCGCGTGTTTCTCTTTTCTTGCGCGGCTCGGCCAGATGGCGTGCGACCTTGCTGCTTCTGCTGCTGCTGCCGCGGCATGCGCGGTGACGCTCTGAAAGAGACAGGAAGCGTACTGGTATGCCGCCGCTCGAGTGAGCGACAAACAGTACGCTGTGCGCTCTCCCTAGTGCGCACACGCACGCACGCGCAGAGAGAGAAAGAGAGAGAACGGACAGCTAGGCTGCTAGAACAACGCCAAGGAGGGCACACTGCAGGAGCTGTTTTCTTTTCGACTGGATTTGCGAATTTTTCAGAACTCACCTGATCACATTCCTGTGCAATTGCGTAGCCAGTAATTTATTTAAGAGGGGGGGGTGCTTCCGCACCATAGTGTGAATATATATATATATATTATATATATATATATATATATATATATATACTATAATTATATATATCATATACTATATATATATATATGATCCAGGGAGCAGTTGAACTTTTGAAGATGTAGAACAAAGAAAAGAAAACTTTAAAACAGGTAAAAGCACCATTGTTGCCAACGTTTCAGCAAAAAGACTTGCTTTCGTCAGGGCGAACGCGAGTCTCTTTGCTGAAACGTTGGCAACAATCGTGCTTTTACCTGTTCAAATTTCTTATATTATTTTATATATATATATATATATATATATATATATATATATATAATTATATATATATATATATATATATTATATATATAGCAAAAGCTAGTTAATTCGAACTCCAAGGGAATCATAAAATTGTCCGAATTAGCGGGCGGGCGCTAAAATGAATGGACATCGCGCCACACTGCGCGGACAGCTAGAACACAAAGAAGCCAGCTCTGGTCTCGTTATCGCTAATTAGGCGCCACTACATGTTTGTGGCTGGTTTGGTCGCCATGTGGTCGCAGGCCCACAACACCGTAAACGGCACAAATAAAAACTTGCAGCTCGCATGCGCCTGAGCACTTGCGTCAGCGCGGCGCGCGCTGCGGAAGCGCGATAGGGGGTCGCAGCAGCTGTCGGTTTTTTTTTTCTGTTTCGTTGTTTTGAATCTCTAGTAAATTTGGTTTGGTTTGGATTTGCAACACATTGCGATCACTCTGGGTCGACTTCTTCTCCGAGTAGCCATGGAAAACGAATTAATTCAAATTAACTGTAAGTTCGAATTGACGAGCTTTACTGTATAATTTGTTTATTTGTAGTTCCAGGAAGTCGACAGAACATTTCACATTTCATACACATTTCTACAAAATAAAGGTAAGGAAGCACCTATCTATAGTAATTATATATATAGTAGTATATATATATATTCATGTTATATATATATATATATATATATATATATATATAATATATATATATATATATTGTAACTATACTATAGTAAACATCCATCTACAGAAAACATCTATGTATCGCCCCCCCCCCCCTGGCAACGCCACTGTTCCTGTGGGACTTACTACTTCATGACCCACGGGCTTTAAAAAGCACCGTGTGCCGATACAAGAACTTTTGCGGATACATTAAAATGTTCCTTGCGGCCTACTTTGCTTGCTTTAGAAATATGTTACTTCTTTACTGAAATGAAAAGTGAACAAGAACCGCATTTTGGTTTAAACAGCTTTCACTGGATGGCGCTGTCTGTCTAGCAATCGACAATTTTATGTCTTTATTTCAGTGAAGAAGTAACATATTTCTAAAGCAAGCAAAGTAGGCCGCAAGGAACATTTTCATGTATCCGCAAAAGTTCTTGTATCGGCACACGGTGCTTTTTAAGCCCGTGGGTCATGAAGTAGTAAGTCCCACAGGAATGTTAATAGGTGAGGAAATTTGAGGAAAGAAATAAAGGGGGGAAAACGTGCGCGTGGGGTGGGATACGAACCCACAACCTTCGGACATCACTTCGATGCCTTAGCGCCGTTCTCTAACCTGTCTGGTTTGAGGGGACCTTTTTTTAAAACCCCGCGCTGTGACGTGTGCGTCTACAGTCATAAGAGCAGTCAACTGGTGGGGGACCCCTCATACCTGTGGCACCAAGGCTGCCAGACCAGGTACCCTCGCTGTGCGTGCAGCGTACTATAACTTGGAGTAAGGGACCCGTTGAACGAATACAGGAAGGAAAGCTGGCAGTCTAGAAGTGCCAAAGAAGGCGCAATGAAAGATGCTTGGCCGTTTTAATTTGCGCTCCCCACCTGGATCGCTAACCTTCTTTTATCTGCTTTATATTTTACCACTTTAGAAGTTCCTGTTCTTATAAACACGAGAGAGGTGAACTACGGCTCCTATATGCCTACCTCGGCGTCCTTGGCTGTTGCCTTTCCTACACATATACACGAAGTTTGACCCGTACTTTCTAAGGCGAAAGCCTTAGGTCTTTATCTGAAGCCCTGGCGACCAGAGCCCTGGAAGCAGCGCAGATTCATGGCTTCCTGGAACAAGGAGGATGACCACTCTCTCCTATTTCAACCTCATGCCGAATGACTTTTCATACTACTACTACAATAAAAAAAAAGAAATCCTGGGCCATCTCCACTAACGTGAAAACTAAGGAGGGGCAAAGCATGCAGTTCATAAGTGTATTCTTGGCGCCTTGGCGTTTCTGCCAACGGAGGTGAAACAGTTGAGGGGTAGAGGTATACAGCTTTGCTGAGAAAGTCTCTTGTCTTTGAAGCACGAAGCGCTCCAGCGCGAGGCGTAAGCGAGTGTCTCGGCGTTATTTTTTTTTAGTACACGTTATATATATATACGTTCTAGCCTGAGGCGTAAGCGTGTTCCCGGGTGTACCGTGACTACATCAGATGAACGACGATTACGACGACGACAACGACGACGGCAGGAGACATCAAACAGCCCCAGACCCTAGGGGGTTTCGCCCCTAAAAGGAGCGAGAGCCGTAGATCGCGCGCCGGGAAAGGGAAGAATGGTAGTGCCAAATGAGGGAATGCCACTGCTGCACGTGCAGTATGAGTCGCCTTACGAGGTGAGGTTATACCGACAGAAGCAAACAGGAGGCTCCTGGTGATGGCTAGAGAGCGGAACGAGCTTCGCCGGATGCTGTTTGGCGGGCTCGTCAAGGGGTGACGGACGCGGACGCAAGGTTCGCCAGAAAGTTCAACAGAAGATCGACACGATTTCCAACTTGGCTTTCACCTTCACGTCCTTAGACAGTTCGAAGCATCCCCCGAAATCCAGGTGTTGTCCTTTCGACCTCGTTGAAAGTTTTTTATACCTTTCTTATACGCAACCTTTACCTTTGACCTTTTTTACACGCAAAAATAATAAAAAAAAAAAAACTCCCACGTCCCCTCGCGGGAACCCCTGTGTAGATGCGACGCATAGGCGGAGCGGCGAAGGGACGCGTTTTATAGCGCGAAACTTTGAGGGGCTGCGAAAGCCGGTCCCAGTCGATGACGACGTTGGCGTCTTGTAAAGCGGCGTGGACTCTAGGTGTTTGAGCCAAGCGGGGATGTTGCTTCGCGGAGAACGGCAGCGCGCCCTAATGAGAGGAAACCGCAGAAGAGAGAGTACTGCACATGCGCCGGCCCCAGCGCGTCTGCCGCGGCTAAGACGCAACGTGCCGCGGCTATGACGCAACACAATCCAACACAATCCACTTTAATCCAATCCAATCCCAATCCAATCCAAGCCAAGCCAATCGAATCCAATGCAATGCCCCTCGCGAGAGAGTTTCGCTATCGGAGAAGGGGGTGAGCGGCGGAGAGGCAGCTGCGGGGGCGAGGAGATAGGGGGAGGGGTACAACGCCTACGACGACGCCGGAGGGACAAGGCGAGTGAATCAGATGCTCTGCATCTAAAATTGTTTAGGGCCTAATATTTTGAAAACTCTCTTAAGCCCTCGTCACGAGCTCGTAATGGAGGAGGTGCACTTTCGAAAAATCCCGCCTTCTCTTTGGCTCTACGCGTCGTATTTGGGGCGGCGTTTGAGGTTGGCGTCTGTAGCTTCGTTCGCTCAGCAACAGCGGCACGCTCTAGCCACAGATAGCATGCAACAGGATAAGGCGACGAAGGCATCTCTAAGCCGTGTCATTAGAGCGGTGCTAAGCTGATAGGTGTGGAAGTGGTCTGGTTAATTAGTATGTACCTCTGAATAAAAAAAAATAAAACAGCGTGAAGTCGTTGCTATATCGGAGAGAGAAAATGGCTCACTCAGCCGCTGCGCGTTCCTTATCTAGTCCCGTCTCCGCGCAGTTTTTTTTTTTTTTTTTTAATCGCTGGTGTTATTCTCCGCTCAGTACGGTACATCTTCCCGGATACGCTATTCCGGAGTCAGCGGGAAAAGGATTGAGGAAGGCGCGAGTGGGCGCGTGTTAGATTAGGTTGGCACCACTGTCGTAATCGGGGCCTTCGCATTCGCAGTGTATGTGTGCTTTGGAGAGCGGCTCGAAAGGAAATTGCGACGAGCTGGCGTTGGTTGCCGTCAGCGCGTGCAAGGCTGTAGCAGCGCAGCCTAAAGATAGCGCGGAACGACGACACCCCGCGCTTTTAATCGTGTTAGCGCAGTCGCGTCCTTGCTCCACGAAACGAGTTCAATTATCCGTCGTCTCGCAGGAAACGGTCTTCCCGCGTCGACCGCAACGGTGTCCGTCGAGCTCGTCGTCTCGCCCGCTATTTTGTGGCCCCGCTAGTTTACTGCTTCCTTGATCTTCTCCTTTCTTGCGCAAGTTTTGTTTCAACACGGTTTCGCTTGCGCGCTCGGTGACAGTACGGTAAGCGCTCCGAAAGAAATGGCAAAGGTCAAAAATGACGTTTGACCTTTGCCTGGGAAAGTCGCGATGTTGAGAGCGAGATGCAATCATGACGTTTGACCTTTGCCTGGGAAAGTCGCGATGTTGAGAGCGAGATGCAATCCTGCAAGAAATGAAGCAAATAAGTATGCCGGGCATTTCGAAGCTCGCATCTTTTATCCATACGTGACAAACCTCTTGCATAAGTGTATACGTGTGTTGCACTGGTCTCTTCCCGCTCATTTCACACCAACGAACCGAGCGGGGTCGTTTCCGCATCAATCAATCAGCCCAGTTACCCACTTTGACGGCTGTTGGCGCTTCAGAAACGTCGTTGATTGGATGTGCCGCTGAGTGCTGCCATCATGTAGGCTTAGGTTTACGAAACTTTTAAAGGGACAAACAACCGAGTTTCGTGGAATACATCTCGTCTGACTCATATGAAAGCCAGCGTTTTATATAGTGGCGTAACCGCAGGAATTTCTAAATAAACCGGCGGAAATCATTTTAATTTAGCACTAAAATTTCTGAAGTCTGACAGGTGGCGACATGCAGTGTCTAAACGTGACACTACGTTACGTGTTCAGATAATTACGTCGTTTATTTCAATGCGTTATTCATAAACCGCGCGAATGAATAGGAAAGGTTGCACATTATTGTTGTTTTAGCGCGGGGACAAGTTTTTAAAGGCCTCTTTTAGTCACGTGCAGTTAAAAGTTTGTTGCCGCTCGGGTCACTGTCATAGTTGCCAGCATTCTTCTTGGCGGGCCCCGGATGGCTGGTAGATCTAAAAATTAGGATTCCTAAAGTTCTATAGGGCGCTATCAGCAAAACAGTTTCGGCTCAACGTGTTTTAAGTGATGCCCTTTCGTTTGGGATAAAGAAAATATACTCGACAAGAATCGGTTGACTGTCTTTTTAAATTGGGCCACTGTCCGTGTCATCAATTGGCTAACCAAGCAACCAACTTGCCGTCTAATCGACCAACCAACCAACCAACCAACTAACCGACCAACCAACCGACCCACTGCTCTTTCGTTCGCTGCAGTGGCGATCGCGGGAACTGCCGGCAACGCAACCGGAAAATGGGGACTGACATAGTACTTTCTTTCTTTCTTTCTTTCTTTCTTTCTTTCTTTTTTCTTTTTTCTTTTTCTTTATTTCTTTTGTTTCTCTACCTCTGCCTCTCTTCCGTGCTTGCGGTGGCCGTCCTAAAGAAAAGCAAGCTGCCAGGTATGCACCCCGCTTGACGTTCCGGTCTCCGAGAGCGGCATTTCCGTCTGCGTGCCGCGGAAGCGGGAACTGGCGTGAGCGTAAATCGTCTCGGCGCCCGCCGGAGACGACGCTAAGCTGTCGTCTGGCAAGCATCCTGCCGCGCTAGACGCCGCTTTCTTCATCCTATGTTGCCCTTCCCTCTCCACCCTTTTCTTCTGCTTCTTGCCACGGAGAGCAGGAAGGCCAAAACAACTGAACTACTCGAAACGCGCTGCGTTCCTCAATCACCGGACGAGTCCGGCGCACGCACCAAGGTAGACTGGACAAATACTAGCGTCGGCAAATCGATTTTAAGGAGTGTCGAGTGCACATTTTAAGGAGTAAGGATTGTATGGCTAGGAGAAAATTTCCTGACCTGGCCCACTTTCCCACGTCGCTTCCGCTCCTACTGTACTATCGAGGCGGTATACTCATATACAGCTCCCCCACGAAACCACGACTTTGGTTATAGCACGGTGGAGAGGAGCTCGGAAAGGCAGTCCGGGAGAGCCGCCCGAAAAAACATCCATATAGGGGACCAGTTCAGAACATATTTCTTATTTCCCGTACTTCATTTTTTTTTCTTTTTGCGCGTTGATGTGCGGGGGAGGACTGATTATAGAGATGAGTGGCTTTTTAAACATAAACTTAAATTGGGAATAGCCCTCGTCCACGTCGTTTGTGTAGGTCGTCCTTGTTTCTTTGTCTCTTGGATATAATCACTGTTGCCACCACAGCAGGAGTCATCGTAAAATATTAGGTTGCGACGTTCTTAACTACGCAACTTTTTGCATATGCAGCTGACCCGGTTCGCGACATTCCATATCCTCAACAGTACAGAACCGGCATTTTCGGATCGGTGCAAAGCATCACTACGGTGATACTCTGCGACGTCTGCGTATACTGCACCGGAAGCGTCCTAAAACATACCGTACCACCGTCATTTACGAAAAAAAAATGTGTACCAGTGATTGAGAACTTTTTGACGTAAGTAGATCATTTCACCCAACAACAACAACAACAACAACAACTACAACAACAAACAATACACCTGGAATTGCGGCCTCGAAACCAGCCCGTTACATTACAAGAACCGGAAAGTCTCTCTCAAAGTCCCAAAGTTCGAATGGCGGGTACTTTCAAGCAGTTGGTCAAAAGACGTCACCAATGTAAAAAGGGAATCATTAGATGGCGCTAGGTGCTTTCAGTTTGTACCATCTATGAAACGGAATATTGCACCCGTTTCACCTGATGGCAAAATCTTTCCTGACTAGTGCGCCAACAAAAACTCTTTGCGACAGAGCTAACCTCAGAGTTCTGGCATCAGGCGTGGCACCGCGACCGGAAGTGATGTCATAGGTTATATGGTGACCGGAAGTAATGTCACTCCTGATCGGGTCGCATTCCCCTTTTGTGGCATCAGTGCAGTGCAGTGAATAAGCAGTGCATGCGGAGCTAATTCTGCTTCGTAAGAGATAGTGAACCGAGTAGAGAAGGTCTTAACCAAGTAGTTCTCATTACATATCCGACCACCCATTCAAACACCACGAACAGTTCCGCTGGTCATGCACTTTGCACGTAGTGGTAATTCCTCAGAATTTTAGGCATGAAGTGAGATGATTGCCTGGTTCCAAGCGAAAATATCCCTGTACATGCTCCATGCGCAGTCCCATCGCTATCGTCACGACTAAAATCATCCTTGTGCTGCGACGCAGCGTCGTTTTGCTCTTTCCCGTCTGTGCAACACCGTATTTACGCATTTACATTTTTTTCCCCAGAAGAAAAGCACTGTGTCCGTGCTTATATCCCCGCTCCGTTTGCACTGTTAATCGACCATGAACTTAGTTCTCGCCTAGTCAGCAGCGCGTCCTTATGCTTCGTTGTACAGCGACAAGCTATTAAAAATTATAGAACTATGTGCTGGAGATTAATTTTTTGAGTGCGAGCACTAGACGGTTCCAGTTAGACCTTCCTTGATCCCTGTACCGCGTTTGCATCAGATTCCTGCATAAATGCCTGCTTATCCAATTCCCCTCTGCGTAGCTATGTAGCACTATCTAGGCTTCAGAGTTCACGCGCACATTTCTTGTGGCCGACTCTCTTGCGCACGGACTGACTGACTGGCATTTATTTATTTTTATTTATTTATTTATTTATTTATTTATTTATTTTTTTGTTTGTTTGTTTGTTTGTTTGTTGTTTGTTTGTTTGTTTGGTTTTGTTTCACCGCCATTTCATGGAACATCGTCCAATGCACCTCTATGGGTATGCGCTACTCTTTGATTATGCAACACTGCGATAGGCGTCAGAGTACGCTACTTGGCTCATGAGCGCAAACATTTCTTGTGATTGGGCCACCTAATGCTCGTGCCATAAATGGGGCTCAGTGTCGTGAAGATCCTGTCCTGCACTATTCACCGCCGAATATTCATCGTGCATTTGTCTCTTTTGGCTCGACATGAAGCGAAGAAACATACAAAAAAAAAAAAAAGAAAGCGCAAGGTCCATATCAGTCATATCGGAGAGTCACGTTAACCGTTGCGTTGGCGTCGCGAGTGGGAAGCAAT
Organism: Haemaphysalis longicornis; assembly: GCA_013339765.2. Classification (NCBI taxonomy): domain Eukaryota; kingdom Metazoa; phylum Arthropoda; class Arachnida; order Ixodida; family Ixodidae; genus Haemaphysalis; species Haemaphysalis longicornis. The sequence continues at coordinate 26,783,359 of CM023457.1, forward strand.
GACAGCGCCAGCGGCGCGGACGAAGCGTCGTCCACTCTCGATTCATCCTCTTTCGGAGTATCGCGTTAAGAGCTGCATCGGCTCCTCATCGCCCCTGACAGCAGCGAAGACGATACTGCGTATGAGTAGACGGGTAAATAGAAGCGTATAGCGGCCACATTTTCATCGATCGCAAGCGTCCTCCATCTTCATCAAAGTCGCTGTCTTCATCCGCAGCGTGGCCTCCATCGGCACGCAAGACGAGCCACGCGACCAAGAACTTCTGCGCTGCTCGGCTGCAGCCTACGGGTGCTCTGGGGTTCACCGGCACATGTTGGCACTGAGTCACACCTCTAAATAAATGCTGGCCCTGACGCGTGCTTCCAAACGCTTCGCTGCACAGAGCACCCACGTGACATGTCTGATGTCACTGCGCGCGCTATTCTTTTGAACGCCTGTTGAAACAAGCCCACCGTCCGGGTTCTGTGGCCTCGATGTAGGGTACTGAGTATACGGGCGCTGACGGCTTGGGTTCGCAGGTCTAGCTCTTAGTTTTTTTTAAAAACGATAGTCTTTCTTGGCATACTTAAACCCAGAAATTTTGGTCTGTCTGTATGTTGTCTGTCTGTCTGTCTGTCTTGAAAGGATAAATTATTATAAAAAATTCTGGTATCAATGATAGAACGTAACAACCACAAACAATTAACAAGTGCAGCGCCGGTTGCTACAAAACTAATAGAGCGCGAAGGCTGCAAGTTACAGCACTTACAGAAACATTTACACAGCTTCAGTTGCTCTAGACCAAGACGAGCTACACCAAGAACTTTGCGTGCTGCTGCACCTACGGGTCTGGGGTTACCTGGGGTAAACATGATCAAAAACATTGCTTCAAGAATGCCCACAGATACAATGTTATGTCACAAGGGTACTACCGCACTGACACACATTCTAACACCAAAATCATTGTTTCGAACGCTTCTAAAAGCACATGCTGGGTCTGGGCTAATTAACGTTTTGTTCAACGTCTGAACCGGTTGAGTGTCGCAGAACTCTTCCTCATTAAAAGGCCAACTCGCCTTTCCAAGGTCGAGGTACTGAAACGGAAAGAAGGCCACTGCATACGTAGCCTGCGATTCTGTGCTACTGCCCTGCAGATTACGCCTAACTCGATTCAGCCACCCGGCCAAAGTAAAATGCTTACTGATGTCTTATACTCACAGCCAAATGTAAACGTCTAAGCCCGGTTTATATGTTCATACTTGTCAACTTTGTTGAACAAGAACAAGACATTATGCAAATATAAGACGGAAAAGGGGTATTTACAGTGTTCCTTTATTAAAAAAATTCCTGGGTGCTTGGTTATTCGATAGCAAATGATATTCTACATCTACTGCAGAAAACCGCCGCCTCCTGGCGGCATATGAAAAATCACGCGGCAACAGCAACGAAAGGTTCCACTAGCTAGGTTCCACGTTCTCCTTGGAACGCACGTGGAGCACGGCCACGCGGTTCTATAAACCTTGTAGTCGGCCGCCTCCATTCACGCGCGTCTCCGCCGTACTGCAGCGCTGGCATCGAGGAACCCCGCCTGTAGCAGTGGAACGCGGTAAATTCAAATCGCCTTGAGCAAACCTTTAGTGTGTTTACTTTGGGATGAGCGCGACGGAACAGGAACAGCATGAGAGGTGAGCAGGAAAGCGAAGGGGGGCATTTCCTTGGCAAATGCCTACAAAGACTATCGTCTTTTGACGACATTTGCAACGAAAGGAGCAGATACGCGGCCAATTTTTTCATTGCTTACCTTTTTTTTTTAATTTTATTTTTCTAAACACAAACATGCGTGTTGTTTTTGTTAATAATAGCGGTTTGGTATGTTTTAGGTCGCTATAGGTTTGCGGCGCAGCCAATGACGGCATTTAATTACCGTTTTGAATCACGCGAACCGTCATGTCACGTGGGTGCTCTGTTCAGCGAAGCGTTTGGAAATACGCTGTTGGCCGCCTACAGCGCCATAGCAGGGGCTATCATAAGGAGCGCTGTTCTTCAAAATTTTGCGATCTCTACCAAGATCCCGAAACAGATCATCAAGAACAAAAAGATCCCCTTAGGGACAGACAGACAGACAGACAGACAGACAGACAGACAGACAGACAGACAGACAGACAGAAAGACAGACTAAAACTTTCAATCGTTTTTTTTTAATTGTCTTAGTGGCAATCGGAACCGAGTGACTCTGAAAGCGGGCCCTACCGTTTTATTTTGTGTTACTATTACTCTCATCATGCCTGCTGCGCAGCCATGAATGGAACTCTGTAGTTAATTGTGCCGTCGTACATTCTCTCGTCTTTCTCTTTCGTACAAAATCAGCACTATAATCAATCTTTAAGGAGCAGCAGCTCTCAATTTTCACCTTATGCATTTCCCCTAGTTTCGATTATAGCTTCAAAACAGGAGTGCCATCTTGCACAACCAAAATAAAATATTACTACTTCTACCCAAGAACAGGCAACGACTGGAACCGCCTCCACGGCCACGTTGCAAGTTATAACATTATATCTCGCTCAAATTTGTTATTGTTTAACTCCCCCCTCTTTTGTATAGCCTTCAGGCAAGCAAACTGTATGTAAATTTTTCGGGCACTTAAGCCTGTTGACATGCTTTAAAGGCTTAGGCCTGGCTTACAATTTTGACAGGTACCTTTTATACACGCATCCATCCACCAACACAGCAGACACGATATTTCAACGTCATTTATCCACCTTAGTACCTAAATCCACCTTAATCCATCTTAATTCACTTCAATCCCAGCTTACTAATCATTACTATCAATCCTTAACCAAGAATTATCCCACCTTAATTCATTTAATCCACATTACTAAACATTACTAACAACCACCAATGTATCATTAATTTTGGTGCCATTAATAATCTCTTATACACGGCTGGCATGCTTTGGCTCGCTTCTGGCCCTCCTTAGGTTTCTGTGCCGTTCGTGCCGACGCCGCGGGGGTCATCCAAGGTCCCGTTCCAATATGTTTTCGCCTTAATAAATAAATATCCGCTCGCCGTCCCGCTCCGCTCTAACGTCCCGTGTCGGATAACCACCCTTGTTTCTGATTGGTAACAGGACCTCCGCGACACCACCTGTAAGTAGCTGTAGTTGCGCTCCGCGACGTAGCGCAGTGACGCGCACATACGCGCAAATTTCGCCTCGAACCTGCCCATGTATACACCGCACTGTGTGATTAAAGGCGAGACGAATAACAGCGTCAGGGCAGTTCGGGGCGGCGCTGAGTAATTAAAGATTGCGTCAGGCATATTGTCCCGTGAGTCGGGAAAACGCTAAAAGAAACACGACGAAGGAGGGGACTGAAGTAATGGGGTGATAAATGAAAAAAGGAGGGATAATAAGATCACAGAGTTCTCTTCCCATTCTGCGGCTCTGTTGCGCGTCTGGGCGAAGTCGACGCAATTTCGCGCGGTAATACCGGGGCGTATCAGTTTTCTGCGGCAGTGGCTGCATGGTCCCCGCGATGACGAGATCCCGCGGCAAATTGCAGCGGGGTAATGTAACTCCATTTATATAATCCCTGCGAGGGAAAAAAAGAAATCAATATCGCCGAGCTAAGCCCGCCCTTCTTGTTCTTTTTTGTCTGTCGTTATGGGCTGGGAAAACCACGGCCGCATGTTGCGTCATAAGCAGTGTTACAACATCAGTGAAATATGTGCGTTCGCAGAGGCCGTAGGGAACGTTGGGCTTAGCGAATTGCGCCCGCGAAGATAACGTTTGCACGTACTCGTCGCGGTGGCTCAGTGGCTAAGGCAGTGATTTCCCTACGCACCCCCTAGGGGGTGTGCAGACCCCTCTTAGCTTTTGTGGACACCCCCCCCCCCCCCCCTTGAATCTCTAAATGTCACTCCCAGTAAAAGGAGGAGTGAAATACCGCGTTACCATCTAAAGCGAAACAGAAAGAGAAATACGCTCCTGTCTACTTTAATCTGAGGTCTTTACTTACTAGTCTTTACTTCCAATCAGGGAGCAAATTTCTCTGAAAACATGACGACTCTCACCCAAAATTATTTCAATTAGGCCACTGATTGTAGTAAACGCACATGTAATTTACTTTCTTCATTGATTCGGGTCGTTCTTTATTTACAACTCTGATTTTTCAAGAAGCTCTTTCAACATCTACATTTAAAATTGGCAGCTGGGCGAGGCGAAGGGCCACGGAAGCTAATCCTGGCGTTTTAATAAATTGTGAGCGTCAAAAGACAATCGGTGCCCGCTTTATAAGTGCTGCATGATTCGTGTACTCCCCACACATCATTTTAAAACTAATCTCGTCATTGGCCCTGGCAACAAGTTTGAAAATGTCCTTATACGTTGAAAAATGGTCAGACATTTAAAAACTGAACACTGACCTCTTTCCATTTTTACCGAAAGAGGTCAGTATTCAGCTGTAAGTAAATTTCTAAAAAAAATGTTTTTTTTTCAGATTGAATAGAAAACACCGCCTTCCCGGGTGTTTGTAGAAAAAAGGGAAGCAGACGTTACGGGGATGAGCATTTATTGGTTAATAGACATCTATTATTTAACTAGTAAACCAATAAAGAAACAGTTTGTATAGTTCTCTAACCTCCTGCCCCCCCCACCCCACCCCACCAGCCATTGAGACCCCCCCCCCCCCTAATTTGATTCCTGGGGAAACCCCTGGCTAAGGCGTTGTGCTTCTGAGCCCAAGAACGCGGGTTCGATTCCAGGCCACGGCGGCCGCTTTTCTGATGGGGGCGGAAAGCGGAAACACCCGTGTATTCGATATTTCGGCGCACGTGAAAGATCCCCAGGTGGCCAAAATTAATCCAGAGCCCTCCACTACGGCGTGCCTGATTGCATGTGTAGCGTGGGCGCGTTAAATCCCCATAATCAATCGATCAAATGTTTGCACATTATTATTTCCGCGTCTTGAGTTTACCGTTGCCTCATGGTTGCCTGTGACCATCGCTCTACCTCTGTTCTCGTCTCCGAAAAAAAAAAAAGGCCATCTAGCCAACCTTGATTTCTCTACGCTTTATCACACTGGCGCGCAATTTCAGCTAAAGCATTATTCCCATACTTATTACCTATTCTAATTAACTTCCCCAGTTTGCTCATCACTGCTTGGGTGTGCGTCTGCTTCTTCTTCCTTCGTACCTGCTTTCCGCGCCGTTTTTCGAAGGAAATTTAAATTTCCCGCCTTTTTATATGCGAGGAACATCTTGGCGAACCTCGGAAAGTTTTTTGGCTTTGATTTTTTTCGCCTTCGCATGTTTTACGCCGACTTCAGCCTACGGGAACCGGACTGCTGTCAAAAAGAAGAAAAAATAGAATGTTCCTACAATAACAGTGTATACGATTATGAAGAACGTTTATTCTCATTCTTCTCTCTCTCTCTCTCTCTCTCTCTCTCTCTCTCTCTCTCTCTCTCTCTCTCTCTATGAATGAGGGATTTATGAACCACTAATTCTACAGACGCTGTCAAAATTGTTGTAGACTGCCGAATCACCCACCTACAATAGCCTCGATGAACAAAGCCTTGAATGGCGGCCGACCTTTTCCAACGCCGAGGAAACGTGGACCACATTCGGGGCATAATATTAGCTCAAAATAAATGAACCATACGCCTTGCATTGGTCTAACGAAATGTCACGTTCAAGCCACTCAAGCCAGTGCGCTACATCTGCAGCTCAGCGTATAAAAAGCTGCGCCACTCCATAGCTTCCACTCAATAAAGCCGCGCGCTTATCACGAGCATCTGTGGAGAGCTCATTCGAGCCGCTTCTAAAATTTTCAGAACGAGCGCTGTATACGTCAGCGGGCGAGTCGCGGTCCTGTATATTTTAGGTGAAGAGCGTAGGTCGGGGACATGAAGGGTAGGGGAAAAAAGGGCGGTGAAACTTTCTAAAAGCGCGAGGGCGGTGTGAAACGAGCAGTCGTGAAAGCAGGACACTCCATCCGCTGAGAAATTAATGCGGAACTGAAGGGGGTGGGAGGGGCCGGGGCAGAATTTTATAGGTGGCCACCTATTGAGTAGGGAGCTGCGTGGGCGCAGATATTAATACGGAAGCGTAGGCGCAAGCAGCTTCGGAAAAGGGTTCAGACATTACTCTATATTCTGAACGAATTTCGAATGCAGCTACTCGAAACGAATTCCGTTACGCCTGCTTCCGCCCGAAATATTCAGTGATCGCGGGAAATATGGTTAATGTCATGAATGGATTTTGCTCGCGGCTTGGGAACGACGTGCTGTTTCGGACTAAACACCCACGTTTTTATTTTTTTTGTTCCCACGCTCGGGAAGGGCACAGGAACTCATGAGTGCCGTGTGAGCACTAAAGAGAACCTGCAACACATTTTTCCGCTTATTTTTAAGTCGTAAATGCTTTGAGGACGTAGTCAACAAGCGCGTTCAAGTACTTAGAATAGGGGACCACACGAAACCTCAGACAACAAAAAATTGGAACACCTTCGCGAAGACTGAAGAAACAGCGGAAATGGTGGTCTTCACTGTCTTTAGCTTGGATTTTCTTACGTCTGCCCATCTTATCGGTAGGTCGGGCACTGATGCCGCCGAGCGCACGCCGTCTCTCTCAACTAGGAGAACACCTGCACGTCCGAGGTTACGTCATCGCTAGGAGCAGCCAATCCCCGACGCGTGCCTCCCCACCCGAACATCTGCGCCGCGATGCGCACTCCCCACACCTGCTCGTCGGCTCCTTGCCTCCTCTCCACTTTTCTGCGCCGATTTTTGAGCGACGCCCGGCACGGCTGGAACTCAAGCTTAAAGGAGCCATGAAGACAAAATACAAGTTGGGTTTATTAGAAAGACTGCTTAGTACCGATAACAATGATACCAATATCACCGCAATCTTCGAACAAATAACGGAGATATTAAAGAAAACGTGTGAAGCAGTCGCGACGCCCTAGCCAATTTCCCGCAACTTTTCTATGACGTCACGGAACCTCGTTTGTGCGATTAGCGGCCGCCTAACTGTCCTGCCGCGACGACACATGACTGGACGTCTGTAATGGGGCCTCTAGTTCCATTTGACCGCATCACTTGAATGCTAACGTGCAGTTAACGCACTGAAAAATTATGTTTTATTTTTGGCCCGTATGACGTCATTCTCGCTCATAACACGTCACTGTGGCGCAAAACTTGAGGGTTGTTAAATACTTCGTGCTTTTTTTTCGTTAAAAAACATCTTTTGTGGCTGTAATGGAGCTGAGTGAGATACTGAATCCTTGTTCTTTCAAATTAAACGAAGTTGTATTTTCTCTTCATGGCTCCTTTAGGCAGCTCCTCTGTTAAGGTTACTGCTGTGCACTCATAGAGTTTCTTACTATACACACTAGAGAGGAATCTGGCGCTAGCGTCTATGCGGCTCATATCAAGGCCGTCTGTGTCGTCATGGGCCGCGATTATACCCTGCACTCACCTTAATTTCGCCATTGGCCTGGATTGAAACGTTTTAGTTGCCGTGTATTCGAACACAGTGCCATAAAAACGCAAACAATGGTGTCTTATAAGTGGAAAATAAAACAGGCTGTTTTAAAGCTAGGAAAAAAGGTGCCGTAAAGTGTATTTTTGCCGAAACAGTTGTGCCTACTGTTCTGCAGGCCAAGCTGGTAGTTAACAGCAATGTTAATATTTTCGGAGAAACTCATTAGAGACTCTTATTTTAGTAATTTTAGAATTATTTCAAATAATAAATTGTTTGAAGAGCTTGAAAATGTTTTCGAGCGGGCCTATGAAAACGTCGCCTTCGTTGTGAACTGGTGCACCGACCGTCAGCTACAGCTTACCAAAACTTGTTGCTGCGCGAGTTGGTTCATATTTGAAACAAAAAAAGGAAAACGTGGCGTCAAACAGTCGTGGACGAAGACAAGATAGGACGGATGCAGGCGCCCGTATCTTGTCTTACGTTTGTTTTTGTTTTTTGTTTTTTTGTCAGCAACAACTTTCGCAACGGCATATCACCTGCTCAGTCATACGTTCCTTCGACTCCAGCATGACCAACGTTCGGTACGATCACGCGCTGCCTGCTTTTTCAGCGAACACGCAGTTGCCACGGCTCACGGCTACCACAGAACAGAAAGGATTTCGGCTACTTCGTAGCTCGTAGAGGTGCTAATGCATAGTTAAGAAAGCAAATCCCAAAACCGCTGAAGAATCCAATTGTCATGCCAAGCCCAAGCCAGAAAGCGGGGGTCTTCCCATAACCCCCCACGACGACCTGGATTCCAAGGTGCAGTTTCCTCTCTAGCATACTTACTAAGAAACGCTATGTGTGCGCCCTTTAGAAAACTTATAAACTTGCCCTTTTCAATCTGAGCATTGTTTGCCCGCTTGAGTGACGTCACTCTGGCCATATTGCGGCTATTGGCCGGCTTTCTTTCAGCTGAATGAATGAATGAATGAAACCACGTTTATTCCACATTATAATGTGCCGAGGGCACTGCGGTGGAAAGGACTACGGTGTTATAGAAGAGGGAAAGGGTTGGGCTGCCTCAATAAACGCACTGTATAGCTGCATTAAAGAAAACAGCAACAAAAAGCAAAGCCGAAACTGAATGTCTGCTGTGTTAACTGCACGTTATCATTCGAGTGGTACAATAGAACTGGGGGCCCCACCGCAATCGCCCAGTCATGTTTCTTGGCCGTGGCTTGATCCGGCGGCAGCCAATCGCACAAGCAAGTCTCTGTGACGTCATAGCGAAATCTCCAAAGAGTGGCTAGGGAGGTACCACTGCTTCACCTGTATTTTTTCAATATGTCGGTTATTGCAGATGATAGTCTTTCTTGGGCTACTTAAACGACGAAGGGTTGGTCTGTCTGTCTGTCTGTCTGTCTGTCTGTCTGTCTGTCTGTCTGTCTGTCTGTCTGTCTGTCTGTCTGTCTGTCTGTCTGTCTGTCTGTCTGTCTGTTTGTGACTCGGTTCAGCCACCCGGCCAAAGTGAAACAGAAAACAGTCAAATCTGAACGTCCAAGTCCGGCCTTAATTTTCGTACTTGCCAACATTGTTGAACAAGAACAAGACATTACGCAAATATGAGGCAGAAAATCAATGCATGAGTAATGTTTGCAGTGTTCCTTTATTAAAAAAATTAAGGATGCTCTGTTCTTGCACTGGCATCGTGACACCCGGTCTGGAGCAGTGGAACGCGGTAAATTTCAATTGACTTGAGAAAACCTCTAGCGTGCTATCTTGGGAGGAACGAGATGAGAGAGGAACAGCATGAGAGGTGAGCGGGAAAGAGAAGGGAGGCCTTCACTTGGCAGGGGCGCCGGTCGACTATCCTCTTCCATCGACATTGCAACCAAACAGATACGCCGCCAATTTTTTGTTTGAAGTTTGTGTTAAAATTGGTAACACTAAGGTAGAAAAAAGAGGGGTTTAATGAACTTAATTTGAATGTTTTCTTCATGGCCCCTTTAATTGGTTACGCCCCCTGTCAAAACAAAAATCTTTCACAGGCGCGCCTGGTGGCTATAATAAAACGCCGTTAACGACCGGGCAGTTATTGACCCTTCGTGGTATAGATTACAACATACCGTACACGTGGCTGGGCCCAATCACCGCCTCTGAACGCGAGCGCTTTGCAATATATATATATACCTCCTCTTTTGTCGTGCCGACAGCGCTATAGCAAATCAAAGAGACGGTGCCGCCACTAAGTTTTTCTTTTTTTTATTTATGCGGAGCAAGCGTGCATTTTCAAACTACGCGTGGGCGTTTTTTGAGTCGCTTTTTTGATATCGGAGTCAGCTCGTGCGTACTGGAGGCGAGGCGTTGGGCGCCTCTAGGTTGTATGTATCAGTGCTTCAAATTACACCGCGAGCGAAGATCTTTCTGCAGTGATGTTCGCCTTAGTGGACACGTGGGCTGCGCAGGTGCGCTCTAAAAATAGCCCGCACTGCACGCACTCCACCCAGGCGGTGCGTCGGAATGAAACATCGCTTTGAAATGGAACTTGCTTTTAGAACTTTCAGCCCAAAGGTTATGTATGCTTATTTCGCCAGTTTCTGAGTTATTTCGCCTCAGGTGCCTTTCGTCGCAGAACGTTATGCAGCTCGCGTTTGGTAGCTTCTCACTTGTGCCTGTTTCGGGGCAGAGCGCTCTGTGATGCCTTGTTTTAATGCGTAGCATTCTTTGCCGAGTCCCCCCCCCCACCTCCCACCCCCCAAGCCAAAACCGTGTGACGCCTTGATTTTCGACAAAAATGCATATTTGGCGGAAGCAGGTGCGGATCCAGGCTTTTTCTGAGAGGGGGTCAGCTCTTATCAGGGTCGATGATGATGATAAGCAGGAGAAGGAGGAGGAGCCATATTGATTCACTGAAATTTCGAGAAAACAAAAACACAAGGAATACAACAAGTCATCAATTCACCTTTTTCTGCGACCTGAGTGGTCATCTTCTTGGAGGTTTAAATTCAAAAATTAAGGGAGGGGTCAGGCCATCCGGACCCCCCGTCTGGATCCGCCAATGGGCGGAAGTAACACCTGTAACCGTTACAATAGACTAAATGGAGATAATTGGTCGGACAAAATTTTGAAAAAACGAGAAAATGGGGAAAAATAGAACAAAATAAAAAATTAACAAAAATAATCCAACAGAATCGGAAATGTGTATTTTATACATGTCCCCCCAAAAAACCGAAGAATAAAGGGAAAAAAAGTCCGCAAAAGAACGTTGGAAACACGAATAAAAAACAGCGTAACACACCATCTTCTCAGTATGCCTAGCATTTTCTAAAAAAAAACATAATTAGCGAAGTAAAGCACTTTGTCACTGTAATGGTATACATTCACATTATTGGCAAAAAGAAACAAAAGAAAACTTACGACGAATAAAATCGCTGGTCTTTCGCTGCTCATAGCCATATTTGGCTGTAAAGAACGCACACTCTAGACAAGTGACATAAGAATGAACGCATTAGTAGAGAATTCGCTGAATTTCCGCAGATTTTTCAATTACGCCCGGCGTTGTCTTACGTTGATGATGATAATTGCTATTGGTTTTCCCTTTGTAGCAGGGTGATGACGTGTCATCTTACCAAAAAGGACTGATATACCTATGTTTTATACTCTTGGTTTAATACTAGCGCTGCTTAGGGCAGGCACAACAAACTTATTAGGCACAAAATACTTTTTTTTTTCCTGTTACAGGTGGTAACTGTCCTAGGCAATATTCCTCTCTCTGCTTTTCGTCCACCAGCATTCTAATCTTCTTTTCGTCACCTCTACCGCCTTGAAGTTAACTTCCTCTGTGATACCCTTAAATCCTAGGGCTTCAGGAAGACGAATATTGCCATAATGTAGGTTTGGATGGATACCCTCGCATTCTAACACTATGTGCCGCATAGTTTCTGTTTCTTTTCCGCAGACCACACATACCCCATCATTTTGTGAATACTTCCTCACAAAACTCTTAGTTCGCAGGCAACGTGCGCTAGCCTCAGAAAGCAAAGCACTGCCCTGGGAATTATCGTAGAAAGTTTCCTTTCTGATGTTCAATTTCTCATTCCTGTACATCTCTAACGACGTTTTAGCTTCCATTTCTGCGAAGACGACGGCCTCTTAAACGCCGATTACGTAGCGACCGACACCTTCCCCCTCCTCCTTCTTCCCCTTTTGCAGGCGCCGGGATCTCCGCCAGGCGCCCGGGATCCGGGCCAAGATTCCGGATTCCAGATTTTCACGGTTCGGGGCCGGGGAAGTGCCAGGCGTATACAACTAGGGTTCCGTGTATTTTTTTCGTCTGCGAACGAAAAATCCAGAAGCTGCATGTGTCTTCGAAGCGCGAGGTATACCGTGTATACATACGGTATACACGGTATACCGTGTGTGTCCCCTGATGTTTCAAGCGTCCCATGATTTTTACGGAGACCGCGCAGTTACAGAACGCAGAGGGATGCTCGTTTTCCTCAAGAAAGAAGGTCACGACTTGGACTCGAGAGTGGCACATGCCTCGAACGCGTCGAGAAAGCATTTCTTTAATTCATGCTGCATTACTTACGGGATTAAGTGGTACGAGTGCGGGACGGACATTCAACAGCGGTACGGACATTCACAAGACATTAAGTTTGATGTTGCAGGACAAAATACCAAGAAACGAGCGCGTGCCTCGCCCCGACCGCCTAACGTTCCGGGCACGCGCAGTGGCTTTAACAAACAAACAAACGAAACAAACAAACAACAAACAAACAAACAAACAAACAAACAAAACAAACAAACAAACAAACAAACAAACAAACAAACAAACAAAACAAACAAACAAACAACAAACAAACAAAAAACAAACAACAAAAACAAACAAACAAACAACAAACAAACAACAACACACAAACAAACCAAACAAACAAACATACAACAAACAAACAAACAACAAACAAACAAACAACAAACAAACAACAAACAAACCAACAAACAAACAACAAACAAACACAACAAACAAACAACAAACAAACAACAAACAACAATAAATAAATAAATAAATAATAAATAAATAAATAAATAAATAAATAAATAATAAATAAATAAATAAATAAATAAATAAATAAAAGCGAACTCCAGCGCTGTCGCCAAGCGCTACCGCGCAAGTAATGCTTGGTATGAGGAACACGACGACATCGATGCATGTGACGATGACTACTATAGCACAGTGCAAAGCAATGACGGAACCTGTAAATAAACATTTCAAACTAGTACAAATGTGTGGTGATGCGTCTTCGGTGCTCACGCATACAAAAAATCCTGCAGTGTCGCCACGACTCCAAGCCTTGCGCGACTTCGTGCAAGCTTCGCCAGTTGAGCTGGTGGCCTAGAATGCTGAGGAGGACTCTGCATCCACCACTCTCCGCGATAAAGACGACGACCTCTTCGAGGCATATGACGACGATTACTAGCACCGAAAATGATACTGAAACGTAATTATGTGCCCGGCATCCCTTCCCCAAGAAAGCTTCGCCATTCAAGCCTTGCGCGTAAATAGAAGCTTCCCTTTTTTTTTTTTTTGTTGTCGCTGCCTGTGCAGAAACGTTTCACGGCGAAGCCCACATTATCGCGAATGCTGTGCAGAAGTCGGCGCTAACTGGATGCGACTTCGTTAGGAATGCCTCCCGTCAACGCTCAAGGGAAATAAAATTTGGTCCTACCTTCCACGCAAATTCTGTGTCACATATATGTCGTCTGCTAAAAAGCTTCGCTGGTCATCAACCTTCACAGAGTAAAATGGCTCAAGGTTTCTTCCACTAGAAATGCCTCTCAGCAGTGCATTTGTGTAAAGCGGTGAAGCAGACTTTAAGAGGTGTTTAGAGTATAGAGTCTTGTAGGGATACATGGGGTATGGGGAAATGCGCTATAGGACCATAATACTTTGGTATCATACTACGTATATTGCCCCTAAAAATGTCTCCGCTCCAACGCACTAGTGTGCACCAGTGAAGCCGACTTTAAGCGGGCTCAGCGTATCGCCGAGTGGCCTACGCAATCATTAGACAGTTGCCATTCATGAGTTTCCGCGAATTACCTATGCAATAGTTGTCACTAAGCGCGAAGCCGTAAATACAGTTGAACCTCGATTTTATGAAAGCCAGATTTTGCGAAGTTCTCGATTTAACTACAAATTCGGATTCCCCCGCAGCTACCCGTAGTCATAATGCTTTCTCGGTTTTACAAAGTTACCGGTGTAACGAAATAAGTTCGCTGGTCCCAGCAACTTCCTTAAGTCAATGCTAAACTGTGCCAGAAATTGTCATTGAGACAAGCTAGCGCCAGAACTTCAAAAACAACTGATTCTTTCATCGTGACAGCGACATATTACCGTAGGGAAACGTCCGACTACTTGATTGATTGTAGGGTTTAACGCACCGACGCCACGCAGGCGATGAGGCGCGCCGTAGTGGAGGGCTCCGGATTAATTTTGACCACCTGGGGATCTTTAACGTGCGCCGAAATCTCGTACACACGGGCGTTTTTGTTTTTCGTCTCCACCAGAAAAGCGGTCGCCGCGGCCGGGAATCGAACCCGCGTCCTCGTGGTCGGAAGCGCAACGCCTTAGCCACTGAGCCACCGCGGCGGGTGACGTCCGACTACTTCGCTACGCCAAGCAGAGTCACTTGGTTTGGAACTAGGAAATTCATCATCGCTTACTGCACTGGAGGTTGACAGCTCTACAGGCTATGTGCTCGCCAGTCCCTTGGTGATGAATAGCAATAAAGTTCTGCTATAGCGGATATTAAGTGGTGAGAGCTGTAAAACTGTTATCAATCAATCAATCGATCCATTGATTGATTGAATTGATTGATTGATTGATTGATTGATTGATTGATTGATTGATTGATTGATTGATTGATTGATTGAAGAGTGTAAGGCGCCGACGCAACGCAGGCGATGAGGCGCACCGTAGTGGAGGGCTCTGGATTCATTTTGACCACCTGGGGATCTTTAACGTGCGCCAAAATCTCGTACACACGGGCGTATTTGCGTTTTGCCTCCATCAGAAAAGCGGCCGCCGCGGCCGGGAATCGAACCCGCGACCTCGTGCTCAGCAGCACAATGCCTTATCCACTGAGCCACCGCGGCGGGTCAATAAATAAATAAATAAATAAATAAATAAATAAATAAATAAATAAATAAATAAACTAACAATTAATTAATTAATTACAATATTAATTAATTAATTAATTATAACAATTTTCTCGTTACATCAATCCAGTACGCAGGTCTATTTGGAGCCATAGCCAGCAAGCATATAGTGCCAAAATTATAGGCACCAAAGAGTACCAAACTATAGGCAGCTTGCTGACTGACTATATTACCACACTAGTTCGAACCAGCATAAGTATTCGCAGTAGCTACACAAAATGCAGATCGTACAAAACTTCACAAACGGCTAGCGTCTCACTCTGTTCTACCTACCGCGTATAGGCTCATGCGACCATCAATCCGTTGTAGCGCTGAGCACGAATCGACGCGCATCCGATCCCCGGCCATGCCTGTTGTTTTTACGACGGAGGTGAAAAACAACTCCCCTGTGTATGTGAAATACCTCGAGCTGATCCTCCAGTACCCAAAATATAAATTGAATGGGTGACTGTTTATTGAAGGTGTCATAAGTCCCTGAAAGGGACAGGGAAAAGTGGGAGCTGGGAAGAGATTAGAAAAAAAAAGTTATCAATAAACAATTTTGTTCTCCTTTTTGTCACATTAGAGGGTACGCTCGACACTACTAATCACTGACTCATTCAGTGTTAAGTCAACCATGAATCAAACAGCTTGATAGAGACCTTCTACGATTGCCGCCAATAAGGAGGGGTCAGCTCAAATTTGGCGACTATGGTCCTGTGTTCATCCGATAAAACGCAAAAAAAGAGAGAGAAAAAGACCGCTCAAATTTGAAACTCGAAATTCGCTTTCTTTTCAAGTCAATTCGTCAGTATACGGTTGGCCCACAAACAAACTAGCTCAACCCCTAACGACCTCGAGAAATCGCCGGGACAAAAGTGAGGGCTAAACAATAAGCGTCAACCTTGCTCATCGTAAGCGCGAAAACACGGCACACGGTTCGGGCACTGACGCAAGCCCTGTCAGCTCGCCGAGACTTCCCGGCGCACGCTGGCTTCAGCGTAGCTAGCAGTTCGGCAGCAGAGCAGAATGCTTCTATGTTTAAACACTGCGGCCGCAGGGGGCGAATCGTCAGCGCTAACGCCGCCGCTGACGCTGCCTGGGAAGCTCGCCCATGCATTACCACACCCTTTGCACAACTCCGTCCGTCACTAGTCCGTGGCTGAACAGCGGACGGAACGCAACAGATGGAAATCTCCGCGCTGTCCGCGCACGCACGCGCGCATGATTGCACCAAAGCGTTCCGCCATGCTAAAACTCTCTAAGAGAGAGTTTTAGCATGGCGTGCTCCGTCCGCTAACGGCTACGGGCGCGGGTAGCGGGGCGCGACTGGGGAGAGCAACATTCGTCACGGTGGGTGGATTAGTTCCGCGCGCCCTGCCTTCGCCATGCCCGCTCTTTCCCTCCGCTGAGGGCAACCTCCTCGCACTCCCCGCGCGCGCATGCGCAGTCCGGTCCCGCTACCCGCTAACCTTAGCGTAGCGTACGGGAGCCGCTATGCTAAAACTCCTCTCTTGTTGCGCAACCACCGGTTGTGCGTCCCTGAAAAACACCTGCCTGGTCACAAGGTCTCTACACCGCTTCGAAAACAAAACGCTCTGATAGGCGAAATTCAACATGAGCCTGATGATCCTGAAAGTCATCCTGATAGCCCCACTGTATAAATAAATAATAAATTTAAGAATGAGGTTACCGGGGTTCGACTGCAGAAGCAGAAACGGGGTAGGTGGGCCTTCTACTCTAACGGGTGTTGGTCCCCGACCAAGGGTGGAGAATTAGTTCTTGTTGGCGTTGATCTCGGAAAGGCCATTGTGAAGACGGACAATATTGCGCCTGCGCCTGGCGCCAAGTTTCGTAAGGGATATATCTCGCCGGGCGGGGAATGCATTCGTTGTTATTACGCGAAACGTGGTGGCTTTCGTAACCTTAAGACGATTAATTCAGTTTGCAAAGCCGTTAGTAGGCGGAACCCGGCCGCGACATGTGCTTTTTGAAACTTTCTGGGTTGCTCTATATTCCTTTTTTTTTTTGTTAGGGACGGGTTATTGGTCATTTAAACGCTCTTGCATGCACAATCAAACGTTAACCTAGCCAGTTGAAAGAAAATTAATGTTACCTATTTAAGCTAACAAGAGAGAAAGAGAGATCAGAGAAATTAGGCTAACGAGAGAAGGAGAGAGAGAGAGAGAATGCGGTCTGATGCGCTTAACGTATATTATAATCGTATTACTTTATAGTACAGTGTATCACTTACAGAAAAGCGCTAAAGTCACAACAGCTTTATTTGAGCCGTTGCTTGCCGCGTTGTTGTAAAAATGCCTTTGCTGTGCATTCTGGTTCAATATGAAAAAAAAAAGGTTGTGCGCTCCAGAAAGAATTAAATAAAGCGAATAAAAAAAAGAAGCAGTTGAAACCAATCATGTTGACCACAAGATGCACTTGTAGTTTTTGTAACTAACCAAACGAATTCCTCTGATTCGTAACTTTCCGATATGCATGCGGAGAGGCTATTGCTCAGCGTTGGATTTATTATCTTTCACTTGTACAAATTAGCTTCCGGTGTCTCGATAAAGGAATTTATTTTCTTATGCTAATATGCTCCGGTTTAATTCACTCAACGTGGTGCTGTTTAGTTCAGCAAAATGTACGGAGAAAACAATAAAAGCACTAGTGAGTTTTTTCTTACCTTTTGATGCGGCCTTCCTATAGGTGCGGCAAGAGGCGTAATCATGCTTATCTGCCGCACAGCTTCACAGGTTTTATCACAAGCTAGAATGAGGGGGACTGGAGATAGTATTAACCAAGACCTCATTGCAGCTCTCCCTTTTCAGAAAGACAGAGAAACTTGCTGCGAAAAAAAAAAAAGAAACAAAAAAAGATGAAGTTCTGAAATTTTAACTTAGAGGGGTGCAGCAACCATTTATTGAATGGCCAAGTGAATCTGTATGAATTGCTGGTTTAGGTAAATAATGATAATTTAACATCACGGAACTTCATTCAATGACCGTAACTTTATTTATGGCAGTTGTAATACGTCCCTCCATAAGCAATGCGCGTACAGTCAAGAGAAAAAGTGTATAGACCATGGCGGTGCCACTTTCAGCAAAATTTCCCTTTAGCATTGCAAGCAAGCAACTGTCGTGTGCGCGTGAGGGGTTATTTAACTCCTTAATAATACTAAAAACACGCCATTAGCTGCTCGGCCGGGGCAGAAATTCCACAAAATTGCCCACCTCGTGGTCCGTAAACTTTTGCTCACGACTGCGTATTCCACTGAAACACAATATTGAGAAACCCGCTATTACGAGTTGCGATCTTGCTAAAACCCCGTATTACAAATTTTGATTAAAAAAACAGTATTATGAACTTTGATTTTACGGAACGCGGCATTAACGAATTAACATTTTACAAAACCCGGTTTTGCGAATTTTGATTTTACGAAACTCGGTATTGCGAATTTCGATTTTATCGAAACCCAGCATCACGAATGTTGATTTTTTTTTTTGAAGCCTGGTATCATGAATTTCTATTTTACGAAAACCGGTATTACGAATTTTTCCATTTAACGAACAAATCTCGGTTTTCCCCGTAGTTTTCTATAGGCTTAATTCCTTCTCGACTTACTGAAGTTCTGCCTATTGCGAAGCCACAGACAGCCCTAAGAACGCCATGACATTAATCGGTGACTCCTCTTTGCATGAGTAACGACCATAATGAAGCAGATAGCATCGCCTGAGCAATGCACTGCGTGACTCCGGCTTGAGTCATACAATTCGCTCACACGAATCTCTCGACCTGTACATCCAGCCGTGGGATCATACTCTAGTATTTAGCACAAGAGCAGGCACTGGTCACGAATTAATGTGTACACAGCTTCGCTCTCCAACTATAAAATTACGATTAAAAAAACTAAAGCCGTTCCACTCAATGTGAAAGCTGCAGGAAGTGCAGAGCAGTGATTCGCCATAATGGGCTGTGGACGCCGCCGTTATCCGCTCACTGCTACCACACAGTGCAATTCAATTTTCCCGCCTTCGCAGTGCTCGCGCGGCCCCTGCCTGAACAGCGCCAGCGGGACTTCTGTTCCGTTTTTGTGCTTGCTTTTCCTCCCGCATGTACCGGCGTTGCGAGGGAGGAACGCCTCAAATAACTCCGTTCAGCTCATAAAACGTTTTCACCTCCACCACCAAACGCCGTCGCAAATAACGTCCGTTCAGCTACAATAAAAACGTTTCACCTCACCACCACGGCCACTTTTTTCGCTTACTATCGTAAAAACCAATCCAACGAGCGTTCCTAACTAAATGAACGCGGCTTAGTTACGTATATTTTGCCTCAAATGTACCTGCAGTTTTCTTTGCGCTAAACAACGGGAGATTTAGGACAAGCGCCAGCGGTTCACAA